>SMGT01004180.1:0-48263 GCA_004794575.1 Lanistes nyassanus | reverse complement strand
GTCTCCCTGTGTTTCATCAAAGAACGTCTCCCTGTGTTTCACCAAATAACGTCTCCCTGTCTTTCATCAAAGAACGTCTCCCTGTGTTTCACCAAAGAACGTCTCCCTGTGTTTCACTAAAGAACGTCTCCCTGTGTTTCACCAAAGAACGTCTCCCTGTGTTTCACCAAAGAACGTCTCCCTGTGTTTCACCAAAGAACGTCTCCTGTTTCACCAAAGAACGTCTCCCTGTGTTTCATCAAAGAACGTCTCCCTGTGTTTCACCAAAGAACGTCTCCCTGTGTTTCACCAAAGAACGTCTCCCTGTGTTTCACCAAAGAACGTCTCCCTGTGTTTCACCAAAGAACGTCTTTCGTGTGTTTCACCAAAGAACGTCTCCCTGTGTTTCACCAAAGAACGTCTCCCTGTGTTTCACCAAAGAACGTCTCCCTGTGTTTCACCAAAGAACGTCTCCCTGTGTTTCACCAAAGAACGTCTACTGTGACTGTAAACACGATTCACGTCTTGTTTCCTCAGACGCATGCGTGTACAAGGGCCGTATGTACGCACGTGGTCAGCGCTGGCAAGACGGCTGCGACTACAATTGCGTCTGCGAGAACGAGGTGACTGGGGAGTACAAGTGTACGGAAAGGTAAATTTGAGCTGATTTTCTGATAATGACCGTCACCACAATTTCTACGTCACAACAGCTGGGACCAGAGAGATTAGCTACCAGCCATTTATAGTCAAGTTTGTCAAAATTCTCAGACATGATTGGTCCTCTCTCTCGGGTTAAAATAATCACTCAAAGACAGCGTTGATTCATCGACTCTGCAGAACGGCTACAAGTCTTCAAGGAAACGCAATTGACCTGTTTTCTCTCTCACGACCAGTAATTTTCTCTCTGCTTTTCAGGTGCAACGCCTACCCACTGATTCCACCTCAGTGCCACCTGCAGGCCGACCCCAAGGACTACTGTTGCGAGATCATGGTGTGCGATCTCTCGCTGTCCACCCCCAACCCATACCTGACTGTCCAACCCAGCACCAACCCCACCGGGGTGCCCATCTTTATCCCGTCCACCGCCGCACCCAACCCCAATGAGACACCCAACCCCAACCAGACCCCCAAACCAATCCCCGGCACCGCCTCGCCCACACAGAGTCCGCCAGTTACCCTGGCTCCGGGCCAGGTCCCGACCTTCGCCCCTCAGCGTGAGTGTTGTTCGTGTTTGTGCGCGTGCCTGCGCGCGTGTGTGAGTGAGAGTAAGTGAGGGAGTGTGTGTTGTTTGTGTGTGTGCGTCCATATGTGTGTGTCCATGTGTGTGTGTGTGTGTGTTCATGTGCCTGTGGGTTGCCATGGCTGCCGTTCTCGTTGTGATACAGCTGGCATTCATTTCATTGTCATCATCATTACCTAGCTGTCGCTATTGTGACCTAAAGTTGTCACTAATGTCATAAGCCACTAACGCCCGTCATTTTGTTGTAATAAACCTTTTCCTGTTGAGTAAATACCTAACCTGTACCTCTCGGCACGGGCAGCTTTCTGTGTGTACCACGGCGTGGCCTACCTCCAGGGTGAGACTTGGAACGACGGCTGCAGCAAGCGCTGTCGCTGTGATGACGCCTCCAAGAGCATGTATACCTGCTTTGACAGGTAAGGAATAGTGCTTGCATGTACACCTAGCTTGACAGGTAAGTAGGGAATATTACTTGTATACGCACCTTCCTTCACAGGTGGGTGCAACCCTAGAACCTTCGCTGTACCTGCAGTCACGTGCTACTGTACAGAAGTCGAGACACGACACACAATGACGAAAACAACGCTAGAATAAAGGGGGGAGGGGAGTAGGCCACTGTTGTGTCACCACGTCCGCACGTGGACTTGAAAGAATTCGAAAACTTGATGTTTCCTGTCCCACAGGTGTCCCACGTACAACAACGTCGACCCCTCGTGCAAGCTAACCCTTGACCCCAATGACGCTTGCTGCCAGGTGCCAGTGTGCGCCGCTGTCCCCACCTCGGCGCCGACCTTCAGCCCTAACCAGACCCCTGCACCTGGCCTGACCCCCGCACCCACGCCCACTCCTTTCGCAGTGCCACAGAGGATTCCGGGTGGTTCTATCACCGGCACCAACCCAAACACGAACCCTGATGGAAAGAGCGGTGAGAGTCTGTAGAGTCTAAACTAATGGAGGGGACAGGGACAGTCTGCATGTGTGTGTGTGTGACAGCTGGGAAGGGGGCAGGTGCAGTCTGAATGTGTGTTTGTGTGCACTGTAGGCTGGGTGACGAACATGCACGTGCGTTGCAGTCTTGTGCGTGTACAAGGTGCGACGTACACTAACATGTGCAGTGTACACTGAGTGACGTACTGTAGTGTTGTAGTGTTGTTCGTGTACAAGGACATTATCTACACTAACGCGTGCAGTGTACACTGAGTGACGTAGATGCATGTGTTGCAGCGATGTGCGTGTACAAGGGTGTGACGTACACTCAAGGGCAGACGTGGGAGGACGGCTGTGATTACAACTGCGTCTGTGTTGATGAGAAGATTGGCCGTTACGACTGCAAGCAGAAGTACGTAGCCCTGTTCAAGGATAAGGAGAAGAACAGATTTGATACATGGTTTTCAATATTATTAATTATTAGTAATTAATTTTCCATCATGAATAATTTTTTTTCAAAACTGCATAAGAGCGGACGTAAATAAGTCGGGTCCCAACATGAAAGATTTTTGTGTGTATGCGGGTCTACTGTTACCGTTCGAAGATAGCACCAGGAGAAAGATGCACGAGGGAGAAAGAGGATTTGTGTGCGCATGTCGGAAAACTACTGTAGCAGACTGTTTTGCCATTGAGGCCGAATACACTATAAGGAATCGTGAACACCACGGTCATGTTTTCAGGAATACTGTCATGCTGTGCTTTCTTGATTCGTAATTCTTGATTAGAGAACTGTATTCACCTTCGTTACAGGTGTGACACCTACGTGAATGTGCCTCCCTACTGCGTGCTGGTCAAGGATCCAAATGACAAGTGCTGTATGACGTCACAGTGCGTCATTCCCGTTACGCAATCGCCAACGTATTCCCCTGGTCAGCCCACACCGGGCGTCACCGCTCAGCCCCCTCTGGGCACTCCCACCCCCAGCCCCAGTAAGCACAATTACCTTCCGCGGAACTACTTCACATGGCTCTGACGATGTTAGCAGAGTTCTTAACATTTCGGTTTCCGCTCATCTGAGCTTTCGTGGCTTTATCTCGTCTTCCATCTAAGGGGGCGTTGAAGAGTTTGGTTTTTTTTTACATTTAAGCTCAAGCTGTCGAAGCTATGGGAAGGGAGTGGAAGGGGTATAGCGGAACGTATATGTCGGTGACAATGCGTATCACAAGATACTTGTTTTCAGGAAACGTGTGTCACACAATACTTGTGTTCCAGGTAACGTGTGCATCATGAATGGTCGCTCCTACACACAGGGCCAGCAGTGGTATGATGGGTGCAAACAGGTCTGTGTCTGCGAGGACGGCACCAGTGGCTTTTACAGATGCACTCAGAGGTAAGGAATAGATGTACCTATAGGTAAGGAACAAATACACTCAGAGGTAAGGAACAGAGACAAAAGAAACAGATGTACCTATAGGTAAGGAACAAATGCACTCAAAGATAAGGAACAGAAGCAAAAGAAATAGGTATACCTATAGATAAGGAACAGAGGCACCCAGAAGTAAGAAACAGATATACCTATAGGTAAAGGAACAGCGCTTTTGAACATACTAAGCAATTCTTGATAGTGAAGCTGACGTTGAGATAACTGGCAACAGGTGATAATTGGTTAAATTAATTCAGTAAAAACACACACACACTTTAGCAGCAAGCACTGGCTGAAGCAGTTTTCTCAAATATGACGAAAGTGAAATCTAAGTAAACTGGAAGTAAAGATCACTGCTTTCGCACTTGTGACAAGTGTCTGAGTTAAACCCATCAATCTTCTTTGGTCTGTGACAGGTGTCCCGAATACCCCAACAGTGACCCCACGTGCGTGGTCGTTCCTGACCCCACTGATCCCGCATGCTGCACTGTGCCCCAGTGCCCCAGCGCCCAGAACCCCAACATTCCAGTGCCGGTGAAGGGAACCATTACTGGCAGCTACATCCCGCCCAGTCCCACTCCCTCACCTGTGACAGGCCAAACGCCCTCTCCAGGACAAACATTCGCACCTGGTCAAACCTATCCTCCTGGCTACACTTTCCCACCTGGCGGCACTCCGGCACCAGGCATGACACCTGGTCCCGGCCAGATTTTCACACCTGCCCCTACCTTCCCACCAGGTTACACTTTCCCTACGGCAGCAACACCTGGGCCTGGCCAGACACCAGCTCCAGGCCTGACCTACCCACCTGGATACACATTCCCTCCCGGCGGCACACCTCCACCTGGAATGACACCGGCTCCAGGACTAACATATCCACCTGGATACACCTTCCCCACTGCAGCAACTCCCGGACCCGCCATGACTCCTGCACCTGGCCTGACATACCCACCAGGATATACCTTTAGACCAGGTGACACACCTCCGCCCGGCATGACACCTGGACCTACATTCCCTCCAGGTTACACATTCCCAACGGCAGCAACACCTGCACCAGGCCAGACACCCGCACCTGGACAGACGTATCCACCCGGATATACATTCCCTCCTGGTGGTACCCCTGCACCTGGCATGACACCTGCCCCAGGAAAGACCTACCCACCAGGTTATACTTTCCCGACTGCAGCCACTCCAGCACCTGATCAGACACCCGCCCCTGGTCTGACCTACCCACCAGGGTACACATTCAGACCAGGTGACACACCACCACCTGGAATGACACCAGCACCTGGAATGTACGTCCCCACTCCAGCAAGGACTTATCCACCAGGCTACACCTTCCCAACAGCAGCAACTCCTGGTCCAAACCAAACGCCAGCACCAGGCCTCACATACCCACCAGGATACACCTTCCCACCAGGTGACACTCCTCCACCCGGCATGACTCCCGCCCCCGGCCAGACTTACCCACCTGGATACACGTTCCCTACAGCAGCTACCCCACCAAAAGACTTGACACCAGCCCCTGGTAAGACTTATCCACCAGGATACACGTTCCCACCTGGGGGCACACCTCCACCTGGACTGACACCTGGTCCTACATTCCCACAAGGATACACATTCCCCACAGCAGCCACTCCCGGACTTGGACAGACACCAGCACCTGGCCAGACCTACCCACCTGGCTACACTTTCCCACCTGGAGGAACCCCTCCACCTGGCATGACTCCAGCACCAGGTAAAACGTATCCACCTGGCTACACTTTCCCCACAGCTGCAACACCCGCACCAGGTCAGACACCTCAACCCGGTGAAACCTATCCCCCTGATTTCACTCTTCCACCAGGAGAAACTCCAGCACCCATTAGAACATTCCCTCCGGGCTACACCCTCCCACCTGGCGTTACTCCAGGACCCGACATGACTCCACCTCCAGGTATGGTATTTACACCTGGACCTACCTTCCCACCCAAGTACACCTTCCCCACAGCTGCCACACCTGCGCCAGGCATGACACCTGCTCCAGGAATGACCTACCCACCAGGATACACGTTCCCACCAGGTGGCACTCCACCACCAGGTATGACCCCAGCACCTGGCCAGACTTATCCTCCAGGGTACACATTCCCCACTGCCGCCACCCCTGCACCTGGACAGACACCTGCTCCTGGTCTAACGTATCCACCAGGATATACGTTCCCGCCAGGCGACACTCCACCTCCAGGTATGACGCCCGGACCTGGAATGTTCCCCACTCCTGCCAGAACATATCCACCAGGATACACCTTCCCAACTGCAGCCACACCTGCTCCAGGACAGACAGCAGGCCCTGGGCTGACATATCCACCCGGATACACGTTCCCACCTGGCGACACTCCACCTCCGGGTATGACGCCAGCACCAGGTAAAACATACCCACCTGGATACACATTCCCAACTGCTGCTACCCCAGCACCTGGTCAGACACCTGGTCCAGGACAGACCTACTCTCCAGGGTACACCTTTAGACCCGGCGACACCCCACCACCTGGAATGACACCTGCACCAGACGTGATTTTTACACCTGGACCAACATTCCCACCTGGATACACATTCCCCACCGCTGCCACTCCTGCCCCTGGTCAGACACCCGCACCTGGACAGACTTACCCCCCAGGATACACTTTCCCGCCAGGTGGTACTCCACCGCCAGGCATGACACCTGCACCTGGACAGACGTACCCACCTAGATACACATTCCCAACGGCTGCTACTCCAGCACCTGATCAGACACCCGCCCCTGGCCTGACCTACCCACCAGGGTACACATTCAGACCAGGTGACACACCACCACCTGGAATGACACCAGCACCTGGAATAATTGTCACCCCAGCAAGGACTTATCCACCAGGCTACACCTTCCCAACAGCAGCAACTCCTGGTCCTAATCAAACACCAGCACCAGGTCTTACATTCCCACCAGGATACACCTTCCCACCAGGTGACACTCCTCCGCCCGGCATGACTCCCGCCCCCGGTCAGACTTACCCACCTGGATACACGTTCCCTACAGCAGCTACCCCACCATTAGGCTTCACGCCAGCCCCTGGTAAGACTTATCCACCAGGATACACGTTCCCACCTGGGGGCACACCTCCACCTGGACTGACACCTGCTCCTACATTCCCACCAGGATACACCTTTCCCACAGCAGCCACACCTGGACCAGGACAGACACCAGCACCTGGCTTGACTTACCCGCCTGGCTACACATTCCAGCCAGGTGATACGCCACCACCTGGTATGACCCCAGCCCCTGGTAAGACTTATCCACCTGGATATACCTTCCCAACGGCCGCTACACCTGGACCAAATCAGACACCAGTTCCTGGAAGGACCTACCCCCCAGGATACACTTTCCCACCAGGTGCCACTCCACCACCAGGCATGACGCCAGGACCTAACGACGTCTTCCCGACACCAAACACCTACCCACCTGGATACACATTTGCTCCAGGAGTGACGCCACCCAAAGACATGACGGCCCCACCTGGTCTTTTCGTGACCCCAGCACCTACCTTCCCACCCAACTACACCTTCCCCACAGCTGCCACACCTGCGCCAGGCATGACACCTGCACCAGGAATGACCTACCCACCAGGATACACGTTCCCGGCAGGTGCCAGTCCATTACCAGGTATGACCCCAGCACCTGGCCAGACTTATCCTCCTGGGTACACATTCCCCACCGCCGCCACCCCTGCACCTGGACAGACGTATGCCCCAGGCCTGACCTACCCTCCAGGGTACACATTCCAGCCCGGTGCCACCCCTCCACCAGGAATGACACCAGCCCCGGGAATGTTCCCCACTCCTGGTCGGACATATCCACCGGGATACACTTTCGCACCTGGCGTCACACCTCCCCCAGGTTTGACACCTGCGCCAGGTCAGACTTATCCACCTGGATACACAATGCCACCGGGAGTTACCCCACCCTTTGGGTACACACCTCAGCCTGGCGAGACCTTTAGCCCGCAGCCCGGTGTGACTCAGACTCCAAAGCAAGGTAAACGGCATTTACTGTTGGACGAAACGAATCCGAAGTGAAGTGTACAAACTGTAGAAAATGACATTTACTATTGCAAAATTTGTCTGGGATTAGAACCCCGTACAAGTGTATAAGCAGGCGACATGTTTAGAGAATATGCAGAAGATGTGTTTAGTGAATATGCAGGCGACATGTTTAGTCAATATGCAGGCGACATTTTTAGTCAATATGCAGGCGACATGTTTAGTCAATATGCAGGTAACATGTTTAGTCAATATGCAGGTGACATGTTTAGTCAATATGCAGGCGACATTTTTAGTCAATATGCAGGCGACATGTTTAGTCAATATGCAGGTAACATGTTTAGAGAATATGCAGAAGATGTGTTTAGTCAATATGCGGGCGACATGCTTAGTTAATATTCAGGGGACATGTTTAGTCAATATGCAGGTGACATGTTTAGTCAATATTCAGGGGACATGTTTAGTCAATATGCAGGCGACATGTTTAGTCAATATTCAGGGGACATGTTTAGTCAATATGCAGGCGACATGTTTAGTCAATATTCAGGGGACATGTTTAGTCAATATGCAGAAGACACGTTGATATTTTCAACAGCCAGACATGTCTATATTTTCAACAGAGTTGTGCGTGTACAAAGGTGTAAGCTACAGGGAGGGCCAGCGATGGAGAGATGGATGTGATTATGACTGCGTGTGTACTGACGCCAAGAGTGGCCAGTACAGGTGTACAGAGAGGTACGTGATGTTTCCTTAAAAATAACTTCATCCTTATCCATGAAATAAAATATAGAGAAGTATGCCTAGTTTATTTATTTATTTATTTACTTATTTATTTATTTGGGTGCAAATATATCTGTTAACTCTAAATGACTGTACTTTTCTGGCAGTTTTCTAGTCGGATTCTGCGGTTGTTGGTTGGCATTAGTGTGTAAGACAGCGTGTTTCTCTAGTAAGTACGCGTTCCTGACGGCAGCCCCTGACGTGTGCACACAGGTGCGGTAAGTTCCCGGCTCTGGTGACCAGCGGCTGCAGCATGCAGCGTGACCCCAATGACCCCTGCTGCCAGATACCTGTCTGCTCGACCACAGTTGCGCCTACGCTGTTCCCTGGCGGGCCGACAGTCAATCCTGGTGAAAACCCCACATGTGTTCCCAACCAAGTGCCTACCTCTGGTAAGTCCCTCCTGTTTCTTTTCCTGTCCATGCTGTAGGTTCACAAACAGCATTAATGCCCTTCCGGGTAAGGAAAAAAACTGAAATTTATAAATACAATGTATATGTTTACTCAACCCCCCCCCCGAGTTTGTGTTACAGAAGTAGGTTTTTCACAGCTGCTTGTGTGTTGTTCAGCTGTGTGCCTATGATACAGCTGTGTGTTTCATTGACTGTACCTGTTACAGGTGTGTGCCTGTGATACAGCTGTGTGTTTCATTGACTGTACCTGTTACAGGTGTGTGCGTGTACCAGGGCGTGCCGTACATCAAGGGACAAACATGGAATGACGGTTGTGACAAAAAGTGCCGCTGTGAGGACGCCGTGACCCGTACAGTCAGTTGTGATGACAGGTTAGTGGCAGTCGTGTGAGGACAGGTTAGTGGCAGTCGTGTGATGACAGGTTAGTAGCAGTCGTGTGAGGACAGGTTAGTGGCTGTCGTGAAAGAACCCACACAGACTGCGTGCACACGCTTCACCATACGGCCTGACCATAGTCAACTGACGTTCACAGGTGTGCCAAGTACCCGAATATGCAGCCCAACTGCCGCATGGTCACTGACCCGCAGGACGCCTGCTGCCAGGTGCCGGTCTGTTCCAACCCCAACACGGGCGACCCGACTAAAGTCATCACCGGCCTGCCAGGCACTATCAGCGGCAACAACCTCCCGCCACAGTCGCCCAACTCGCTGGCCCAGAGAATCAGTGAGCTGGCTCTGTCCTTGTCACTTGGGGTTCTTCAGCACTTCCTTACTCAGTTCTGTCCTTCTTTGGTTAGTCGCCGAATAAAGATTATAGCCCGTGTACTTCAGGTGGTTCTTTAGTCTCAGGCTCTTGTACTTAGATAGTTCTTTAGTCTCAGACCAAAGATTAAAGCCTTTGTACTTTAGATAGTAAACGTTTACTGACTTACATTCCCACTGCACTGATTTTCCGCAAATGGCACCGCATGTAAAACTATGAAACAGGTCATAATAACCTAGAATGAATACAAAAATAACTGATTGGTTAGGCGGGTAAATGGGAAGTAATCTGTCCGTTTATTTCTTTAGTGACAGTCGCTTTAGTCACCCAGCAGAAATTTCAGGTGGTTTTTTTTTTGGAGGGGTAGGGGCGATGTGTGCTGTGTGGCGTGATCTGAGCGATGTGTGCTATGTGGCGTGATCTGAGCGATGTATGCAATGTGGCGTGATCTGAGCGATTTGTGCTGTGTGGCGTGATCTGAGCGATGTGTGCTGTGTGGCGTGATCTGAGCGAGGTGTGCTGTGTGGCGTGATCTGAGTGATGTGTGTTGTGTGGCGTGATCTGAGTGATGTATGCAATGTGGCGTGATCTGAGTGATGTATGCAATGTGGCGTGATCTGAGCGATTTGTGCTGTGTGGCGTGATCCGAGCGATGTGTGCTGTGTGACGTGATCTGAGCGAAGTGTGCTGTGTGGCGTGATCTGAGTGATGTGTGTTGTGTGGCGTGATCTGAGTGATGTATGCAATGTGGCGTGATCCGAGCGATGTGTGCTGTGTGACGTGATCTGAGCGAAGTGTGCTGTGTGGCGTGATCTGAGTGATGCATGCGTGTGACGTGTTCTAAGTGACGCGTGTCCTGTGGCGCGGTCTGAGTGACGCATGCCGTGTGACGTGATCTGAGTGACGTATGCCGTGTGCTGTTGTCCGCCAGACGTCTGCGTGTACCGTGGGGTGGAGTACAACCAGGGGGCTACGTGGGACGACGGCTGCTCCTACACCTGCGTGTGTGACGACGCTGTCAACGGACACTACACCTGTACGGAAAGGTAGCTGTCTTTTACTTCTGTAGAATGTTTTTCGGTTTCCTTATGTTCCTGGTCAGATACTCAAACAACATTGCATGTCCCGCACCTGTTTTACAGTAGTTCACTTGCGTTTGTTGCTTTTCGACTCACATACGTTTTCAGTCTTTCACACTGACACATATATGTTTACTGCACTGCCAGGTTGTTCGAGAACCTGGCTTTTACCTATCAGATTATATACCCCACCCGCTTTCTACAACAAACATATATAATATTGGAAGGCGAGTCGTGTCTGCCGATGTCTAGCCTGCAAACGTCAAACTTACGTTGTCGTTCGACAGGTGTGCTCGGCTGCCAAGTCTGCCGTCTACCTGTACCCTGGTGCAGGACCCCAAGGACCTGTGCTGTCAGGTCGCCAGCTGCCCCGTCAACAACCCGCCCACCGTGGCTCCCACTGGACAGACTCCTGCCCCACACCCTGGCCAGACGGCCGCTCCCTCCCTTTTAACCACCCCCGTCCCCTCCCCAGTGCCAGGTGAGACCCTGCCGTTAGTTTCAAGTTTTGATCGCAAGCTAAGCTGTCCCTTCTTGTCAGTCGCCCCGCAGACATGTCGGAAGACGAGGCAGCAGAGACTGTGCTGTCTAAAAACACAGCGAGTTCACTGACCCATGTTTCGGACCAACAAACTGCGAGTTAAAAATTTGAAATGTTAATTTTTATTCTGCAGGATTGTGTCTGTTCAAGAACCAATACTACCGCGAGAAGCAGGTGTGGTATGACGACTGCAACGCTATTTGCACATGCGAAGATGGTAACACGGGCTTCTACCGGTGCCAGTCCAGGTGTGTTCACATTTTCACAACCTATTATTCAGATGAGATATCTCACAGCACCTGCTTGTCTTGAGCTAGAAGTTCCATCCATCCATACATACATATACACATACGGGACGAAATCAGAGAAAATGCGTTGGTTGACGTTCACGTCGAATATCAGGTTCTGCAAGGCAGTGGGTCTCTCAGAATCAAGATCCTGTCTAAAGAAGTTTTCAAACTGCATGATGGAGCTTACAAATCGTGACCTTAGAGCCAGGACTTATTATGATTTCAGAAACGGGTTAACAGTCACTGATTCATATGAAGCTCTGTTCAACACTTTTGA
The DNA here is from genome assembly GCA_004794575.1 of Lanistes nyassanus. NCBI lineage: Eukaryota > Metazoa > Mollusca > Gastropoda > Architaenioglossa > Ampullariidae > Lanistes > Lanistes nyassanus. Next base: position 36,499 of record SMGT01004180.1, on the reverse strand, counting down.
CAACATTGCTCCATACACGACCAGCGTGTAAAAGTATTATATTGAAATCGCCCAGGCGGGAGACTAGAAGACAACATCCCTTCTGGTCGGCCTGTTTGTGCCGTTTACCCCAAACAGCGTGTTGTGGAGAAATCGATTAGCAACGATCAGTGAGGTTTATTAAGTGTATACAGGAAGTCACGTGGTCTAAAGCCTGGACCAGACGGTTGGAGAGGATGGTCAGGTGTACTGACGTTCATGGAAGTTTCCTCGAGAAACTGTCGTAACTGGATTGCTGTGTGTCTTTTAGTTTCCCGGATTCTATGGACTTTAGACTGGCCCTCGTACGTCCACCAATGCTTGTTGTTCGTTCTCATGTATTGGTGTGGCTGTTCAAATCCTTACTCAGATAAGTTGAGAAGAAAACATACACGGTAACTGGTTGTTTTTCATCAGATGTGGTGACTACCCCAAGGTGGACCCATCCTGCATCATGGTGCCCGACCCTAAGGACCCTACCTGCTGCCAGATACCCGAGTGCCCTCTAATCCCGTCCGGCGGCACGACCCCTGGTGTTCCCACCATCATCCGCGCCACCCAACCCACTGCCGTGTACACCAACGTCCCGACGCCGTCACCAAGACCAGAGGTGACGCCAGCCCGCGGGCCTGACGGCAACACCCTGTCTCCACAGCCCGCCACCACACAGCAACCCGAGCTGAGGACTGGTAGGCGCTGGCCTTTCACCTCACGCCCTTACACTTCCAGCCTCTCTGTTCATTTCCGGTGACCTTCACATCGTTCCCCTCATTTTCCCCTATTTCTTTAGTTCATTTCCTTTTCACTCCTGTCTGTGTTTCTGAGGACGTTCTTAAGAATTTTGTAACTAATATCCCACAAATCCAACAGCCAGCACGGCACAGTCGTCACTATACATGTACACTGTGTGACGAGGACCGTCTGTTGGCGTTGCAGGCTGTTACTACAAAGGACGCGTGTACCATGGCAACGAGCGCTGGGAGGACGGCTGCGAGTTCCAGTGTGTGTGCCTTGACGACATGAGCGGCCAGTACGAGTGTAATGAGAGGTACTGCTCTAATAACACTATGGTGGCGTGTAGTGAACTGGCCTGATAGTGGCGTGAGTGGAACGACATGATAGTATCATGCGTGGAATGGGATGTGTACGTGCCTGCGTGCGTATGTGCGTGCGTGTGTGTGAGAGAGAGAGAGGGGGGAGACATGATAATGTGTGTGGGATGGCATGGTAATGTCGTGAGCGGAATGCCATGATAGTGTCCTGCGTAGAATGACATTATAGTGTCATGAGTGTACTGACATGACAATGTCATGACCGTGATGGCACAATAACGTCATGAGTGTAATGAGATAATAGTATTGTGGTGGGAATGGCATGATCATGTCGTGACCGTATTACGAGGTGAATGACAGTTCTGTTGTGATGGCATTACAATGTCGTAAGTGTGGTGACAAGTTCTGCTAAAAGACCTGACAACGTAAGCACGTGATTGACAGGTGTCCACGGGTACCTTCGCTGCCAAGCGGCTGTGTGTTCATCGCGGATCCTCAGGACGCGTGCTGTGAGGTGCCGTACTGCGATTTCGGACCTCATCCATTCACTAATGGCATTCCCACATCTAATCCCAACCAGGTGAGAAAAATCGGGATTAAAGCGATACCACATCTACAGCCAGCTCGTAGTGACAACATACTGAACAAACGACTGATTACTCTGACAGTATAATGTAATGAACTAATTTTAAGGCTTTAGTGTGAGCGAAGACGAAGCGACAGGCTATTATACCGAAATAAAAACTTTTCCGCCTTTCTGTCACTAGTGTTGTCCCGCCACTGGTGTTGTTCTTTGTGCTTCTCTTTTTTATACACAGGAAAGCCTTCACTTCTCTTTTAACTCCATTTTCAACAAGAGAGTTTTGGATGAACAACAGAAAATATTAAATGGCTATAAAATGTTCTGATAGTAACTCTAGAAGGTGAGAAGACACTTAGTGTCAGTTTGAATGCTTATGCATTTAAGTATTCATTCATTCATTCATTCATTCATTCATTCATTCATTCATTCATTCATTCATTCATTCATTCATTCATTCATTCATTCATTCATTCATTCGGATACAAACCTCACTGTGCTTTGCATCTCGGTGCAGACCCCATCCACGCAGACCACTGCAGGCGTCTTTGTCCCTGGTTTTGTCACCAACATAGCAGGTGGTGAAAGGACAACGGCCAACCCCAACAGCAATTTTGGTGGAACTGGTGGTGAGCTGTCCTGTTTTCTGGTGAAACACTTGCAGTTGTCTGGGGAAACATAATATTCTGGTGAACCACTTGCAGTATTATGGTAAAACACTTGTAGTTTTCTGGTGAAAAGTTTATAGTATTCTGATGAAACAGTATTCTTCTGCAACATTTACAACATTCAGGTGAGAAACATAATATTCTAGTGAAACAGTGTTCGGACTTTTCGAAATCCCTTTTTTGACATTCCCTGTTATTATCAATGACAAAGAAAGCTTTTTTTTACAATAAATACGCGAAGACACTGTTGTCCACGATGGTCCGCATATCGATCGGTCGTGGTTTAACGATACTTACCTGGCTTAAGTTCCAAATTGAAATGTTTTTTCCCCAAGCAATACTAACGAATACTAACGATTCGTCGCAAGCAGATACGCTCCACACACATAGGTGTTTAGACGTTCTGCTCTGAGCTCCATGGGCATTGAGGATCATCCGACAAGAATCTTCCTACAGCTGTCAAAGGTGTTTGGAACAAAGATGACAGCGGAAACTTGAGAAGAGCGCGAACTGTTGATCAAAGCAACCGTTTCACGAAAAGGAAACCTGCTGATGCACAACACTACCATCCTAATGGTCCAGGTTTCCCACACGAACGCGCTGAGACTAATGGCGAATCCCTACAAACAAACACGCCAAAAAGCGTGAAGGGCAGGTAATGCAGCCCAGGTATGTTCAGAAATCATCGTTGTCGTTTCAGATGTCTGCGTCTACAAGGGGGTACTTTACCGGGCCGGCCAGACATGGAATGACGGCTGTTCGCAGACATGCGTATGTGACGATGCAGTTCACGGACTTTACAGCTGTAAAGACAGGTATGGAGCTTTACAGCTTTTTGAAACAAATAACATTATGACGTCATCGAGTGACGCGCGTTTTTCAAACAGAAGACCCTGACGTCATCAAGTATCGTGCACGTTTTCAGACGCAGACAACAGTGATGTCATCCTCTGACTTGCACCTCTCAGACGCCGAGTAAAATACCTTTCATCGAGAGACTTGCAGAGTGATGTCACCGACTGACGCACGCTTTCACAGGGATGTCACCGATTGACGCAGGTTTTCACGAACAGTGACGTCACCGATTGACTTGCATGTTGCAGATGCCCAAGCTTCAGCCACCTGGACGCCATGTGCGTGCTGCGGACCAACCCTGCCGACCCGTGCTGCCTGGTGCCAGACTGTAACCCCAACTACGTCACGCCAGCCCCGGGCACTGGTTTCACGGGCAACAACCCGCTCACCCTGCAGCCGGTCACAGGCCCCGGGGTGACGGGCTCCCGCCCTGACACCATCCTCGCCCCGACTGGCGCGCCCGCCACCTTCACAGGCACCCGGCCCTACATCAACCCCAACAACCCCAGCATGAGTGGCTACAGCAGTGAGTGTAGAACTGCATGTCTTGTTACCTGCGTTGGTAGCCTGGCCCCGCATTAGGAGCGGCTGGTGTGCTTTGTATTGCAATTTGTTTACCTGTGATGGCCGCGTGACCCCGTGGTAGGAGGACTGGTGCAAATACACTGTATTTCCCGACCTCCGATACCCGCACAGGTTATAATGAGTAGTGAGCTGCAGCAGGTCCTTTCTACCTGCGAAAAATATAACAAACATTGAATAGATATTTAGATTGTTACATCTGGGGCTGTAGGCTTTTGAGAGATTTGTAGAGGGTTTGTAGTGCAGTGACTATAACAATACGCTGTGAGTGCAGTCGCGCAGTCCCCTGTGAACACGGAGTGACGCGAGCAAATTTGTTAATAAAAGGAAAATGTTCTGAATCCCGTATCTTCACCTTTGCCTCGGCGACTTACCTACAGTTTCCTCCTCATCCCGATCTGTTTCCTCCCTCCTGTCTCTGCTGTTCACATACAAATCTATTTCGTTGGCTTTTCTTTGTTTTAAACTGTGTACAGTTATCGCCCATCACACACCTGTTGAGGCGCCTAGAGATAACCCACACCGTTACCCTTTGTTAACCCTTTTTCAGCCATGTGTGTGTACAAGGGCACGCTGTATGCTCAAGGCGCCAAGTGGGAGGACAACTGTCAGTACAAGTGTGAGTGTGTGGACGCCGCACGTGGCTTGTACCGCTGCACAGAGAGGTAAGATGTGATTGTCACACACATGCACATACCTCAGTATTCACAGACCAGCACAAAGAAAGATCTAGCTATGTTTAAAATGAAGTATTAAATGTTCATGGGAAAAGATGTAAAAATCCATCGTCTTTCTGCCGATGTTCAAGGAGCTTCAAGACCAGGTTTGTCGTGCGCGGTGATGTCTTGAAGCTCATCTGCTTTTGACGTAAAAACGCTGTTTCCCAAATGTGGTCGGTGCCACGTCTTGCACGCGCCTTGACGAGCACGCCGTCTTCAGATGTAGCCGCTGCTAAGTTGGGCACGCGCACTGAGTACCCTGTATGTGCACGCGCACTGACTACCCTGTATGCATGCCTGTTCGCAGATGCAGCAGCTATTACTTCCTACCCAAGGGCTGCACGTACGAACAGGACTCCAAAGACACGTGTTGCAAAGTGGCTCGCTGTCATATTGCAGACTTCCCGACCCCCACGCCTTTGGCTACCCTCTCGCCCACCATTGCCCCTGCCAGCACACCCAAGATTGTGTCGGTATGTCAGCCCATCGGCTCGCCGCATAGACATATGTATTGACATATTATTTCTATACTCTGTGCAAGCACGAACTGTAAGAACGATGATAAGGTCTCTGCCGCCCTGAAGGACAGTATGTAACAACCTGAATAAAAACAAGAGCCGACATGACAATACGTAACAAACGAAATTTATAATAATAGCTGCTGACATGAAAATAAGTCACAAGATCAAAAAGATGTTCTAACGGTAGGCCCTTATACTTGACCTAAAAATACGAAAACATGGAAGTGTCTTTATAAATCTTAATGAAAGATATTTTCAGACCCTAAATCTTCTTCTTGAGGAGTAAATTGAAACAATTCTGGTTTTGGCCTGAATGAGGGAAACCCGTTTTTAAGTGTGGCCCAGGTACTGCTTAATTAATACTAGGCACCGGATGTGAACCATAGTGAATACCAGCCTTATTGCGCATGTGCAGCCAGGAGAAACGACTCCCGTTGTCGTGACGGCTCGGCCAGGACCCGTGTACCAGGGCACACTCACACCCGTTGGCTCGACTGTGCAGTCATTTACCGGCAAACCGTTCGGTAAGGCGATTATTTTGTGCGTCTCGGCCATTGCAAACTACTTTCAGTGTCTTCAGTCATTCACAAGCGTTAATTAAAAACAACACACACATCTTCAACACTCCCGACACTGACTGAGCATCTATACACCCTCTCATTTCAAGTCAAAATCACAAGTGTCTGTAACATTTCAACATGCCAGGGATACTGTAACCATGCACACTCTGTCGTCTGTAACAGGCATGTGTGTCTACACGACGGGCGCCACTTACCGCCAGGGAGAACGGTGGACAGACGGATGTGCCTACTCCTGTAGCTGTCAGGACCCCAACACCAATGACTACAAGTGTGACTTCAGGTGAGAAACACTAACTTCAAGTGTGACTTCAGGTGAGAAACACTAACTTCAAGTGTGACTTCAGGTGACAAACACTAACTTCAAGTGTGACTTCAGGTGACAAACACTACTTCAAGTGTGATTTCAGACACCAATGCTAACTTCACGTCAGACGCCGACACAAACGACCACAAGTGGGACTTCATATTAAGGCTATAACGACTTTGACACCCTGAACTTCAAATGCTGTCCCCTAGATTATAATCGCTTATGTTTGATCACATTTGATTTAACGGTATGCATCTAGTGTGTAGGGTGAAACTACTGGCGTGGCATAGTCTTAAGGGGCCAACACAAATCTGGATCCATATACAACGGATAGGTAAATCGATATTCAGCAGTCTGCTTGCACCTGTTCCTAGAGATCTGCAACATCAACATTTCCAGGTTGCCTGCACACGTCTCCTTGAACGTCTAATATCAATCCTCACTAGTCTGTCCCCACCTGTCTGTAGAGATCTCTAAAACCAACATTTACCAGTCTGCCTGCACCTGTCTGTAGAGATCTCTAAAATGAACATTTACCAGTCTGTCCGCACCTGTCTGTAGGCATATCTAATGCGGAGTACACACGGCTCGACTAATTAGATGAAAGCAGTCGTTAAGGACCAATCGAACCGTATGCATTAAATAGTTAGTCACAGTTCTATGAAGCGTTTCCCACCACAAAATCTTCTCCCCGAGATTTAGTGTAAACATGCACCTGTAATGACTATTCGATCCAAATTTTTTTTACGTCTGTTTGTTTTTTGTGTGTGTTGGTTTGGGTGTTTTTGTTGTTGTTGTTGTTACAAACGGATGAAGTAGTTCCTAGTGACTGCTTCCATCCGCATTAGTCGGACCGTGTGAACGCTGCATAACAGGCCTTCTTTGTTGTACTTGTTGTCTGCCTCGGTTTCTTTGTCACACCTGATATTTAACTGACATAATATTTTGATATGTAACTTTTGTGGCTTTTATTGACATTTATGTCAAGCACACCCATTTCCGTTATAACTTACATAACCATAACCACTTTCCCCATAAACAATGTCGCTGAAATGACACGTGGAGCCTCGTTCTGGCTGCTCATGCAGGTGTCCAGTATATTCTGAACTACCTCAGTACTGCCATCTGGTGGCCGACCCCAATGATGCGTGCTGCGAGAAGGTGTACTGCGAGCCTCAGTTTGGGAAGGACCTGGTGCCAGTGCCCGGTGACAACAAGCCCACTGCCTCGCCCACCATGTCGCCTTCCATCACCAACGTGGTGCCAGTGGGCACCCACACCATCATCTCGGGCTCCAGCCTGCCGACTGGCGAGACCCGCCCCGCCTTCTTCGGCGGAACGCGTACGTTTTCCTCGCGTTGCTGGGCCCGCCTGCAGGAGTGTCCGCATCGTATTTCTGTACATAGTAGTGACCATACAGCCCCATCACTGTCTAAACTTTATTGGCGCTGTTCTGTACAGAATGGCGATGCGAACATCGTGCAACCCTCCCCGTGTTATTAGGAAACTGGTTTGACGTGATGGGTCCTAACGTGGTCCTTGCTTCCCTGGAGATGAGGCGACATCCACTTCTCTATTTCTTCCTTTCATTCTTTATTCCTCCTCTTTTCCCTCTCCTTTCTGTACGATAACAAGCACCCCGACAACTACTAGTGACGACGACAACCATGACGGGGACGACGATAAGGAGGATACAGAGAACGACGTGATGAAGACAACTGGTGGTCACGTGACTGTCATGGCATGTTTCAGAGGTGTGCGTGTACAAAGGCACAGCTCACCAGCCCGGAGAGTCGTGGGATGACGGCTGCGACTACACGTGCACGTGTCTGGTCAACATGCCTGGCGTCTACCAGTGTACATCCAAGTAGGTACAGCAATAGGTATAGTCACGTATAGTCACCACAAACAAGTAGGTACAGCAATAGGTATAGTCACGTATAGTCACCACAAACAAGTAGGTACAGCAATAGGTATAGTCACGTGTAGTCACCACAAACAAATAGGTACAGCAATAGGTATACTCAACTGTAGTCACCACAAACAAGTAAGTACAGCAAAAGCTATAGTCTGGTGTGGTCACCCCAAATAAGCAGGTACAGCCACATATACCTACATTCTCCTGTGCAGTCAACATAGTAGTTATGTGGTAAGAACAAGGAATAACTACCACGGACTTTGACTTTATAACATAGTTCGGCATGTCGTCTTGTTCTTGCCTTCTGTCCACTTCCGAGGCGCCCAGTGTTTGTTTCAGAATAGTAGCTATGCAGTAAGGCCAGCGTTCGTGTGTGTACCATTAGTGACATGTGTCTTGCCCCATAATCGAAACGGAATGAAAAGAAACAGAGTAACTCCTTTAACCATGACAGCCAAACAGTGTCAACAAACTTTAGAGATTCGTCTTGCCACACGCTTTTCAGATGACTTGTCTGCTCACAGTGATAGTCAAACGGTTTGTCAAGTTTGCGAACAACCTCACTTTGTGAGATGTAATGTCTCTGTTACTTCTCTCGTCAAAATGCCGAAAACACGTCAAACGACTTGTTCAAGCTGGAATCAAACTTCACTCTGCCGGCTGCAATGTGTGTGCAGGTGTCCCAAGTATCCGCCACTGCCCAGGTACTGCAGTCTGGTAGACGTACCCGGCCAGTGCTGTCCCAGCATGCACTGCAACATCCCCGACGCTGGCGCGTACACCCCAGTCCCACAGACTGAGCCCCACCTCATCCCCACCATCGCGCCAGGCGTGGTTCCTTCCCAGAATCCTCAGCTGGTCTTGTCCGGCCTGATCCCCACCAACGGAGCCAGCAACCTCCCGGGCAACGGCTACATTCTCACCAACCCCAGCAGCATTGGCGGCATTAGCGGTGAGACCCAGCGCGCACTGCGCGTGCCGTTTTGTTGGCTACGATCTGCATTTTGTTGGCTACCATCTGCATTTTGTTGGCTACGATGTGCATTTTGTTGGCTACCATCTGCATTTTGTTGGCTACGATCTGCATTTTGTTGGCTACGAGTCGTGATGTCAGATTCTACTGGTCAGCACTGTGTTGCCTTAAGTAACATATGCAGCTGGTCTGCATACTGGAAATTCTGTGGTCGATTGTACTGAGAGCGTCTTTCTGTTTCCAGACCGCTGCGTGTACTTGGGAACCGACGGCAAGTACAGGGTGTACAAACAGAGCGAGGTCTGGACCATCAACACGTGCGACTACACATGCGAGTGTCTGGATGCCAGGACTGGCTATTACCAGTGTACACCAATGTGAGCGTTTGCCTGTCTCTTTGTCCGTTCGTCCTTCCGTCACTCTCCTTTGCCACACCACAAACAGCCAAGAAGAAACATGACGCAATTCTGACACGCGACAGAAGACTAAACACTGTGCCTCACCTGTGCAGGTGTCCCGACTACGCACAAGGCAGCCTGCCCTCCACCTGCTCCATCCTCAACGTGGCAGGCCAGTGCTGCCCGTCGCTGCGCTGCACCAACCCCGACGGCACGGTGACCGACCCCACCAAGAACCCCGGCAACACGCACGTTCCTGTCTACGGCCTCATCGGCACCGGGTACTCGGGCTTCCGGCCTGGCTACATCCCTGGCCGCACCAACATCGTGGGTGGCACATCCAGTGAGTTGTACTGCATTCGCACACCTGTACTGTCCATTCAAAGTCTGCTATTTTATGTAGCAGCGTTACTTGGAAGTCTGCTGGTTTTTTCCCAACATCACTGTGGGAGTTTTATTGTTTGTCTTCTCTGCGGTCAGTTTTCCTGCTTAGTCTGCTGTGTTTGTAAACGCTACAAACACCTGTCTTACGAACAGCTCAGTTGTCAGAGGATCCGGAACAAGGCAGCTTCCAAACTTGCTGTCTTCACTATAAAACGTAAAGAATCTCGCGTGATTTTCTGGGGAGGGTCATGGGGGAGTGGGGTGTTTGAGACCGTTTTCTGTGGGCCAGCATCGTGAGCGCCGTGCCTATCTCCTCTCCCTCGCTGCCTTACCTTCCCGGGTCAGGTACCTATTCACACCTGGTGAACTGGCGGGAAGTGGGTATCGGACACATGGGTATTGAACACATGGGTATCGAACACATGGCTATCGAACACATGGCTATCGAACCACCCTGTAGCATGTCTTCAGTTTCGGAGACTCGCGCTCTAACCACTTTGCTGTCCGCTTCTTGATGTTATGTTACTTTAATTTATTTACCTGCGTCTGAACAGTTTGTATGTTTACACCACTCCCTACAGCAGACCGAATATAGTTTGGTGATTTGTCTGGTGACTTGTCTGGTGACTTGTAAGTTGACTCGCCCGCTGTTGTGCAGACGTGTGTATCTACGAAGGGAAGATATACAGTCAGGGCCAGAAATGGGACGATGGCTGCGACTACTCGTGTGACTGTACAGACTCCTCCACCGGCATGTACACGTGCAGAAGCAAGTGAGTGCGGAGAGGTGACCAGTCACTGAAGTCATCACTCTCACATGCGTTTACAGCAAACTCTCATTCGCGTTCACAGCAAACTCTCATTCGCGTTCACACCAAACTCTCATATGCGTTCACACCAAACTCTCACATGCGTTCACACCAAACTCTCACATGCGTTTACACCAAACTCTCATTCGGCTTGACAGCAAACGCTCATTCGGGTTCACAGCAAACCCTGTTCAGGTTCACAGCAAACTTTATTCACGTTCACAGCAAACTCTATTCACGTTCACAGCAAACTGTCATTCGCGTTCACGGCAAACGCAAATGTTTCTTCACAGCAGTCATGATGCACTATCTTGGACTGAATTCCGCCATCTTTAAAACAGATCGCAGAATCCGTGTGTTCTCGTGAGGCAGTGACACTGATTATGACACAAATGCCCGATACGCCTGGGTATCACTGTACTGGATCTGTCTTGCATTGCTAGGCTTGGTCCATCTTGTACTAGTCAGTCTGTTTTTGCAGCTAGAGTCTAACAGTGCTGACCCTTTACAGATGCCCAAGGTACACCACGCTGCCGCCTGTGTGCCACCTGATCAACGTGGCAGGTGACTGCTGTCCCAAAGTGAGGTGCGAGACGCTGCCCATCACGGCCACACCAACTGCAACATCTCCCACGCCCACCGGCCCGTGCGTGGACAAGCTGACCAACTGCGCTCAGTATGACAAGAGCACGGCCTGCGTGGGCCAGTTCGAGCCTTGGGCCAAGGAAAACTGTCCTGTCTATTGTGGATACTGCAGTACGTAATGCTCCCTGCTGTGTCTGTCTTCTGGCTGCGTCTCATGTCCACCACTTGTCTGTCCACAAGCATAGCTACCTTTTGTCTGTCTACAAACATAGCTTTTCTGTCTGTCCACAAATATATCTACATTCTGTCCACAAACGTGTTCGCCTTCTGTCCACAACCATGTTCCCCTTTTCTCTGTCCACAGACATGTGTACTGTCTGTCCACAAACATGCTCATCTTCTGTCTGTCCACCAACATGTTCCCCTTTTGTCTGTCCACAAATATGTTCCTCTTCTGTCTGTCTACAAACACGTCTACTTTTCGTCTGTCCACAAACATGTTCACCTTCTGTCTGTCCACAAATATGTCTACTTTCCGTCTGTCCACAAACATGTTCACCTTCTGTCTGTCCACAAATATGTCTACTTTCCGTCTGTCCACAAACACGTCTACTTTCCGTCTGTCCACAAACATGCTCACCTTCTGTCTGTCCACCAACACGTTCCCCGTTCCCCTTCTCTCTGTCTACAAGCAGGCCTAACTTCTGTCTACAAGCATGTCCACCAAATGTGTGTCCACAAACATATCTACCTTCTGTCTGTCCACAAACATGTTCACTGTTTGTATGTCCATCAAGATGCCGAACTTCCATATCTCCACAAACATGCCTACATTCATTCGCGATGTATCACATTGAAACGTCTCGTAAGAATCTCTGTTGGCTCACTTGATAATTGCCAACAGAACCATTAAGTACAACGCCGGCAGGTCCGTGTGTGGACAAGCTCAACAACTGCGCCGCTTATGGCGAGACTGCCTGTACTGGACAGTACTTGGCGTGGGCAACAGACAACTGTGCCAAATACTGCAACCTCTGCCGTGAGTGCTCGGTCGCAAGATTTATACAAGACAAACCTGTCATCCACCATTAGCTCTCTTGTGCTAAAATATACAGTTCCTGCACTTGATATTCAAACAGCTGCGCTAAAATAAGAACTTTCTCACAAGAACGTGCCCACTACAAAAGCCTAAATTGCTGTTAAATATTCACGTAGGATCACCAGGATAGAAGTCTGGCCCTCGGGATTTGAATTAATGTACATGTCAGTGTTGCCTTTGCGACTATCGACCTTACCAGATACTAGAAAATTGCAGAACCAAGCCCCTTCAACACGTTTCAACCGCTTAACGTCAGGGGCTGGTATTAACGCACCTCTCTTCTCCCGCATGTTAATAGGGTCTTGCCGTACTGATGTCATGTGATTAGTACACTGCAATGACGCACACGCGTCGTATTATTAAAATGATGGCGTAAGAATGCCTTAAGATTAGTGCAGTGAGGTACAAGCGCTTGGCCTGTTTGTTGCAGCTTGCACGGACGTGCTGCCCAACTGCAATCAGTATGGCTCCTTTGCCTGCGTGGGGCAGTATGCAGCGTGGGCACAGGACAACTGCAGAAAGACCTGTGGCTACTGCCGTGAGTAAACAGCCCAGTCAGTCGAGAGAGAGAGAGAGAAAGAAAGAATTTATTTAGCTATAAGCCCTTGGGGAAGGGCTTTTACAAACATGCATTTACAAAGCACATTACAATAAATTAAACATCGAATAAATATAAAGAACTGTACAGCAAACTGGAAAACAAAGGAAAAACCAGGAGATGGCTGCAGATGGGGGAGAGCCTGATCTAGTTGTCCTCATTGCCATACAGTAAAAAGCAGCAGTTGTCCTCATTGCCATACAGTAAAAAGCAGCAGTTGTCCTCATTGCCGTGCAATAAAAAGCAGCATGTTTTCTGTGTTACAGCCGGTGCAATAATTACAACGCCCCAACCACTCGGTTCTGGCGTGGTTCCAAAAGGTCTGGTCTCAACATGTTCTTCCAGTTCTTGTCCTTCTGTCTTAACTAGATTTTTTAATGATTGTTGTCACGTCACGTTCTGCGCTATTTTTGTCAGTCTCGTCAAAACGACGGGAAGAATTGTACCTGGTAATGGAAGAATGCTTTGCTTCGCTTTATTCTTGTTTTTTGTTTGTTTGTTGTGGGGTTTTGTTGTTGTTTTGGGGTGGGTTTTTTTTTTTGGGGGGGGGTAAATGAAAACTAAATTATTTGTGTGGGTTTGAACGTTCGTTTGTTCGTTTGTGCAAACTTACATGCATAAAAGTGCGCAGCGCCAGCCAGCACATGTTAACAATGTGTGCGGATGAAGTTTTACAGTGCTATTCAGTTCATGTCTTTAACAATTCGTGCGTGCATGCGTGCGTGCGTGTGTGCGTGCGTGTGTGCGTGCAGGATGGACGCTGCTTCTGAAGGGTGTGAGCGGTGCACCGGGTGACCTGTGGCAGTTGTGGGAGTCCCCTAACACCGCCAACACGGAGAGACCAGCTGCACAGCGTCTGACCTCCGAATATCTCGGCCACTACAAGCCCGACATCACCAACCACCTGGACTCGTGCGACTTTGACAAGGTATGTACCTGGCAGCCTGCCGTAGGGAGACAATGTTACAGCATGCACTGCTTCACCTTCAGGAGGGCAGATAACCCTGGCTTTATGATTCCAGTAAACGTTATTGGTATATACAGAAACTGCCTTTATTACAAATTAGTAGGAAGATGGCCGCACTATTTCAGCAGCATTCACACATCAGCTATGCCAGGACCAAGCCGAAATTTATATTCTCAACGCTCTCTTTGTTCCCAGATGATGGTGGCGATCTACAGGAACGGCAATCAGGTGGCCAACATCGTCTTTGATGGCAAAAACACTGGCCACGACGACTGGTTCACACCTAGCCGCATCATCTCGTCCACCTACAACGACCTCACCTCACAGTCCATCGCCCACTTCCAGCTAGCCGGGTAAGGGCCGGCTTACACGCTTCAAAGTTTGAAACGCCTTGAAACGCTTTTCAAGTCTTGAACCAGCTCGGAACCGGTCCTGCTCAAGATTCTCGGCGGATAGAATGGCTTTCTATTTTGCCATTCTATTTTGCGAAACCTTGGAACCTTAAAACCCTGCCAGCCACTATCGCGAACATCAGGGGGGGGGGAGGATCAAGGCGACTGTGTCGTGCCGCGTGGAAACGCTGGCACCTTTACGTTACCTGCACACGAATAACTGGCAGCTTGTTAACAGGCTTCAATGACAATAACGAGAAATAAAAATTCCAATGCAGAGCGATGCTAAGCGAAGTATTAGATCTTGCAGCAGCTGGAAAGGGATCACAAGTTTTGAAATTCTGAAAGGTGCGACGACTAGGTGAGATGCTGGAGAACTGTCTTATCTATCTGATGATGAATCTAGCTTGCAAACCCAACATGGGAAGCAGGCGTATGAAAACAGCATCACAAAAAGGTGGAACAGGTAACAAGCACATCGCTAGATGGCAAAACAAACGCGTGAAGTCGCCACACGAAACAAACCAACAACTAAAGTGGGTGAATCACCCAGGCCGCATTTGCTTGTATTCTGCCAACAAGGAAAGCCAGCCAGCCAGCCAAAAGAAGAAACGTTGTATAGGTAACAACAAAGAGATGTTGACCAAGCGAGACGCAGACAGGGAGTCGACGCTTCGCGGCATGGGCTCTTCTTCAAGACAACACAAAGAGATAACAAATAACAAATAAAATGGTCACTTAACTCACAGGACGCTGGTCATCCACGCTCGATGGACAGGAAGAAAGTTAATATATGACTAATTATTCATTTTTGTATACTCTATAAAATTCAGCGCTCATAGTTTTTAATGTATATTTTTAAAATGGTCGTAGTTCCTTCTCCTACTGAATAAAATGTCTGACTAAAATATCTGTAATTTTTTTCGGGCAGAGATCCTGCCACTGGGCGCGAGTTCTACATTGGTGGCACAAGCACAGGATGTACCGGCAGTGGGTGGATTATGGTGTCCACAAGAAGTACCTGTAGCTACGAGACGGGAAGCAAACCAGGCTTCTACTATGCTGCAGGCACTGATGCCGCCAGCTGGGACAGTGGTTCGTGTCTCTTTCCTTTTCTTTCTTTCTTTCTTCCTTCCGTCGTTACAAAAAAGTTTCAGGAAAGGATGTTAGTAGGGGGGTTTCAGTCCTGTTTGTATTGTCCACGTCATTTCTTAACCGTGTACAAGACAGCAAAAATATGGTGATCGAGTAGGGGTGGTCTTCAGAGGACCGTCCTACTGCAGCATTTTCAAATAATGTGTACTGCGAATAGGTGTCCAAATGTTGCTGTGGGTCTGTAGGTAGTTAGGTAAGTTTGTTTGTTTGTTTTTCTGCTAACACGATTGCCAATATCCTCATCAGGTCGGCTTCAATCTGGAGATGTATTTGCCATCATGGGCCAGGGCGGAACGTGTAAGTGATTCTTCATTTCTTACAGCTGCAATGGGGAGTTCTCTCTCCAATCCCCCCCCCCCATTTATTTTCTGAACGAAAGCGCGTGCGTAAGTAACAAATAAGTCTCAAGAATTGCACACGCCCTTGTTATTAACAAACACGAATAGATGTGGCCTGAAGACAGCTCCTAATTAGCCAATGGCTGTGAGATTTATAGCGTGTCGTCACAAAGTGCTCCGATGTCTTTTTTTAAAACCTTATTTCATATCCTCTACGATACAAGATCAACTATGCAACACTGTGCAATTTAAGGTTCCGTCTATTTAAATTAAAGCATTTGTCGAATGCAATGTTTCGTTAATACATACGGAATTATCGATTCTACATAACTGTATGTAAAGCCCTTGTATTGGTTCGATGAAAGCGGAAGTACTGCCGTAGATGCTGATGCTGACGCGCACGCCACCTAGCGGAATTTAAGATAACTCCTCACTGATATCTGTCACGAGCCAGCTGATTCCATTTACCGCTCTGTGTACATGCAGCTGCAACCAGCCATTCGCTGCTTTGAAACTTGTTTCCTATGAAGTTTTCGCGCTGACCTTGCTTATCCCCACAGCAGAAACCTGTCTGAGGATGCTTTGTTTAAAGCCTTTTTTCTGAGCTGCATTAAAGCGAGGCAATGGATAGTTAAGAAACCAGTCTTTGTTCAGGTGAAATGTCCTTTAAATTATAGACAAATGACGTTGGCTGCACGACTTTCTCAGGCAGAACTCTATTTTTTTCAAATTTCTGTGCAGGTGAACAGCCAGCCAATCCAACCATCATATCCGGAAGACGTGAGTCTGAGCGCACATTTATTCTGCTGATTCCAGAAAACAACACCCAGACACTACAAGATGCAATCTTGCTTATAATCAACAGCACAAGATCAGATTACAGCTGTAATATTTATAGTGTAGGAAAAAAGCTGTTTAGCACATAACTGCAGAACAACAACTTTCATGAAATGACCCTCAAAATAGATGTCGTAATCATGTCCAAACGGCAATACTATAACAACTAGTGTAGAGATGACATTTCGTCAAAATAACAATGCAAGCATTAATCAACTTTCATGTTGCTTTAAAGACACTCTAATGTGCGCGTTTCTCCACAAAATACGCCCACTTCATGTCTGGCGTTGCAGCTGATGTCTGTGTGTACAACAACAAGATCTACCAACAAGGGGAGTGGTGGCAGGACGGCTGCAACTACAACTGCACGTGTGAGGATGGTACACGTGGCTTCTACCGCTGCTTCCAGCTGTGAGTTGTGCTCAGCAACTGCTTCTGTTCTTGTTTCACTGATGCTTCTGTTCTTGTTTCACTGATGCTTCTCTTCTTGTTTCACTGCGGCTTCTCTTCTTGTTTCACTGATGCTTCTCTTCTTGTTTCACTGATGCTTCTCTTCTTGTTTCACTGATGCTTCTCTTCTTGTTTCACTGATGCTTCTCTTCTTGTTTCACTGATGCTTCTCTTCTTGTTTCACTGCGGCTTCTCTTCTTGTTTCACTGATGCTTCTCTGCCATTCTGCTATTTCTAAAAGATATACATATTTACAAAGATATTTAAGCATCGTTATTGGTGTTATTTTAATCGCAACTGTCAACGTACTTGTCTCCCATCCATGTGGACCCTCCTTTTTTATTCATGTTGCGATCATGTTTTATTTACGTTTTTATTCCATTTTTGTGACTGGCCTTAACCCGGTTTTGCAACCCTTGTGTTCTTAAGATTCTTAACATCTTTTGTGCTTTACGTTAGAATCGCTTGAATCATTCATCCACCACTGTGATGTAGCCTAAGCTGATGATGCGACGCAAAATATCAAAAATAAACCATCTTCTTGTTTGTCAGCTAACTTAAGTTTCTCAGCTGTGAGTCCCATCTCTGGTTAACTGCTTCTCTTCTTGTCCGGCAGCTACCTTGAAGGTGTCGGTTCCATCTTTGGCTCATGCTTCTCTCAATTCCTGTTTATCTCCTGTACCTTTAGTGTTTCAGCTGAGTACCCTGAGCGATTGTTTCCTCTGTGCTCAGCATGGAACATAAACTTGGGTGGTGCTTTGTTGAAGTTAAAATGGCCAGCACTACTAATATAGCTTGTAATTCGAGTTCCAACCCACCATGTCCTCGTATAGGGGGCTTGCTGTTCTTCGAACACAGCCCTTGGCCAGCACTGCCCATCTCTTCCCGCTGCACGTCGCTGGGACACACCTCTGGTTTTCAACTAGAATATGTGGATGCCATATCTAATGTCAAAGCATGGCCGCTGTTTCTTCTAGGACATATTCCAAAAGACGCACTATCTTGCCGGGCTAGCAGGGATCCTTCACATTAGAATCCACATTTATCTCGCGTGTCCACAGGCGGCAGCACAAGTCCTAACAGCAAGGGCTGCGAGCTGTCGTAGTCACTTCAAGCCACAGCCTTATTACGTACCCATTTGCTTGTTTGCACAGGTGTCTGACCTACACTAACCTGCCGTCAACATGCCAGATGGTGCAGCAGCCAGGTGAATGCTGTGCCAAGCCAATCGGACCTGGCTGTCCCGGCACTGGAGGAACGGGTAGGTGCACGCTACACCCACCCACCCACCCCTACACACACACCGCACACGACGTAATGAGTGAGGTGCCGATCAGCTGCTGCCTGTACTTGACAGTTCAGGTGGTCATAGCAACCATCTGGCCTGTCAGGACTGTCTTTTGACAACATCACATGTTGAGTTTATCTCCATTGTGAGGACCATATCAACTCTGTACTGAATACGACATAACGGCAAAAAATTGTTTCAGGTTACTTAGGCCAGAAACGTGTGCGTGCATGCGCGCGTGCGGGTTTTTTTTCCCCCCTATGGTCGGCGGAAAATCTTAGGGTATACATTCTGTGTTCTTTGAGACGTCTAAGTCCATACAGCGACCTTCGGCACAGGTCTTGAACAAAAACTGTAATGCTTACAAAGGTAAAGAGAATGTATCAGCATTACAGCTGTCCCTATACTGTTACAAAAAAAATGCAAACATACCTGCCGTTTCGTTGACAAGAAAAGGTAAGTTTTAGTTGCTCCAGGTAAGAGTTCTGTAAGCTGTATTCTGTAAGGGTTTGTCTATTTTTGGCACCGGGTCGTTTGTACAAAGAGTTTTATAGCCCACTGTTTGTATAGCTTGTTTAATTTGGCAAAAGGCCGTTTGTACAGAGTTTTATAGCAACCGACTGTATATATATATATATAGTTTTTTATTTTGGCACCGGCCTGTTTGTAGAGAGTTTTATAGCAACTGACTATATATATATATAGCTTTTTTATTTTGGCACCGGCCTGTTTGTAGAGAGTTTTATAGCAACTGACTATATATATATATAGCTTTTTTATTTTGGCAGCGGCCTGTTTGTAGAGAGTTTTAAAGCACATTTTATGGCTTATGTTGGCAGTTGCTTCTTATAGCTAACTGTACTGCTTTTTTGTGTTGGCAGCGGGCTGTTTGTACAAAGACAGCTTCTACCAGCAAGGACAACAGTGGAACGACGGCTGTGACTACAAGTGTAGCTGCGTGGACGGACTGAGTGGAAAGTATCAGTGCACTAGCAGGTTAGCAATTAGGCATTTGCACGAAGACCTTACCATTGGACGTTACATGTACAATAGCACTTGCGGAAATACTGTGCGATGTTACATATACCTGATGTTACATATACCTGATGTTACATATACCTGATGTTACATATACCTGATGTTACATATACCTGATGTTCAACACCCGTAGGGCGTGCACAAAAGCTCTGATGTCCTCTTGCCATAGGACGCACACAAAGACCTTTCAACGTCACATCACGGCTAAATCCCCCTCTTCCCACAGCTGCCTGACATATCACTGCTAGATCCGCTTCTGCCCACAGGTGCCTGACATTCCAACTGCCCGATGCCTGTCACATGGACCCGGCTCCCGAAGGCAAATGCTGTCCAGTGCCCGTGTGTACACCCCCCTACAAAGTCGAGCTTCCGCCCGGTTACGACACGTAGTAACAAGAGTTTGTGACTGACCGTTACAGAATAGACTTACAGTAATGTATAAACACGTAGCAAGCAAGGTGTGAATGAACTGTACACTCTCAATTGAATGAATAAAATCTATGAACTGTTTCATCGCAATGTGCTAGTCACCGGTTGTGTGGTATAATCATGTTATATTTTGTTACACACATTTCCGTACGTCAGCTAGTGAATTGTAGACCGATACCAAACACTGGGGTGACAGTCAGTACTGACTAATGTCAGGACTTATTGCTGAGCGCCAGTTATTAGTAAAAGGTGATGATGGACGTCCTAGTTCACATCATGGCGATATTATAAGGACGAGCGTCAGCTGTGGAGACCAGGTTGCGAATGCTGGGATGCCTCGCTCTACTTCAGAACCAATAGCCGAGCTTCAGATGCGACGAAAAAAAAAAACCCGACTAAGCACAGAACTTTACAAAGCAGCAGATGCAAGCAGAAAATCGAACTACAATCTTGCGGCCTCAGCTGGTGTTAGCAAAGTTATAAAAGACTTAAATGTGTTCAGCCGGTTGCAGTAGAGCGCACATAATCCTGGATCAGTAGGTTGCCGTCTTAGGTTTCTGTTCAGCTGTCTAAATAGCATCACACGTGCGCTGATCGTCGTTTGACAGTCTCCTCACTCTGTCGACTGGACCACCATCACCCGCAAGTAATCTCACAACCCACGAGCAGTACTCCTCACCGCCCTCACATAATCTCACAACTCACATAGTCCTCGCCGCACTTAGAGTCTCACAACCCACGCGGTGCAGCCCTCGCGTAGTCTCAGCCCAGATGCTCTTAATTGTATGAAAGGGATAGAGTGGCAGGCAGGAAGACAAATTTCAGACGTGAAATTGAACTTGTTTCATAGAAAGAACCGATGTCTCCAGAGTCATTTGGGGGACCACGTGTCATACCTGCTAAACCAAAAGGAAAAGCTGAGGGAGGTGGGCGCATGGTTTAGCCATAGCCGACGGCCCAGCACATCCTACTGGTTCTCCGTCAAGTTAAGGTCCGGCGAATTCGCTAGCTAGTCCAAGCGAGTTGCTGCTGCTGCAGGAAGGTGGTAGCAACTCGAGTCCTGTGTGGTCTAGTACTGTCTTGGAGAATGCCATCTGGTCTCATTGTTGCAGCACTGGTAGTACGAGGGATTGCAAATGTCATCCCCGTAGACCACGCCAGTAAGGATGCGTTGCACACGGTGCAGGGGTGTTCTGTAGGCCATGCCCATTCCTTCCCAAACCATGATGGACCTGCCACCAAACGGTTCATGCGCCCTCACTGTGGCATCATAACCGTCACCCTGTCTCCTCCATACGTGGATTCTGCCATCCTACTGCGATCTGGCAAAAGCCCGATTTCCTGGTGAAGAGAACTCTGGCCCGCTGCTGAAATGTCCCAAACCAGCTCAGCACGGCGATGAACCGGCTTCAGGACATGTCGCACTGCGGGACATCTTGTACGTGGGGTGGCCTCACGCACCCGGTTCCTACTTCCTAGTCGTCTGGTTGCTGACGGTGGCATAGCTGGCTTCTCGCAGGTGCCCCCTGAGTGTGTTGGCTGTGTCTGTTCTGTCCCATAAAGCCGACAGAACGATAAACTTGTCATCCTGTCTGGAGGTCGATCACGAGGCCTCTGGTCGTTTGCATTTGCCGACACTTCCTGTCCGGTTGTAGCAATCTTGCAATGTTACAATGACTGAATGGGATATTCCAAATCAGCGGCCAACTTCCCGGACCCCAATACCTTCGGTCCCGCCAAGATCAGCACCACGGTGTCCTCATCTTGGAGACGTACGGTTACAAACTGTCTTCCGACTGCGTCCATAAATACCCAACAGCCCTTCCACACTAGCTAAATTGTGTTCACATTATGTATGGTTTGCACCTGCATTGTGGCTTTTTACCTGTTCAGTTTTGCACTTTTGCTTTTTACCTGCACGCGTTTGATTTGCACACACAGTCTGGCGTCTTGGATGCACGTGTGGCTGCCTCCTGCGGTGTGCATGAACTCTACAGCACCGATTTCCAGGCACACTGACGTTCACTGCTGCAGCATGAAGCAATGTGCATCCACATGTGCAGGTCGGATGTTGGGTTCTTACATATTACACGTCCGTGACCTGCCTGCAAAAGTGCAGCTAGTCTTCAATTCTTTTGAGTGGTACACAGATAGGGATGCAGCAGCGATCGGAACGTGCCCAGCCGATCTTGAACCTTTAGCTCAGTTGGATTCGCCAAAGACTGAGACACTGTTTTAAAAATATGGCTGTCGACTGCCGTTCTGCTGGACACCTGCTGAACAAGGCTTGAATTTCAAGCATCTAATGCATTATCAACGATCCTTTCCTTCTCAATGATTTTTCCAGTGCCAAATACTTTTTAAATGAATTTTTCTTCTGTTAATAGGAAAAAACAAAATCCCAAAATCTGAGACGAAAATGCCTAGCTTTGAAATCCTTTGTGACTGCTATGGACTTGTTCATTCAAATTTTGGATACTCATATCACATAAAGAACTAAATTCAGTAATTTGAAAAACAACAAACCACTCAGGTCGGCCTTTAACAATAAGCATGTATTTCAACCCAAACCTAACATACAACTGGTGGAGATGGTCACAAAATTCTACACACTGGTTGCAGAGATGCCTAGTCATTCCGTTACAAACAGATAAATAACATTCATATGAGTCAAACTATGTTGTTAACAGACATTCTCTCTCTCCAGAAAAAAAAAATCCAAAAATTTTATTTCTTGGCAGGGATGCTTTTATGTGGCAGTAAAAGCTATGACACAATCAAATGACTTCTGTTTCAATGGCCTGCTGTAAGCGCTAGCCCATTCAAAAACAGAAGTCATTAAATGTTTTCAAGAACAGTGCAAGGGGCCCTGTGGAACAGGACTGAGCCATTTGTTTAATTTTTAAAAAAAATCTTGTCCAATGCCATCTTCCTGCAAAACATTGCACATAAAAAATTGTCTTCTTTGTGCATATGGTATCCTTTGTAGATTATGTTAATGTATACCCTACACAAATATAGCACAAACAATGGAAGGCACTTTCAAACTCAATGAACACATTATTTCAAATATGAATGTATCAAGGAACAAAGGCAACGATCGTGGTCACCATTGACATTCCTCTCCCACAGTACCTGAAACCATGTGCCCACTAAAGTACAAACAGCATTCAGCATTATACTGAACGTTTCTACTGGATTATCAACCAGGAAAGACAGAAAACCATTCCAACAATGATATACATGCATGACTAGAGAAAACCCTCACAGACCTTTCAAAAAACTGCGCAAGACGAAGGCCTGCAAATACACATTGAATAATGTACAAAGGTAGATGTGTAAAAATATCACTAAAATTTTGAGTATTCACTACAAAGAGGAACTGCATGCAGACATCAACGGTTAATGTCATGCAGCTAATCGTACAGCAGAAACAGCGGTGAATATTCAGTGTTTCTGTTTGCCTGTGCAGCTCTGTATGCTTGTATAACTGTGTGCATGAACTCTGTGTGATTTATAACTCTGTATGCATTTCAGAGAATGGATTACAAAACTGTGGAAAAAGTTAAGTCACCTGGCTTCAGTCATGCAGGGGAGTCAGGGGGCTGCATACAACCCCCCCCCCCCCACCACCACCTCTGAAGCTGAAACATCTGTAACATTCGATACCATTCTCCTCTTACTGGTCTTAATCCTCCCACCCCTCCTCCCCACTCAATTTGATATCATTGAAACCATCTGAGCTATAGAAGGAAAAAAAACATAAAACAGGACAAATTATACAGAATAATTATACACAGTCAAGCTTAAACGCCTTTTTCTCCTAGATTCAATGTTCAATGCTTGTTTTAAAAAAATGTGACCAGATGCACAATGGCACTTTGATCCTTAAACTGTGAAATATTTGTCTTCGTCATTCTCTGGGAGCAAAACAAAAAAAAAAAAGAAGAAGAAGAAAAAGAAAAAGCAGCACAGGAAGCTAATGCATTCAGCACTTCAGTCCTTGGGATAAAAATCTTACCCATTTGAGGTTAAAAGTAAGAACACCAACCGAGAATAAAGCTGATGCTCTGGCCTCCATGCAGACAAGGTCTCAAACACATGCATACATATAATACATACCTTAAAGTTTTCTCCTAAAATGTACACAGATCTGAAGAACAGTCCTGAACAAGCAGAATTCTGCAAGCTGAAAGCTCCCTTCTCTGCTGTATAGTTGCATTATCATGTAACAAACTACATCCAGGTGCAAAGTGTGTGCATGTTTCTATATGTAGGGTTCAATATTCCTTTACATCTACTTCACACTAGAAGCCCACAGATTGTATTAGCCACCATGAAACAAACATAAAGATACAAACAAAAACCTTTTCAAGATTATTTATCAACAACTGTAACAGTGTTTCCCGCTGCACAACTCTTATGACAATGAAATTTGCTCACAGACGAGAACAAGGCTATGCCAAACTTGCAGAGCTCTACTTTTAACTTTCTGTAAGGGGACTGGATGTAAACTTGCCACATCTTCTGTCAGAAATTTTTCCACATTGTGCCACAAAGCAGCTGGCCTCTATCTATTCTGCCACTGAAGCCTTTGAAATGACTACTTTAGCAACTTCAGCTTTCATATTACATCCCAGCTTTGGTTTTCTGAATCTTAATCTTTACTCAGATGCATCTGCCTTAGGCAAATGGAATGGTACCCCAATCTGGTCTTTAAAGTCATGGACCCATCTTCGGATCTATTTGATCCAGACATGTATCAGGGTACTGTATATAGCAGCAATAATAATTTTAAAAAAACCCTTCTGTCTCTCATATATAAAAAAACTCCCATTACTGTCTAGTTAACATCGATGTCGTACACAATGTGCGCATTCTTCTTCTGCCTTCTCAGTACTCACACACACACAAAAACAAACAATTTCTGTTCTGAAAAACTGTACACATACAACTGCATTATAATGCCAGTGTCAGCCAGGGCTCTTAGTTTGAAA
This sequence comes from Lanistes nyassanus, assembly GCA_004794575.1. Taxonomy (NCBI): domain Eukaryota; kingdom Metazoa; phylum Mollusca; class Gastropoda; order Architaenioglossa; family Ampullariidae; genus Lanistes; species Lanistes nyassanus. The sequence goes on along the minus strand of SMGT01004180.1, from coordinate 11,961 downwards.
ATCTCCTTGAAACATTTAAAAGTTCATTAAACAATATTTTAACTGGGGTATTGAAGTGTTACCCTGAGAAGTACATAAGAACAGAGCATGCGACACACAATATTCACAATATATTTTTTTTAAAACTTGATGTTGTGAAGACTTGTCTTGAAAAACAGGACAAAATATGAAAATGTGACCCGCTGTTAAGTCTGTAAACATCCTGATAAACTAAACACAGAGAAAATAAATATTTCTATAACATCACCATCAGCAGTAAGGGGAATCTGCTGTGCTCCAGGTAGGTGACAGTGTCACAATAAAATTCAAATTACATTTTAATTGGCCAAAAGACCTGTTAGAATGATGCCCTTGTGATCATGTCTTTCCAAATCTTTTTTCTCCATAAAGGACACTGAAGATGTTTAAACAAAACATAGAAATAATTGTCCATCAAAATAATCATATGCCTCAGCATGAGGAAACATTCTCCTGGTTTCAGCAAAGATATCTTCATAAGCAGTCACTTCAGATTGTTTTAAAACAATGCATTATTTCAAACTGAAAACACTCAAGTTTAAAAGTACTAAAAGTACTAAGGACATGGGAACACTGTCAAAACTCTATGGAAGCAGTAACATATTTGTACTGTGGACAATTCTATTTGATATTAATGATAGCTACTGCAAGTATACAAATATTTTATATTACACAATGCCAGCACCTAAAATATAAAAATAATTCTCACTCGTTCACTCCCGTTATTTTCCTACTACCCTCTTCACCCACATCCCACAGTATGCATGTACTTAGTTGTTAGCAAATCTACATTGATACATCAAACAGTTAACGAGTCACAACTGCTCAGTCTGACAATCTCAAATTATGAGTCAAAATGAGAAAGATCAGAACTAAAATATCTAATGAATTTATTATGATACACTTAATCATCACTGGTGAAATATCCAGTTGTCTGGTAGGCATGACATTTGCCAGTCAGTGTGTTATGTCAGATATATGACATTAACAAAATAAGTGATAAAATAACCTTTCAATTATGGAAGACTTGATGCATGCAGCTAAAGACATTTTTCATAATCCTTTGTCTTAAAGCCAGCTACATCTTAAAAAAGAAACCTGTCAATACTGTGAAGCAGCCACCTCAAGCAAAGCTGTGGCATGCGACCCATCTAAAACTCAGCCTAACATTGTCTGCACAATGTTAACGACAGGTCATCAAAACAATCCCAACATATTCACATCAAAAAGATTTTCCTTTCTGCAGTGAAGATTAATAGTGTTATTATGAAGCATTACTATCACCGTAGTCTAGTCAGCATCAAAGCTTCCCCTCCAATAAATTATTCGGTACAGGTATTCTTACAGCATCACAATACTACTGTACAATCACTTGTACAATTGGCATGAGTGGTTTGAGTTAGTGCTGACTCACATTTCTGCATGTGATAACAAGCTGCTATGCACATAGCACTAAAACTTTGTAACACAAAATAATAACAACCTCACTTCTTAGGAACATTCCAATGCAAAGTCACATAAGTCACAATGTACAGATATTAAAACCTAACGCAAATAGAACACAAAGGTTAACTTTTTTAACTTTTTTACTTTCAAAGATCATCCCTGAAAAGTGTCATCTGTACTTTGTTCCATTGTTTTCTTCAGTTCTGTTCGAGCCTTTCTCACCACAAAACACAACAGAATTGCTGTGAACAGTATCTGTGAAGAAAAAAAAACACAAGGGCATATATTAAAAGTCTTCATTAGAAACTCAACTCTGCATGTGTAAGTGGAAACACTTTTTGTTAGGCATAAGCAGGTGGATACAAGTCTGTGGGTATATTTGACTAATGTCCATCTGTACCGGTAACGTAACCATAAATAATTCATTTCACCTAGCAACTTGAGACATGATAATCAATATGCTGACAAACTGTGGTGAGCCAGAGAAACTTAATGACATGATTCACAACCGACATGTAGCATTGAATGAAATGATTCATGACTGACATGTAACACAAAATGACATGATTCATGACTGACATAGCATGGAATGACTCGAATCATGACCGACATGTAACATGGAATGACACGAATCAGGACTGACATGTAATGTGGAATGTTAGCACATTAGTACAGCAGAAGGGATAGGGGAGGGGTCCCACCACTACAAGCAACAGCCACCCCTGGAAATAAACTGGATCGGACTGCAGACCTTGTGCTGTGGGACATAATTCCACACAGGGTACTACGCTAACAACCAACTGATGCTGATGTTGTGAAAGGACAGTGCTTCTCTCTTGAACTAATTTTGCACGACATGGGATAGGGGATGAAGGGGATGTGGGCCAGGTGTCTTCTGGTTGTGGTGCTCTGGACTGGTGGTAGCGCTGGCTTTGCTTGCTGGCTGGCTGGCTGGGGTCTTCTGGCCATCTACTGCTGGTGATGGTTTGCTTTGTCCATTTGTTTATCTCCACCTTTTAGTTTGACATGAGGTGCTAACTCTTATTTTGATCCCCTATCCTACTTATTATATATCTAGAGTCAGGCTGGTTTTTCACTACCTGGGTCACGAGTCCCTTACTCTTAGTGTACTGTATCAATAACCTACTTCATATTTGTAACAGCTTATCTGTGGCACGAGTGCTTAGGCTGGCTTGATGGGAACAGTTAACAGTGAATACACAGCCCCTAAGACCACTCCAGTGAACAGCCAGAGAGCAGACAATCACTCAGAACCCAGCCCAGGACTGTAAATAACCACCTTCCTCCTCCCCCCCCCCACACACACACACATCCCTCCCCCCAATCATTATGTCCCATGGTCCAGGGGCTGCCATCCATGTTCTTCTGTCTGCTTGAAGGGCACCGGCCTGACGTTCTGTGCTGCATATTGTAATTTTCTTTCCACTGAATTGACCCATCTACATCTTCTGCCCCAGATACATCATTCTCAGTTCAGCAAAGGTTCACAGAGCTTGTACTCATAATTCTCAGCGTGAAAGATTAAAAACATCCATTACCGTTAATATCAGGGATGTAATAGATTGGGGGGGGGGGGCAGTAGAGAAGAACAGAACATACCTGTCCAGTAAAGACTTGGGGTAGGGTAGCAGAGAGATAGAACATATCTGTTCAGTACAGATTGGGGGGAGTAGGGGAGGGAGGCAACACGTTTCCAGTACAGATTGTGGAGAAAGGGGGTGTTAGGGGAGTAAGGATTGGAGGGGTTACAGTAGGAGAGGGAGATTACATACCTGTCTAGTAAAGATTGCAGGGGTTAGAAGAGTGAGGAACATACCTGTCCAGTAAAGATGAGGTAGCCAGTCCACTGATTTGTCTGATCTGTCATTATATCTTCCATGGTGCGAAAGGTTGAACCCATATAGCAGTTCAGTACTGCCATTGGAGCCAAGCCCACAGCTGAAGCCACCAGATATTCTACATGACCAATGTCTGCCAACTAGAGCAAAACACAACATTCACTTAAAAACAGTCTTAAACCTCTAGTAACACTAAGTTAGTAAAAGGAACATTGTTTACCCTATAGTGACACAATAGTGAAAAAACACCCTCTAAAATTGTAACAAAGCCTCTTACAGAAAGATTGTGTCTAAATGGCCAGAAATATTACAGCTGTTTATCTGTATGCTCTCCCCCTCACCCACAGTGCACGCACACACAGAATCGACTGAATCTATCAGCCTCACAGCCACTACATGTACCACTAGAGGAATCAAGGCATTAGAATGGGCTAGAGCCCCTGGCCCATCTAGCTATTAACCAGAGATTCACCCTGCCAGTGCCACATCTGAGCTTTCCACAAATGATTTGTCCATGATCAGCATTGCCATTGAGTCACTGGCAAGGTCTGTACAGCCTGCGAATACAGCAATTTTCTCACTAACAACAACTGGCCAGTTAGAATGTATATGCAAATGTGACCTGACCTACAACTAACCTTCCTGACCAGTTCAATGACATGGCAGAAAGAGATGGAGTAAAGCAATGTCCAAAAAGGTTATTTTACAGAGGTTTTTTGTGAACACAAGGCCTTGGGAAATGTCCAAACAAAGATGTACCGAACCAAATTTGCCAGAAGGCATCAAACTGCTCAATGCAGACTGTATTTAAAGAATGCTTTGAGATTTTCTTGATTGTTAAGTACACATGACAAGCTTTACAGAAATGTCTTTAGCTAGCAACCAATAAAAACAATCAGGCAATGTTCAGGGTTCAATACACTGTAACACTGGGCCCCTGATCTACCTAGCAGGCCAGGTCCGTGGACTGAGATGAGTAACTCAGATCACTTGCATAGTTGTTTCAGTGGGACTGGGCTTAGGTCATATTACAGGAAAGACAAACTAGGTCACAACAACATACCATATAACAAGTCATTTTCAAAGGCAAATCACTCCAAGTCCAAGTCAAAAAAATGAATAGTACTAGCACATCACTCTTCTAGCCAAGACACAATAATGTTGTACAAGCATTCTAGGCAAGACTCGTTAAATGACAACTACATGCTGAGTCACTTTCTTATCCAAGAGATGCTAAGTTTAACAAAATTACTGTAATGGGTCACTTTCCTAGGCAAGACATGCAAAGTCAAAACTATGCTACTACTTGCACTAGTCCAAATCCTTTTACTTTACTAAGGCACTTTCCCAGGCAGGATATGCCAACTCAAAACCATGTTACTGTAACAAGTCACTTTTCCTAATCCTAGGTAATCCTACACTATAACAGAAATGTGCTGCTGAAAAACAAAATCAGCAATGACTCCTTTAGCCAGACATGCACAGAGCCTATAAAGTAACAGCTGTAAATAACCTCTTCTATTTTCTAAGCATGCTGGCAACCTACTTCCATGGCTATGCTGCCATGTTTTGTAAACACCAGTGGGTATTTACCTCCCTGCACTTGGCCACTGATGAGATTTGACTATCAAGATGATCCTTGCCACAAGAGGTAAACATCTATGAGGATGCTTGGTGCATGTATGAGAAATATATTTTTGATAACACAATTCTGGTGATGTCAACTTCTAATCTCAAAGAAACACAAGCAACAACCATGTTCATCTCTATCTATGTCTATCTCTTTCAGTGGTATGTGTGAATGTGGGTGTGTGCAAGCATGCGAGTGAGTGCATGTGCGCATGGGTGTGTGTGAGCAAACACAATTATATGTGTATGTCAGTGGTAAGTTGAGATCTCTTCAACACCTTGCCAAAACTAAGGATGGATACGACTCTCATAAGACCGTGGCTACAGGTTTGCACAAGTATAGGCATATTCCCTTGCTGTATTACGTATTTATAATGCACGTAATGCAGTGGCTTTAACACTACCCAAGTCACCACATTACGTTATCCTGGCATCTCCCCCTCCCCCTTCCCCTGCCAAAACTATTGACGCTTTAAGTCATTATGCTCAACGATGACTGAAGCCACTGATGGCAGTTATAATAATAATACTAATAATGATAGAACTATTTATAAGGTTCCAAATCGGGCAAAATAATTCCAAGTACACACATGCCCATACATGCACACACAATTCAACACATACACATGCACACTGACTCACAAGCATGTACACATAAGCTACCTTGGTAGATGCAGACAGGCCAGGATGAAATATATTAATGGGCAAAAGAAAAAAATAGGTTTTGACAAAAATTTTAAAAGAGGACAGTGTGGTTAGTTTGCGGATGAAAAGAGGCAGGCTGTTCCAGGTCAGTGAGGCAAAGATGAAAAAAGATCACAGACCAGATGTACAGATCTTGGTGCGAGGAAGACAAAAGGGGTTTGAAGAACAGAGACTGTGAGAGGGAATATAGAATATAGATACAGAGACATGTAGCATAGAAAGGCAACTTTGTACTGAATACATTTTGAGATAGTAGCATCAGTCAACAGGCATTTTCAAATCAGACTAATGTAGCAAAAATGAAAGTAGCACCTCTTAGCAGTGTGAGAGACAAAGTTATAAATGCACAGAATGGTTCCAAAAATGGCACCAAACCCAAAACTGAGGGAGAAATGGTAATGCTGTCAAGATGAAGAGAAAGGGCAGGAAGAAGTTAAGCAAGCTTTCGGCATGTGCCAATGAAAATGGCTTCAATCTTGTCATTGTTAAATTGAAGTTTGTTGTGTGTCATCCGGTTGTTTGTATCCCTTAAAGAGTCGGATCCGCAACTCAAAAGCATCTGTACATTGTAAGGTGTGTCACTGTCTAGAACTTGTAGAAGTTGAATATCATCAGCAAGAAGTAGTTTAACATGATGAGAGCTGATGCTAGACAAGGGAGAGACATTCAGAATGAAAAGAACAGGTCCCAGGACGCAGCCTGAGGGAAATCCGTAGAACAGGTGGACAGGGTTGGATTGGAAGTCAGTGATGCAATATGTTGGAAAGCTACAAGCTAAACCACAGGAAAGCAGTGTCGGTAATAGAATACCAAACAACTGCTGAAGTCAGGTGACTGGGACAGAATGGTCAATAGTATCAAAACCTGCAGACAGGTCTAGAAGAGTGAGCAGGGAGATTTTGCCAGAATCAGTCAAAAAGAGATTGTTCAAGATGTGAAAAATAGCAGTCTCCATATTATGGTGCAGACAGTAGAAAGATTGGAAACAGCTGAGAAGATTGTTACCATTAAGATGAATGTTCAGCCAGTTACATATATATCCAATTTCACTGTCTTTTCACCTTCACCACAAAACTGAAAACACCATGCACACCACTCTTTAAAAAATTGTTGTTGTATGGCTGTGGACAAATAAACAGAACTGCACAGTTTTAGAAACAAAATTAAAACATAACAAGGGAATAAATGGTAACCTGAAAGTGCCAGAGCAATGCAGCTGACATTCTTATGTTAAAAAAAATCAACCACTGGCTTCTGGCAAATGTGTGCACCTTCAACTATTTCATAAGAATAGCCACCTCATACGTCCTATTAATATTGTTAAGAATACATCTCACACCCTCTGCATAGGTTAAATATTTTATGTTTGTAAATGTGACTAATGGTACAATAAAACTGGTTGTGATCTGTATGCTTTATGCATGAAAGTGGATCAATTACTTCCTGCTGGAGTGATCATTTTATAATTTAAGCGCTCGGTACTCATTCATTTTTTATTAAATGAAAGTGGATCGGTAAAGTTTTCTGTACAGTTTATGTCTCAAATTTATAAATATGACTAAATCTTTTTTTGTGATCTGCTCATGCATGAAGATCCTACACATTGTAGCAGTGTTCATGAAAAGATGTGAGTTAGCGAAGCAAGAAATTCAAAAACTAAGCTTAAAGAGTCAGGCCACTTTTTATTGCTTATAGTTTTAAATGATGCATGAATTTTTTATTTTCATGGCTTTGCTATTTTTTTCAAAATCACCTAAAACCACATGCATATGAGTAAAAAGCAATACCCATTTCGTTAGATGCCGTCGAGTTAAAGAGGGTACCATAATCACCACACTAGTGACTAAATCACTAATCCTTAAGATAAAGATTTCATTTTTCCATGGAAAAAAATTAAGTTTTTCCTCCATCACTAAAGGGTGTTTAGAGAAGGAATTTCACCTTAGCAAAAGGTATCCCAGATATTTATGTCTTTGAACATTTATATCTCTTTTTTTAAAGTCCTTATTGCTTACAAATAAGTTTTAAATATATGTTTACAGGGTGTCTCAAATCAAACTGATTTATTCAAGAATGCATAAGATTTTATATTTCATGCTTATGAAAACAGAATGGCAAAAAAAGCAGGATACAAAAATCAGTTCAGCATTATCTAAACAAAGCTACTTACTGAGAATAATGCATTTTGAAGCCCAAATGGAACTGGTGTTAATCGAGATAGTGCCACAATTTTGAATCTTGCACTCCCATTAAGGAGATGAATCACTGCCTCCACTTTACTGCTATAAAACTTCTTCATGAAGTACGTCCGACACAAGTTTCTCATGGCCAGATTAGCACACAGCAGGCCTAGCACACAGCACAAAAGAGACACCAATGGACCCAGGATAAATCCATACAGATAACCTGCTGCCAGTAGTAGTAAAGTGTAGCCCCAGAAGAGTGGAAAGGAGACAACACAAAAAAGCAGTGTGAAGATCAGTAGTCCCACAACCAAATCAGCTTCTTGCAGCCACATTAGTAAAGCATGGATGTAGCTGCGTCCAAAAATAAGAAACAAGATAATCACTATAATGAAGATTATTGATGTAAATGATGCCTGATACCATCGTGTTGTTGTATTTGGTGTTTTCACTAGTGCATCAACAATGATTTTCGTGGTCTCGTCAAATTTAATTTGTTCCCCTGGCAACAGTTTCTGATTTGATTCATGTTTACCAGGACCTGTTTCAATGTCTGAAGCTAGATCCTCACACAGCTCATGAGCCAAACTAGTTGGACGGAGAGAGCTTGGCAGAAAGAGTTCATCTATCTTGGATGGCTCACCAATCAATATCGATGGACTGACAACAAACTTGCTCATTTTGATCAGCCTCCCTGCAACTACATCATGATCATAAGGCCAAAGGCTCTTCACCGAGCTAAATCAACTCTTCAGGTTCTGTCTCATGTCAGATGGCAAACACAGTAAACGTGACTGACCACTGGTGACTTATATACTGTTCCATCAGTTGACATGCCACCACCACCTTGTATCACACATTGCAACAGGTTGTCCTTTAAGTGCACTGTGCCTTCTGATCATGCAGCCTGCTGTGCAGCTCAAATTACTGTGGCTCTTCAAAATGCACGGCTGGAGAAATAATCCATTTACTGCTCCTTTTGCCAGGTTATTGCAGGTTGGATGGTGATTAACATCTTCGCAGCTGTCACCATCACAAGGACAATACACCCTGTACCCCAAAAGAAAACATCAATTTCTCTAAGTTTCCAAAAGATATGAAATTTAAAAATTTCATTATGTTCGTTACAGAAGCAAAAACGTGCAAATTACTTAATTAGAATTTAGATTTTGCAATTCTCACTTTTATGGTGTTTTTCAATCACCATAAGTCTATAACATTTCGCGAGTCAAGTACTCATCTAGTCGATTCCTCTACTCACTTGGATTGTCCACTGACTCACTCTATCGTAAGGTCAAAGTTTTCGCCCAACACATGACTGTGACATATTCATAAATAACTGCCTCAGATTTTACAGCTATGGACTGCTGGATTTGACTGATGTGACTTTCGCTTCCTTGTCGAAAGCGTCTAAAAATACCAGGTCTAATATCATCGAAAATCTCAAAAACTCACAGAGTACACGCTTGCCGCTTGCGCAGTGTGCTGTCAGTATCACAGATCACCTGTTGCGAGATGCCCGCTCACGGCTGATTTCGGCGACGGCTGTGCATAATAATTCGACAGTGATGCCTATTTATAAGTCTGCATTTCTTCTTTTTTGTTTACTTTTGATAAATAAGAATTATAAAGTACTTTGTGACATAAGCAGAATTACTGCGTCCGGCCCAAGACGCTGCATAAACAGCTACATTCGAGGATTCGTAGAGCGATCAGGACCACTGACGTTGAATAACTCAACTGCTATGCAGACTGACGCTTTGTATAAATATAAAAATATATATCAGAAAAAAACGATGTAAAGTATTGTTTTCATCCTTTTTTGTTCCTAAGGCACACTTCTTTGCAACTGTTTAGTCCATAAGAACAGCTGTCCGTCATTTCTTGGTACTTTCTTGAGCAACCCAAACTCCAGCTTACACGCTGGCAGGAGATGACAAAGTGATCTCCCCTTACATAACTCACCACGAGCGATAATCCGATAAACGGTTCTTCCTTTAAAAAAAATTAAGCAGAAACTAATCTACTACCGTGACATTGCAGATTTTACTCACCAGAGAGAGAGAGAGAGAAAAAAAGATGAAATGGTGCACCTGTTGCAGTTTCAGCAGTCAGCCGCATGAATTGGACGAAAAGCTGTGAAGAGTGAAGAGGGTTCACGGAACCATAATAATTTCATATAGGCTATAATTATAAAGCCTATAAATCCTATAATAATGTCAGTATATGACTATATCTATATGATATAGTATATCATATAGATATAGTCATATACTGACATTATTATAGCCTATAATTTATAGGTATATATAATAAATCATTAAATGTACAGGCACCGCTCCTGTCCCCTAGAACTCCTTCCCTCCGTTGGGCGAAATCAACAACAACAGACGGTGAGATGCGTACGAGTATTATGGGTACAGGTTCACTTTTTCGCTTCACATGATGATGATGATAGTGCCCATTGGCCATTCTCCACATACCAGCAATATCGACGTGTACCTGTTCAAATATTACTTACATTCATAAAAATCAGACTTGCATATCTACCCATGTATTGCACAAGAAATTTAGAAAACAGTTGCCTATATATATATATATACACACCCTTTGTAGGCATTTGATTTAGTTCACCAGTCCCCTCCACAACAGAAAAAAAACATCCCATCTGCTGGGAGAATTTAAAAGAAGGATACATACACATTTAAATCATCACCCTGTTATAGGAGCAAACAGAACTGTGTGGCCTTCAACAGCCTCATGAAGCGTTGCCTGCCAGGAATCTGTGTCATGACACAGCTTAAATGTAAAACAAGGGAACTGTACCAAGCTAGAAAGGGACAAAGACGAAGACAATCTACATGTTTCGGGGCACTACCCCTTCATCAGGACGACACAAAAACGACGAAAAAACGAAAAGGAAAAAGACTTATCTGCAGTAGAAGTGGTGCGTAGGCTGCACAGCAGGAGAATCAGCGACAGCTTAGTTTGCAGCAGTTTTGATGGTTCAGTAGACGACTGGTTATGGTTCGGACACAGGCTATCTGTGGTTCAGGGAATATAGGCATGGCTAGCTGCAGTTAAGTGACGCCCTCCATGTGGCCAAAAGCCATAGCAGTTATCAAAACAAAAGTAACCTTGTTTTAAACTGTAATCATCAACTAATTCAGTATGTTTAGTGTCAGTTCTGAAACTTCATTGGACACCATGAATGTAGCTAGCACAAAAGCTGAAAAATGTTTTATTCTTAAGATTAACTCAGTTTTACATATTATTAAAAAGGCATTTGCATGTTTCAGCAAAAATCTTTGCGACAAAGAATGAGTTATTAGGAATTTTGGCTATACCACAATCCTTGGAAATCAATATGAGCCAGGTGAAAAAAGACACTGTGTGAAATCTGGACGAGACGTATTTGAGTAGGTGGAATGATGAATAGGCCAGACATCAACTGGTAAGATGTTGGAAGATAAATGCAGGAAGTTTAAGATCAGTAACTAATGTTCTTTATGTGCAGGTACTATGGTTACTCCCTTTCATGGTTTTACATATTTCCCATTTTCAGCGACATCCTGCGATGTATTAAAAAAAATCAAAGATCTCCATCTTTTATTCTAAATAATGATGTTAGATCTGATAACCACTGTGACAACACAGCTGATCACACCTAAATAGTTATCAAAACCTCGTGAAAAATGAAGAGCAAAAATCCTTCAGCCATCTTCACATTCACAGTCTGCTCTATACCACAAAAATATATACCACAATGAACATTTTGAAGTTTATTTTATACAGTGACAATGTGAATGATAACCATTAATCATAAACCAATACAACATACAGCAATACTCATGCAGCATAAACTTTTCATGAGTGGATGCGCCCAAACAATCATGAAAGTTGTGTTGCAATCTTGACTGTGCCTATGTACTGATATTTTGCATCAAAAAATAACAGCTCTTTTGAAATCTAACACATTAAATGGAGAATAAAATCAACAGTATCTTGAAACAATTATTGGGAATGCTTAGTCACCTTGCTTTAGAATGTCCAAGAATTGTCGAAATAAATTAATTTTCTCCTGGTGCATTTGCTCAAGTCTTTCCATTCTCCGGGCAGTC
>SMGT01004179.1:85771-110841 GCA_004794575.1 Lanistes nyassanus | reverse complement strand
GACACCGTCCATTCAGGGAAACAGTGGCCTACCATCTGGAACTGATTAATGACGGCATGACGACATTTTAAAAAATTATGCCCATTTTTATCTGGATGTAGCAGAGAACCTCAAGATGGAAGGCAGCTCCCAGACGACACCTCCATCTGGTGAAGAAACTGTCGCCATCTATAAGGCAAATGCACCTGCAGGGTGTATCGTGAAGCGATCCGATGACTTTAAGTTGTGGGACAATCAATACGATCTTGTCAGCCACGAGGTATACAATCCACTGATTGGGTGAAGAGCTTAATACGTACTTTTGAAATTATTGATATGGTTGTTTGAAGAGCCTTTAGCGGATTTTCATATTACACAGGGAAGATCTACTTAGTAAAATCGACGGTCACAAAAATTATCAAACACCTTGTTAGACATCTTCAATACTACGCCAACGACTGTTTTTTTAAATGTCAAACTGAACAAACTTTAGTAAGCATGAATACAAACGATCTACCTGAAGAATTTTAAAAGTTTCAGTACTTCAACGACAGTACTTTCTCTGTCAGACTGAGTTCTGGGTCAGGACTATCCTGTGCGCCACCGTGTCTCCCCTTCTGTTCATCTTCGGATTCCCTGCCAACATCCTCAATCTCGCTGTCTTCTGTCGACAAGGACTTGCAGAGAGAATCAACCTGTGCCTCTTCACGCTGTCGTTTGCAGACCTCGTGGCCCTGACTGTGCAGTTCCTACTGAATACAGAGATGATGTACAGGAACTTATTCAACGTGCAGTCAGGCTTCTTCCTCCAGTATACTGTAGGTCAGTATTTAGATTTTTTCTGCAGATGTCACTGCTATCTTTTTACTTAAGTGTATGTTGAAAATCCTTTGCAAGTTCCTTGAAATGGCTTCCTGCACGCAGTTCAAACATAGACGTAATCAACAACGATAAATATCAACTAAAAAATGTACCCTGGTTCGGCAATTAGACATGACATTCATAATTATTAGAAAAATTTATATGTGCTTCAGAGTAAATGCTTTGAAAATACAAAAGAAAAACAAGTGACTGCCGCTTGGAGGATAAGCCCAAATTAAATTTAAAACAAGGGAACTGTACCAAGCTAGAAAAGGGACAAAGACGAAGACAATCTACATGTTTCGGGGCACTACCCCTTCATCAGGACGACACAAAAACGACGAAAAAACGAAAAGGAAAAAGACTTATCTGCAGTAGATGTGGTGCGTTGGCTGCAAGGCAGGAGAATGAAAAATACCTCAAGAAAATACCTTAAGAATGTAAACAGAGAGCAGAGTCTGACAATTCCTGGGTTTGACACTTTTTGCTCACAGGTTTCACTGGATTCATGTGGGTGTCTCAGTTTATGACATGTGTCATCGCGTGTGAACGGTGCTTCTGTGTGTTCAGTCCCTTCAAGGCGCAGAAGTACCTCAAGACCTCCACCATGGCGGGTATAGTATTTGTCACAAGTATATTTCTGGTCGGTGGGATAGCCCTTACGGCTGGTTACAAGCACACGTTCGTCTGTGTCTTCGATCCGCTCACAAATTTGACAAGTAGTATCGACGGCTTAACTAGGTGAGCGAAAATCCACCGCCTTGCAACTCTCTCTCTCTGTTTGTGTGTGTGTATGTGCACGCGCTTATTACATTATCCTTGAATAATAAAAATCTGCGGTATTTTATCTCATTAAAAAGTTTTTGAAAGTGCCATCAAGCAAACTCCCGAAGGAGTGTGCGGTCATTTGAAATAGAAAAAGGGTTAATACATGGACGAACGAGGTTAATTCTGTCTGCTAAGTTTGGAGGCCAGTACTCTAACCATTCGGCAATTCGCTTCCACATTCTGTCTCCTAACCAACGGGTAATAGCAAAATATACTCGCTTTTATAAATCGATATGAAGTTAAGTGAGTTCTTGACTTTAGAAGGTCTCAGGAGAAAGGGAAAGAGAAAAACAAGAAGAAGGAAGATGGGATAAAAGCGATGAATGGTAGCAACGTTTGTATTGAATGTGACAAGGAGATCGACCAGGAAAAGTTTGAAGATAATTGGTTTTAACTTTTTAAACTCTTTTTTCCCTATCTATATTTCCCTGGTGCAGTTTTTACCTGGACAACAAAGCAGCGTTTGAGATCATTGATATTTGGATCTACTCTGTTCTCTTCACGATCATCCTCTTATTCGTCACCATCGTCACTACTGTTCTCACGATCATCAAGCTGCACCAAGCCGCGCAATGGCGTCAACAAAATGGAACAGGATTATCTCTGACGAGAAAAGAGACGATAGAAACGACAAAGGATTCTTCACGTCTTTCCAGCAAAGAAGTGGCGATAACAAAAATGCTTGCTGCTTCTTCCATCTTGTTTATCCTCTGCCAGTGCCCAGGAATGACTGTGCAAATATCTGTTTATCTTGTAAGTGACTTGAATAATTCGGGACGTTACTATAACACCGTCTCCATTCTGTGGAGAATCATTGGCCAGCTGCGCCTGGTAAACTGCTCTGCGAATTTTATCATTTATCACCGCATGGGATCTCGATTTCGTGAAACTTTACGAGAAATTCTGAGGTTCAGAAAGGAATAGTTTATAAACAATTACAGCAAAGGTGAAACATTCCCCCAACACTCACCCAAGCACACATACACATATACACATATACACATACACATACACATACACATATACACATACACATATACACATACACATACACATACACATACACATACACATACACATACACATACACATACACATACACATACACATACACACACTTACACTGACACACACTTATATTGACACACACACACTGAAACAGACTTATATTGACACACACTCACATTTATAAGCTATGCAGACAGCCCAAAATAAATTGCCAGAAAATGAGGTGTTATAAGAATGTTAACCGATTTTAAGCACGCCAGATTTCACAGCCATGACGACTGGCCGTCTCATATAGGTACATTCGCATTTATTGTAATACCAAAAGAACTCCCCCAAATTCGCAGACTAATCTTAGAATGAAAATGCCGTGACTCGGTGTAAAACACAGAGCTGTATGCTGTATGGAGTGCTGTCTAGGAGATCGGCGCGGGAGGCGCGAAAACTGGTCGTTTCGCACAAAATAACGCAGTAGTTCGTGCTCGACGAGACACCAAGAACAGAATATTCTTGCGGATCAGATTGTGGTGTACGATCGTGCACGATTAACTCTGCCAGATGCCGTGGATTAAGTTTTATGCGTCTGTCTAGACCGGGAGTAAGCTTGGAGGAAGATCAATGGAGGAAGCTTAGCGTCTGGAATATGCCATAAGCCGATGCGATTTCTCATCCAGTGCTGACAGAGCGACTATTTACTGTCGCCACTTAGAGGACAGCTGCACCAAATACAATCTGTGAATATTTCTGAAACTGATTTTTTAAGAAAGTGTTATATATTTACACTATGACCTAGGACATTTAGCTGCATTATAGTAAGCATGCGTGCCGGATGTGTGTTGAATGCTGTTACTCTACTGGGAAGCAGTTATGATAAATATAGCAGACGACAAACGAGGAGTTATCCGATGTACAACACTAAGTTTGCTCCCTTGATAATTTACTTGGCATCCTACCCAAAGCGAGGTTTTAGCAATATAGTGGCTCAAATCTGTACACATACGGCAAAGTTTTGAAAATAAGGCCGCATGCTCAGTCTCATTTATATGTGCATTTAAAGTTTAAAAGTTTTTTTTTAAGTTTTCAAAAAGTAACAAAAGGATTATTTCATTGATCGGTCTCAACTATACAGGAATACAAATGATTACCAGAATCGAGTGAAGAATGGTGTCAGTTTCAAGGTTCTCCATAGCGAGATATCCAGACTTGAAGACTCGATAGCAATCAATATAGTCACGTACCCAGCACATCTGCCCCTTTCATAATCTAAAGACGGCGGGGGCCAGAGGACAGGACTCCGTACAGTATACAACTCCGTGGTGTAAAACGTCAATACAGGATGAAGCATGCCGGAGCCTGTGCCCACCTCTTTCTCACCCACCCAAAACAAACAAAAAACAAACAATAGCGAAATTAAATTGTAAAATGTTTACTTGATTTATATTTTTTTGATTTGCTTTTACGGGTTTGATTTAATTTTCTTTTGGACACTTTTCGTGTTATTTACAGATGTTATAGGGATATGTCCCTAATGAAAGTGCCATAACTAACTGGGGTGAGGATCGTAGTTACTCTACCAGGTGTTTCTAAAAACTTTGGTTTACTTGAAAGTTCAAAACAATTGTCGCTCTTTTTCTCATTTGAGGTCGGAGTAGGTTTGATGTATGTGATTTTCTGAAGTAACAACAAAAAGTCTTTCATTTAGCATGCGGTATGAGGTAACCTGTTAACAGCACCACTCATGTAACATTCATTTGTTAGGGGAAAACGTTTCACAGTTACTTATGTTTTCGTAAATAGAATAAAAAATTAATACAACTTATTAATAAATAATGGTAATAAATAAAGGAGATTTGACCTCAGGGACCATATTTTAGTATTAAAGATCTTCGCGTATACTGAAGATAATAGCAGTAATTAAAAACTCTGTGAGAAGTGATCTGAAGTTCAGTTGAACCATCCTTGTGAAAAAAATCATCAGTCTTCAGTGATTTGTGACTAAATAAAATTCATGCGTTTTCATTCAAAGAACGGAAAACTTTCTTCAAGATGGAGTCTGAAAATTCCAGCTTCCTGCTGATTTACTAATATCATAAGCAAAAGTCTCTGTACAGATATATATATCTTAAGAAACAGGGTTTAAAAGCCACGGGTGATAGAAAACAGTGACGAAACGTAAATATATGAATTGTGAATATATTTGGAATTAACAGTGTTGATAAGTCGACAGAAAGCGACACGTGTGTGTGTGAGAGAGAGAGAGAGAGAGAGAGAGAGAGAGAGAGTGAGGTGTTTCTGTGACATGTCTTTTTGCTCTTGACGGGTCGTCTCCTATTCTCGCTCACACGACCACCTCAATCTCTCCTTTGCTTACGAGAAAAAGAATGACCACGTGATACACAACACTCACAGAACACAACACTCGTTCCCGAATGCTTCTTACAGTCCGCACGACAGTCTGTACGTTGGAGCGCTCCTTCCTTGGATATGCTCACCAGTAGATACCCTGAAGACCTCCTGAACACTTCCATGTAACAGCAGACTTCGATGCCGACGATCACACACGCCACAGAGGATATGACGTTTTCCACAGGCTGACATACAGCCCCTTGAGCTCACCCCAAGAGCTCAGTTACAGACAGCCTCCTTGTAAGGCTGGACCTTCGCCCCCTGCTTCAGACGGTTGTCTTGTCCGCGGTCTTCGGTCTCCCTCCTTTACGTTCTGCAGTCCTCTCCCGCCCGGCCAGCGTAGAGGTTTCCCACAGCAGAGGAACACGTGCTAGAGTCTCATACACCTGTCTGGAGGTATCCAACAACCTCGCAGAGTCCCTTGCGCTATGCAACTGGTCTACTCAAGCCACGTGCTGTCGCTGCTAGACTTCCACACGTCTAGCAGAACGAGACACCTCAATTCTGCAGCTGAACCCTTCAGCCTTCAGCAGACTTGTACCACAAGACACGTACGTCTCGCCACAGCAGCTCTTCTTCACAGGAGTTCAGGCTAACGAAGCCCTCACTGTAGATTTCGCTGAAGATGCCCTCTCACAGGATATTTCTGGGCGTAAGATGTCCTCTCACAGGATGTTTGGGCGTTAGATAATTTGACGGTCTAAACCAGTCCTTTTATCTTCAACTTTCGTCCATAGATTCTTTCATTCACACGCACGTGGTCAACAAGGCGGTTACATGTATCAACCAATCAGGCCAGAGACAGTAGAAGCCACACCCCGTGTCAGCTAGTAGAACACGCCCCTAAGTGGACACCTAGTGTGGACACAACTACCCCCTCCCCTTCCTGGTCGTTTACACCCATCGGCTACATCAAAGCCCTTGATGCTCGATACTACGCGTCACTGGATTCCTCCAGTTACGTAATCTTCCCCTGAACAAAGTAAAGCACACCTGGTCAGCCAGACACCTGCACTAGTCGCTCCCCAGCTGCCCTAGGGTAAGTAACACCTTGCCCCTTGCTTCTAGGGCCAGCACCTCCGATCATAAGTGTGAACAGGGACCGAACCTAGGCTGGTGGTGACGTGAGCTGCCAGATGGCGGCTTGAACAAGGGGATAATAGACCTTAATTAGGGCCGGAGAGTCGAGGATGGGTCACACCTGGAATCTATGGTGCAATCTCCTTGACCCACCAGACCCCAACACGTGACAGTGTGTGATGTGTTTATGTGTGTGTATGAATGTGTGTGTGTGTGAGAGAGCGAGTGACTGAGAGAGAGACAGACAGAGTGGGAGAGAGAGAGACCTAGTTTGCAAGGCTGTGATGGCTGATTCTCTGCAAAAGTATGCTACCGGCCGAAATCGCTTTGCCTGCTTTCGAAAGAGATTGAGAAATTTGTACAACGTCTTCATCAAGTTTTGTTTTTCCTGCTACAATTCACCCTTTCAGATTTCCACGCACAGTTAATTGCCGACCTTCAAACTTGCACAGCGTACACGACCAAATGTTTAAAAAAAAACGTGTGCCGACGTGCATGTGCGCAATAAATAACGTTATAATCTGCCGAAGTTACATTTGATTATATTTCTCCCGTGTCGAGTAAATTCTCTTCTCGTTAACCAGCTTGCCAGAACACTCGTTTAAATCAATCGGCAGCTGAACCAGACAAGGAGACAATTATAAGAACCTCCGCAACAACTACTTTTAACGCGGCTGTTTCCCACTGGGACCAACACCCTAGGTAAACCGTATTTGGACACGCTATTAATTTTAAATCCTTTCTTACGCTAGCGTTGAGTAAGTCTTAAAATGTCTATTGTGCAGGCTAACTGATAATTAACTTTTCATGACGTCAACAAACATAATTTTACACGTATAAATTGAATTATTTTAGCCCACTAGATAACGTAAAGTGTTACAGTTTCAGTAACTTCAATTTTCTGTCATTTTCTAATTAAATCGATCAAAACAGCAAACGACGATCCCATTTCAAGTCATTTTAGATTCCTAATAATAATAATTATTAACGATTAAAATTATAAACAAAGAGAAAGAAGAAATGGAGGCTTTTAGAAACTACCAGACCTTTAAATTAGCGACATTACTCTTTGTAATGTTTCATTTTGTATAACTCCTGAAAATAGCCTTTTAACCAGGAAATTAAATTACACTTAGCTCTCTACCATCCAGCAATTTCAATAGACACACTCTCTGCAGGGCTCACGACTGGATTTGCATGAGCATACTTGATCTCAGCAAGAAGTCTTATTAACTCTTCATTTTCAAGCTACCCTAACAACTTCACGTTAATTCTTGATTCTCAAAGCACCAAGTCTCGCGTTGTCTTGGTTCCCAAGCCACCAAGAGTCATCAGTGTTTTAAATATTCTTAAACCACCAATAAAGTCTCTCGACTCCGAACACTGACACAGGTAACGCTTCTATTCAAATAAAATACAATGAGAACTGAGTTCAGAAAGCGTATGTACCACATTGGAAACAGTCTTACGAAGGTAAGTCTTTAGAATAAGTGTAATCTTATATAAGATGAAGGAAGAATATCAGATATGCTATATAAAGACAAAAGAGACTAAAACAAACACATATTAACACACCTCTCAACAAAACATCAACATCAAAAAAGACGAAATGTAAGACTAGAGGAATTCATTGTAAAATTGATTTTCTATCTGTAAAAAAATCTTGATCGGTACAGTCATTTTGATTTTCCTTAGTGCTAGAAGAGATGAACCTTCTGAATGCATGGATTCACGCACATAAGCGCACAGAACACACAAAAATACGTGTGCTGGCGCACGCAAGCACGCCCACATAGGTAAGCACACATATTGACACAAATATACCACGATGAAATAGAAAATGAACTGTTATGTAATATTTTTTAATTTTTTCTTACAAATGTGTCAAATTATCTAATCTTTAACTTGAAACTGAAAATGCCAAGTAAAGCTGCAAGGAAAGGGTTATAACCTTTCCGAAGCATGTCTTCTGCGTATTGTAATATTTGATTTGTTAATATTTTTACAGTTTAAGCGCATTGCCGGGAGACCGCGTGCCTCTATAAAAAATAATGTGCCTTCCGTATTGTTGTTTTCCTTCAAACTATATTTACTTACATTTTTAGGGCAGGGCAGGAGAAGACAATGTTCAGCGCATACATTTAAACATGAAAAATACTTAAGCTAAAAATGCAGTAAGTGAAGATGAAGACAATGTTACCTCCGCAAACGCATTTTTAATGCCAAATATCTAATATCTCTTACTCCTGCCTGGTAAATTGCGGAAATAATATTATTATTCAACAACAGCAAGGCGGATGTTAACATTTTTTATTTAAAAAAATGAATGTTAAATATTTAAACTTTTGTGACAAAAGTCTGTACAACGATCAAAGATTTCCAATAAGTGGGAAGCATCAGATCATTCTTTAAATTGTACGTGAAGTTTCTTGCGGGCGCCAAACCGGAAGATGGCGAGTAGCCCTCAGACGGCTGTTCCGTCCCACGAGGACGCGCTCAGACAGACGGTTGCTCTGACCACAGAGCCAGAGGTACCGGAGGGTTGTGTCGCAGTGCGGTCAGATGGCTTGAAACCCTGGGACAACCCGTCCGATCTTATCAACCATGAGGTACACGTGCATCCCAGCGGTGTGAAACGTTAACGTTTGAGTGGTGTTTTCTTCTCAAATTGATTCCGATAAAGTTGTTTACAGATTCCTCGCAGTTCCGTTCTCAGTCGCATGGGTTGAAGATGGATGGTGGGTGGATGGGTCGCAGAAAGATCGTCATATTCTTTGTTGAGCTCTTCAAACATCGTTGCTATGGCACCTTTTGTTTTCATACTGAACCAGGAACAGTTCGGGCAATCGATTGAGTTGAAAAATAGTTTATGATTCTTTTCGTGCTTTTTCTCTTTTTCCTTTGTTCAGACTGAGTTCTGGGTCAGGACTATCCTGTGCGCCACCGTGTCTCCCCTTCTGTTCATCTTCGGATTCCCTGCCAACATCCTCAATCTCGCTGTCTTCTGTCGACAAGGACTTGCAGAGAGAATCAACCTGTGCCTCTTCACGCTGTCGTTTGCAGACCTCTTGGCCCTGACTGTGCAGTTCCTACTTAACACCGAAATGATGTACAGGAACTTATTCAACGTGCAGTCAGGTTTCTTCCTTCAGTATACTGTAGGTCAGTACACGTCTTGGGAAATTCTAGCATTTTCCGGAATAATTCTTTATGGAGTGATGGAAGAACTAAATTAAAACTCTCTAAACGGTTGCTTCAAATGTGACCAGTATGTTACAAACATGGACGTATCTATGAAAAGTAAATCCTGTGGCAAGAACTGGCCTTAGCCCAAACATTCCCAAATCTTTTTGATAATTTCACAGTAATATCAGCGCAGAAATACGAGTCAATAATCTATATGAAAGATTTAACAATCTGGCCATCCTAGTGCTTCCCACCGATCAGCCATCGACAAGATATATACTTCTTTTTTCACTATAAGAGGATGACGTATCTAACTCAGTGGCTCAGTAACGCACCCCCGACCCCCCCCCCCCAGCAGAGCACATGCCATACTACCGTACTTTAGATATGCCACTGGTTATAAATTTATTTCAACACCCATTTGAAACAAAATTTCTTTGCCAATATGTATCGGCTACTCAAGTCAAAAGATTAGTTGAAGTGGAAATAAGTTTCTGATTATTTCTCTTCATCAGGCTTCACGGGGTTCATGTGGGTCTCCCAGTTCCTGACATGCGTGATCGCGTGTGAACGGTGCTTCTGTGTGTTCAGTCCGTTCAAGGCGCAGAAGTACCTCAAGACCTCCACCATGGCAACAATAGTCTTTGTTACAAGTATATTTCTTGTGGGTGGCATCACGCTAATTGCTGGGTACAAGCTCACCTTCGTCTGTGTGTTCGATCCGCTCACTAATCAGACAAGCAGCATGGATGGCTTCACAAGGTAAGGGTCTACCGGTCTCAGTGCAAACTTTCTTGTACACGCCCACCAGCAGGGGTACACAGAGACCACCGATTATCATCTGAGCTGGCAGTAACTAAGTTCGACGTTTCAGGTTTCTTTTTTCGCAAAGGGGTATTGAGTGAAACAAAGTGAAAGGAGACAGAGAGAGAGAGAGAGATGGGGGGGGGGTGATGTTGTGATTGTGCTTGTGATCACGGGATTGTTACAGCAACCAGAAGACGTGAAAATTAACCCTGATCCAAATATGCCGATAGATGAGAGGTTGGAGAAAGTGTACAAATTATACAGCACGATAGAGGAACGTTTGGATGGGCTAGAAGAGGAAATAGCAGTCATGTCAGGTACGCTTGACAAGCTCTCAACACGTTTCCGAGAGAGAGGGAGAGGGAGAGATAAGAGGCGACAATATAAACAAATAGGAGACGACGAGAGCAAGAAAGAGTTCGGAGAAATATAGGACTTTCTTTACTTCTGCATAAATTTCGGGTTTCTTTTCAGCTTTTACTTGGACAACCAAACAGCGTTCGACATAATCGACGTGTGGATCTACTCTGTTCTCTTCACAATCATCCTCGTCTTCGTCACCATCGTCACTACTGTTCTGACGATCATCAAATTACATCACGCTGCTCAGTGGCGTCAACAGAACGGAGCAGGATTATCATTGACAGCGAAAGAAACGACAGAAGAGAGGAAAGATCCTTCGCGTCTGTCGGGCAAAGAAGTGGCGATAACCAAAATGCTTGTTGCTTCGTCAATCTTGTTTATATTCTGCCTGTCTCCTGTTGTCATTGTGCAGATGTCTGGTTACATTGTTAGTGACCTGAACTATTCCGGGCGTTACTATAACACCACTTCGGTATTATGGCGAGTTATAGGCCAGCTGAGGCTGGTTAACTGTTCCATGAATTTCATCATCTACTACCGTATGGGGTCTCGATTTCGCGCGACATTGAGAGAAATATTATGTTGTAATAAGTAATAGACAGCACAGCCATCGTTGTCGTCGTCGTCTTTATTGTCATGTCTCCTCCTCCTCCTCCTCCTCCTCCTCCTCCTCATCATCATCATCATCATCATCATCCTCAGTCTGTCTACTTTGTTGCAGACATTGACGTTTGTTTTGTGTTCCGTGCGAGAGATACAGAGGAGCATTAGGTCTCAAAGGGTTCGATCTTCTATTCTAGCTCAGCTGTCAATACCTAGGTTTCACAGCTATAAAGAGAGATGGAGACAATCAGAGCAATGTAGAGGTTGCTCTTGATGGGGAAGCTGATGTTGCTGTTCCTTTAAAATTTGCTGAGATTTGAAAGCGCTGCTGTGCCAAGGGCTAGTCTGAGCCTGACTTCTGTAGTCGATCTTTTGTCTCTAGTCAGAGTAGAGCCAAGATATTTCAAAGTTTACACTTGTTCAGAATTATCTTTATTCATAGTGATGTCTGCGTGGGTGTCACTAACCGTTGACCACCACTTTATTTTCTCAGACCCCACCTCCATTCCGTGAGTCCCCGCTGGCTCTGCAAGCTTACCTGTCACTTCCTGCAGTTCTTGCCTGCTGCCACCCTGAAAGTCGATGTCATCAGCGAAGCGCAGATAGTAGATAACTCTTTGTCCTACTGAGATGGTACATGCTAGGATCTCTACTGTGGTTGGGAAGAAGTCGTCTACCCGGGTGTTCAGAGTTACAGCGCTGTTGGAGTTTTCATACAGTGCTTTCAATGGACTGCATTTTTCCATGGTGGACGACCGCAGTACATGTCAAAGGCCCGTGCGCCATACCCTGTCGAAGGCCTTAAGTCAGCAAAGATGTGAACATGTCTTTCTGACGTTCCAGATGTTTATCAACAATGACTGGGCAGTTCTGGCTTTAATCTGGAGGTTTTACAGCTCGTTACTGTATTCAGTCCATTTGTATAGAACTGTATTCAGTCCATTTGTATAGAACTGTATTCAGTCCATTTGTATAGAACTGCCGAACTTTCAACAGATCTCCTTCCTCGTTCTAAGTAACACTAGACCTGTTCTGCTTTGGTCTGGTGAACTTCTTGATGGTATCGTATGCAAGGTTGCTGTTGCATTCCTTCATCCCAAATTGTACGATCTTACTCCACTTGTTGATCCATTCTTCTTTCATCTTCTTTACCCTCTGAAGAGTGAGATGGTTTGTCTCTTTGTACTGGTGGGCTCCTTCTCAAATTTCAGATACGACCATATCCCATAGTCCAAATCTGCCGATGGCGCGTAACGTCATAGTTAAAACTCGTAAACTCGTGAAGCATACAAGTATCACTGATTATGGTTTGTTTTCGGCAAAACTGGGTTTGATGCCTGGTTTGGCGCATTCCTCCGCCGCCCTCTCTTTACTGAAATTTCAGAAAGCCTTGTGCCCTTCTTCATCTCCTGCCCCTAAAAACCCTGCAGAAATTTCTCGTGACGTAAAGGCGACTGAACCGGAGCACTGCCAACTCAGGTGACGCATCATGCGGGTATACACCGTCGCACAGACAGCGTTCATTGATTATCTAAGAGACGTGCGCTCTTCAAATATAGCGACCAGAAGCTAAGTTATTACCAGTTTAAATTTACTGAGCATTACACCGGGACTGAGCCGGGACACCTTGATTTCACTGATATTCGATTTTATGATACTCTGCAGCCCCCCCTCCAAAAAAAAATCAAAAACATCATCTGTTCACTTAGACGTATCGGGGAAAAATTGTCTTACAACAGGTAAAGATTTACCTAAGGTCATATTCTGATGAACAATGATAAATGAAGGCCTTACGTGGCGTCGTCGCAATTTATAATAATAAAAGTAATGAAAATTTTTAATAAATAATTAATCAATAATTAAAAATGGATAAAGACGATAGGGAGCAGAAATTAGCATATACGGACCTTCATGGGTACTAAAAATATATTGCCGGTACGTCATGGTGGAGTGAGGTTGCGACAATACAGTGACATAGTCCACTCATGTGGTACAAATATCGGCAAATTAAACACAGTAAAATACTATAGATACAAACAGTACAGTTAAAGTTAACAATTAAAATTAATAGCACGACATGATCTCCAGTCCAGGTACATTACTCCTGTGCAAATCCCTAACCTCTAATGGTTTGTGACCGACTACGATTCAAGATTGAAAGTCACTCCAACTTGCTGGAGCTGGTACACCTCAGCTTCTTGCCGAACTCTATGTACAAATATAAGCGAAGATACCATTGTTTATCTTACGAAACATAGATTTAAAAGCGCGAAGAATGGGGATAAACTTAACTTTTTCACTGTTTATGTATTATTATATTTATTTTTTAAAGCCGAACGTGTGTGGGTGTTTGTGGGTGTGTTTGTTATACAAATCCGTACGCCTGAACCGACCCACACCAAATTTGGCATGCGGGTTCCTTTTGCCCCCGCAGATCGTCACAGGCCATATTTCGACCCCGAGCCTAGGCCTAAACAAAACTGAAATAATAAATATGACGACACCCTTATACAGAGCGATCGGCGTTCAAGGGAAATCACCACAAAGTCTGTTCCCTTTCGTGCTAAGAGTACTTTCCCTTTCCTCGCTTAGCAGGGAGACGTAAAATGACAACCCCAACAAAGTACTGGCAGCGCTAGACACAACCGGATGCTGACGTGTGCAACCAAGGGAGCCTACCGTACCCAAACACGTAGCAAAGAGAGAGTCGAAAGTAAGGAACGTGGCAGATCTTCAAAAAAAGATCTGCCATCCCTTTGATGATTTATAGCACTCGATCTGTCCTCATTTGTTCTTTGTTGATTATATTGTGCACCTTGAGGATTTCATGTATTTGTCCTATGTTGTGTTTGTCTTGAATCCCAGTTGTCAGCACACGCTTAGTGAGCGGGCTGACGACATTAAATAGGGATTCGCTGTATGCACACGTGGTACACCGAGGGCTAGCTGTGTGAAAACTAGGGTAGTTTAAAAGAAAGGGATGGCAGATCTTTTTTGAAGATCTGCCACGTTCCTTACTTTCGACTCTCTCTTTGCTAGGTGTTTGGGTACGGTAGGCTCCCTTGGTTGCACATGTCAGCATATGGTTGTGTCTAGCGCTGCCAGTACTTTGTTGGGGTTGTCATTTGATGATTTATTGCGCTCTGTCCTCATTTGTTCTTTGATGAGGGAGACGTAAAGCAAGTGTAGTGGTTTGGGAAGGGGTAGGGGCTACGGTTGGGGGGGTAGTAAAGGGGTGGGGGTATAGGCCTACAGAAGGGGTATAGGTGGGTGGGGTAAGAAAAACCCGGATAGCACAGAGTCCCCTGGCTAGTTATCTATATAGGAAACTGTGTAAAGACTTCATGGTTTGTTGCTTTCTGAATGTATTATATCAAATTTGTGTACTACCATTGAGAAATAATTTATGCCCTCAATAAAATATATTAGCAAATACCAAGGGTAGCAATGAAAGATTTTTTTAGGGAAGCTCGCTCCTATCAGGAGTGGTGATGCTTGATCTGCATCTAAATGCTGCGATGTGTGGAAGTCTTAGTGTTGATAAGTCAGCAGAAAGTAGCATGTGTGTGTGTGTGTGGTTGTGGTGTGTGTATGTGTTTATATGTATCTCCCTCTCTCTGTGTGTGTGTGCTTGTGGTGTGTGTATGTGTGTGTGGTATATCTATTTGCCTCTTTCTGTGTGTGTGTGTGTGCGCGCGCGCACGCTTTTGTGTGTGTGTGTGTGAAAGAGAGAGGGGGCAGGGGAGCAGTATATTTTATTCAAATGCAGCATCTTCACCCACCTTCTCCAACTTAATATATTTTTACATTTTTACACTTGGTCACCTCAGGCTTTCAAATCGCATGGCATACGGGGCCGCTTTAGAAGTGCGTGAGTGTTTGTAGGGACGCATGCATGGGTAGAAAAGGAGGGAGGTGAGGAACAGGGGTGGGTGGAGGGGTGAATGGCTCGGCAGTGTAGCTATGGGAGTTTCTGTTATACCAGCATGGCTACAAACACTTAACCCATAACACACTTAGATTTTATGGATACAGTAACACCTCCAATACACGACTTCGAAAAACAGCCAAGATCAGGTTTTATAATGGAGGGTCTTATAAGGGAGGACTAGTTGCACTGAACCGTTAGTACATGTAGGTACATGTACGGTGATGGATGGGGTTAGAAATAAACACATCTGCATGTATGTTATCATGACAGTTAACTGCAACATGTGTTTTGAAACTGTTCTTTTTTATTTACCACTGAACTACAGGTTAAAATACTTTTTTTCGCATCTCAGTTACTGAGATCCCACGTTAATGTGACGCAGCTCTCTAGCTGCTACCTACCCCTCTCAACTCGCACAGTTTACATTGGATTAAGCATTTCAGGCACTGACTGTCTGGTGAATCGGCCGAAACAAACGCTTTAACATAGAATACGAAATAAGACTTTCAGGAATGAATTACAAAAAATCTGTGATATAATCTATTTGTCATTCTGTGAAATGTCAAAAAGACAAGTCGTATATTGTACAAAAGCGTCACTTCTTTCAGTCCGTTAGGCGTAAAGGCGTAAATGGATGTCAGATGCAATATTTATTGCCGACTGTTCTTTGTTGTTTCTTTGTTAGGAGCACTTTCAATCTCTTTTCTAGATTTAAAAACAGTTCTTTTGCGATTCTCATGGGATTTGGGGTCGACATTTAGCGTTTCTCAGTGAACATCTTTGGAAAAGGAAGTCTGCTAACCTTTTCCGCTCAACCAGGGAAAGTCGTATATAGACTGTGCAAAACCGGCCATTTACGTCGGTCGTTGGTCAGGTTAAGGAGGGAGTCGTACATGGGAGGTCGATTATATAGTAAATGGCTAACCATGTATTTGCACACCCTGAAAGATGAAGGTTGTTCCGTGGCCTGTTTGGGGTCGTGAGTGAGTGGGGTTGCTGAAACCCCCCACTGTTCTGTGGGTCAGCATCGTGAGGGCGGTGTCCATCTCCACTATCTCTCTCTCTCTCTCTCTCTCTCTCTCTTACTGCCTTACCTTCTCTGACCCATGGGTCAGGTACCCATAAATTTCCAGCTGGGTCAACTATGGGGAGCCTGGTGCGGCGCATGGATATCGAACCAGCTCCATCGGGTTCGGAGGCCAGCGCTCTAACCACTCGGCCAACTGCTTCCACTAAGAATTTTAAATCCTGTCTCATTCTGCAATTGCTTATATCTTAACCTGTTTGCTGTGCGAATAAAATGCTCCATTGGTTGCATGCACGCTAACTGAGAACTGATGTTTATATTCTTCAACAAACATAATATTACAATACATTTAAGTTCAGAACTCTGAACTTGTCCCGTGGAGAATGTGAAGTGTCTTCAATTCACTTGTGATTGTGTGACCCTCACTGTAGACGGTTTTGGTAACAAGAGCAACACTGACACCATTGAGCGGACCTAACAATTAATATTAACATATAATCCCTTTTCCTCTGAAGTTTGTCTTTATCACACTAACGGGAAGAGCTAAAAGGGCTATTTTTGTACATATTATCTTTTATTTCTAACTGCTTCTGTTAACTGTATATTAAATTTCTTTTTAAAAATAAAAAAACACAATAGCAACTGTTTGTCGCTACATCCTGTCATTTCACCCATCTCGACTTCGTGTCCCCTGAGATGGTCAAACAATCCCCCCTCCCAATAAATTGACAAGTCACAAACCTTTCAGAGGCGAGATCAAGGAGACCAGTGTACTGGGACACGGGGGCTTGGATAGTTCTGAGGGCAGAACTGCAGATTAGCGTGTGGAAGATTGCTGGTTCGAATCCAGGAGTGGCCCAGGATTGTTTTCTGACGTTAAAAACTGTGCAGACTCCATTCAGCCAGCCCTGAACATTAAGTTGCTTCTTCGCACTGACCATCTTACTGCAGCCATCAGTGGTGGTTCTTTCAGTGCATAGTTTATTAATCCCCCCCCCCTCATTCATACTAAGTAATAACCCTAAGGTGGAAGCACTGTCCCTCTAAAATACCTACATACGACCAGAGGACGGCTTATGACAGAGCACCCGATTCCCGTAGGCAGGCGGCCTGCAGGTGAAGGACAGGGCAGCATACAGCAGGAGTCAGCGTCAGGACAGACAACTGCGACAGACTGGAAAACGTAGAAGTATTTCTCTCTAAACTACTGCTGTAAACCCTTTGGGTTTTGAGTGCTGTTTCTTTTTAAATTGATTCCGAGCTGTTCAGAGTTTCCACGCAGTTCCATTCTAAATCGCGTGGCTTGAAGATGGCTTAATACCGGGTGGGGCGGGGGTGAGGCGGGAGTGGGGGTGGGGGAGGGGGATATAGCTCAGAGAGATCTTCAAATGTCCTGTTGAGCTATGCAAACATCTTCGTTGCTATGGAAATTTTTTTTATAAATAACCAGGAACAGGTAGTACAATCGATTGAGTTGAAAAAAAGTTCATGGTTGTTTTGACGCCTCTCCCCTGTTTCCTTTGTTCAGACCGAGTTCTGGGTCAAGACTATCCTCTGCGCCACGGTGTCTCCACTTTCGTTCATCTTCGGATTTCCAGCCAACATCCTCAATCTCGCTGTCTTCTGTCGACAAGGACTTGCAGAGAGAATCAACCTGTTCCTCTTCACTCTGCCGTTTGCAGACCTCGTGGCTCTGACTGTGCAGTTCCTACTGAATACAGAGATGATGTACAGGAACTTATTCAACTTGCAGTCAGGTTTCTTCCTCCAGGACCGTGTGTAGCATTCCCATACGCCATTATAAATACGCGCACCCAGGAGCCAATGTCTATGTCTCAACAGTGAAATTAGGAAGAGAGAAAGAAAAAAGAAGAGGGAGAATACAAAAAGAAATACAAATGTTCGTTCAATAGGGCGATGCCTGAAGGGAAGTGAGCTCCATAGCACAAATAAAACAATGTATAATATTAAGCAAGCTACAGTCGCCATCCTCACAGCTATTCTCATGATCATCAAATTACATCAAACTGCTCGGTGAGGTCAACAAAACGGAGCAGGATTGTCACTAACGACGAATGAAACGACAGAAGAGAGAAACGATCCTTCGCGTCCGTCTACGGACTAAAATTCATCACCACTGAAATTGAACAGTCCAGTTACTATGAGAGCAAAACAGTTTGCGAAAGGGGTCAGGGCTATATGCAGTGGATACAGCTGGCTGAGGAAGGGCAAAATTGCATCGGATTTGCAAAAAGGCGAGTTCTCTTTTTATACAGACACGCATACACGCATACACGCACACATGCTTGTCTCACATATACACATAACGAACGCACGAGGGAAAGAGACGAGAAGGGTAGACAGAGAGGGAGAGTGCAGGCAGACAGGCAAGCAGACAGGTAGGCAGGCAGACACACAGGCAGGCAGGCAGACACGACACCCGGTACGCATCCACCACCCGGTTCGCATCCACTGAATAGGCGATAACGCATTCAATTCGGCCGGCTCAGTAAGGGATAGGGCATGCGGCCGTGCGGGCTGCTGGCTGTATCACTTACTGAATAGCAGGAAGGCAGGCAGGCTAGCAGGCAGGAAACGCCATTATCCCAAAACCTCACCCCTGCCTCTCCCCTAACCCCCACCCCCACAAATAACAAAGAAAGAACAAATTTGCCACGGAGATTCGAACTCCTAATTTTCAGTTCTTAAAACCAATCCGTTGACCATCCAGCTACGGAGCACTGCGTCGGAGTCTGTTTATCATAACCATAAGAACGTGCAGGAGCCGACACGTCACAGTGCAACTTCTTATCGCTAGAATGAACATAGCCTGCCGTGGTGGTCCGTAGCCAAATGGTTAAAACAATGGGGCATTAGCTGAAAAAGCAGTGTTCGATTTTCATATCTTCCGTTTCAATAAAAAAAATATCATCTTGTGAAGAACTGAGTTTCGTTAAAAATTCTACCCAGTGATAACGACTACACATAACACACATTTTTTTTGGGGGGGGGGTCAATAAAACTATCCGAAAGAACACTTCACACAATAAAACAAGGAAATTCAATATCGTCTGAAACAGAAAATACGTACTGGTACTCAACGTACTTGGTTCAAGTTGAAGAAAGTAGGCAGTTCACTATAAAAAGAAATAATAAAAATAGCCACAAGCTTATCCGACATTGTTGTAAATAAATAGGAGATAGTCCAACCCCTCCAGTAAAAACATAGTTGCTGGTATTTTTCAAAACTTGCGATATTTGAGTGTTGGGAGAAAACAATTATGTCGCAAGAAATAATAATTACTTCCATCGGACTTACGTTCTCAGGTTAACATTTATGGGTTTGTAACCAAAGTGTTATATGAACGATTCTTTCATCAGTTCAATATGGCTGAAACCAAACCCGAGCACGCTTGCCCGCACATACACATGTGCACGCACGCACAGACGTCTATGTAGTGAGACGCACTTTCCATCGAGTAATAGTTAAACTTGAAGAGGAAAGCAAACATATACCATTTTCGCGAGAAAAGAAAAACAAACAGTTTGGTAATATTTTTTCTTAAAACAAAGAAACAATAAGTGTGTTCGACAAAGCAAACCTTGGAAAAACAGAGTTTTGGGGGGAGCAATCAGTTTAAACAAACTGCATCCTTGTAAATTTAGTCATATTACCTAGAATAACAATTATTGAAGTTGTGGAAAAATAATGATGCAGCCGATCGTATATATTGCGGTTTTCTTTTCATGATTTATTTTAAAGCTGAAAGCATATATTATTTTTCACAAGACCTCGTTATTTCAGTGATGCTTTGTTCTGCGTAAAGATTTCCAAGCTTCGTCTAAGCCCAAAGTATTTGAAGGTAAATCAACATTTTCTAGGAGACTTCGATTAAGTTTCTCGATTTATGTTCTCAGCATTTCCAAAACAGCAGAAGAGTGACTTTCTTCTGCAGGAAGCGCTGGCATCACTTTCCGACGTCCAACAGCAAGAAGGCAAGTTCATGCAACAGCAGACGAAAACCCACTCCAAGTTCGTCAGAGACTGCAAACAAGGCCAAGCCACTTGCGTAGAAGTAAGGTTCACTCTTATGTCAGGCTAGTATTTCGGAACGCACATTGTCTAGGCGATCCCAGACACAATAATGCAAGCGCTCCCACACGAACGAGTGCATCGTCGTTTAAGAAATCACCAGGAGACGACAAGAATGTCCTCGGCAACATCACCGTTGTTGGCACTTTCGCTCATTGGACAACGTCTTTCTTGGCTTTTCTTCAGCTTCCGCTGCTGTCGACCAGACTCAAAGGGAAGACTTTTAGGGTATCGGGGACCCTTCAGACAGCTCCTCTGTGCACAGAGACCTTCTCTGTGGCTCCGGTTCATAGCCATCTCTAATGCGTCAAACCTCCCGTCCAGACGTAACGCTGTGAAGCCATATGCTGCTATTACATATATTCGCCTAGTCCAGTGAAATCGTAGTTTGCCAATCGGAGTCTTGGCTGACGGACTGTGAATGTCCTCTAAAACAGTCAGCAGCAGGAGATGGTTTTCTTTTTGATAATGCTGAACACTGATTGAAGAGCGGGTATCCAAACACTGGGTATCCAAGAATTTTAAGCTCCGCGTCTTCAGCAGCAAATACACTGGCGAGCAAAGTGAAATGTTGCGTGTGTCTTAGAGCTTATCTGTGAAAGCCTGCACGTTTCCCACAGTCATAGCTGAATTTTTTTTTTTCGTGATTGTAGGAAGACAATTGGTAGTCTCGTGATCGCTCCGGAAAAGCGCGCTAAAATGTTTCTCTCTGAACGAAGCGCCTGGTCGTGGCCCGACAGCCCAACAGTACTTCTTTGGCAAACCCTCTTCGAACAGTTTCTCGAGCAATTACGCTGCGTCTCGCATTGCTGACTAGCAACGCAGACGGGTTCACGCCTGTTTCTGGAAGTGCTAGGGTTGTCCTCATCCTCAATATCCCGGTCGTAGTTCTCGTGTTCCAAAAAGTGAATGTTCGGGTTCTGCACTGTTCTCTTTCGGTGTCGTGTGCGGACACGATCAGCTGACCGCCGCAAGCTCAAGGTCCTTTTTGACAAAGGCTGCATTTAGACTTTTCCCATCTCGTTTCCGGATGGAAGTTGGCGTTGTTTTTTATGCTTTCCTGCATGTGCCATTTCAACCTGCATCTCCTGGATACAGGTCTCCACCTTTCCTTTGGGCCTATGGTGTTTGCTAAGCTGCCATGACGCGTCGTGCTCCTAATATCCTCTCTTCAGGCTGTCTGTACAGGTCCTACAACATGGCAGCTATAGGGTTCCTCAGGCTTCGGAGCTACACACTCTTGGTATCTGAATATCCTTTTCACTGTGCTTAAGTCTGGAGTCGGAGATGGGTCTGATTGAGTCTTTCTTTCTCTCTCTCTCCAGGCGCTCCCTAAACATCTGTACACACAATCCAAAGTATTATAGCATGATGACTTGTCAATTATGACACACGAAGACTCCCCCCCCCCCAAAAAAAAAAACATCGTTAGCATTGGTTGGTGAGTTCTCAAATGGACTGGCCAGTTCGAACATCACAGATTTTTTAATAATAAAATGCTGGATAGTATCCTTTACGGCATGTTCATCCATTATAAGCACATACTGTCCTAGTGCCCCAGGTATAATTACAGATGGCTCCCAGTTACATACTTGTCAACGCGAATATCTTATCAGGCTGTTTTTCCAGACTGCGGATTTCCTTTTTTACAAGGGATGTTTAAGTCACATGGTTAGCAAAGCATGCAAGTATGTCTGTATGTGGAAGCTCTATATCTTTTTTTTTATTTTGGGGGTTGGGTGGGTAGTGAATGTGGAGAGGATTCTGCATGTGTTTTATACTAGTATTTTTAATTTAAAAAGGCTTTGTAGTAAGAAGCAAGACAATAACCATTCGTACCTATCTTAAATCAAAACTAAAAACTGTCAAAAGCGTAGCTATTTTAAATAGTCCGAACGTAAGGACATAGTCGAAAATTTTATTCAAATTAGATTCTTGCTATGGAAAATATTAACCGGTAATACTGACACTTCGCCACTGCAGTTAATTTGCAAACCTCTAAATTATAAAGACTAGTTTCTTTTCGTGTGAAGAAAAAGTACGCGTTTGGCAGGAGACAGACCAGGATGCTGCAGAATGCTTCCCTAGCCAGAACTACATTCGCTGAGCAAGGACCATCGGCCACTCTGTCCCTTCTCGACACGCGGCTGCCTTATGCGCCAGAGGGCTGTATCGTGGTGCGGTCAGATGGGTACAAACCCTGGGAGAATCCCCACGATCTCGTCAGTCACACAGTATGTAGGATGGACTTTGGTTTAGTGTACTCCGTCGTGCCGTGTCGTGTTGTGCCGTGTCGTGTCGTGTCGTGTCGTGCAGTGTGTAGTGTAGTGTAGTGTAGTGTAGTGTAGTGTAGTGTAGTGTAGTGTAGTGTAGTGTAAACTAGCGCATCTTTTTTTAAGATATACTTTTTTAACACAGGCAGATTACTTGATCAGAATTATCCTCAACGCCACAATAACTCCAATTCTGTTCCTCTTCGGATTTCCTGCCAACATCCTCAATCTCGCTGTCTTCTATCGTCAAGGACTTCGAGAGAGAATCAACCTGTGCCTCTTTGCGCTGTCTTTGGCAGACCTCGTGGCCTTGACAGTGCAATTCTTTCTCAATTTCGAACTGTTCTACAGGACGTTATTCAATCTTCAAACTGGATTCTTCCAGGAGTATACGATAGGTTAGTACCATATATCTTTTAATTTCCATACGGCGTTTTGTTTCTGGGTGTGTTTAGCATCCTATAAATGGAAAGAAAACGAAAATATATTTGAAGTTTATATTCTGACATAACTATCGCTTTTCATATTATTTGAATCTCATACCTGTTCTCGTTAAAAGACTTTCGTACGGATGTGAAAACATACAAGATTGCCGAGAAGCGCAAAGTTTCCGCCTTCGTGCCCACAGCATACAAAAGAACGAGGAAAATACTTCTTTAATTTAAAGTATTAATTTTTCTAACATTTGAGCGGGGATTCAGGGACTAGCCCATTACGAAAAAAAGTTCTAACTTCAGTCTAAACTGTAAACAAGAAGTGTTCAAGTTAGAACACGTTTAGTTACCAAAAACAGAATGCCTTTTACATTGGTCTAGAACACTTTAGATGTGTTGGTGCTAAACTAGTGTAACAAGTGTTCTGGTCTGTGTTCTCGAAAGTGTTCCAATGGCCGGGAAATATATAAATGGTGTTTGATAATGTTTCAAATGTGTGCCAGCAGCAAGTGTTCAGTCAAGTAGGGGCAAGCTAAAAACACTTGGAACACATGTAGCACAGATCTTACATACTATTTACACACGCAGCACACATTCTGCACCTGCTTTAACACTTTTTAATGTAATTAGTGTTTAAAACTCTTTAGAATGTACAGCAGAGTTAACTGTGTTTCTGGCCCACAGGTTTCACTGGGTTCATGTGGATGTCTCAGTTCATGACGTGTATCATCGCGTGTGAACGGTGCTTCTGCGTGTTCAGTCCCTTCAAAGCCCAGAAGTACCTCAAGACGTCCACCATGGCCGTGGTCATCTGCGTTTCCAGCGTGCTGCTGGTGGGGGGTATCGCCATCATTGCTGGCTACAAGCACACCTTTACCTGCGTATTTGATCTGGTCACTAATGAGACAGGCATGGCGGACAGCTTTACGAGGTGACTAATCACCAGCCTGGTCCTTCCAACTATCTATCCTTCCCCATTTTCCTTTCCACTAGTGAGTTGTAGTGTGTGCTGTGTGCTTCTGAGAAGGTGGAGGAGAAGAAACTGGTAGAGAAAGAGGGAAAGGTGATGGAAAGGAGACAAAGACAAAAAGAATAATCAGGAGAAAACCAAGAAAGAAGACAGAGGGAAACACCACACAAAATTAGTAAAAAATAGCGAGCAGCATATAGAACTAAAAACAAAAAGTTGAAAGACGGGAGGGATAGAAAAGACAATACAGAAAGACGTATCAATGTCCATTTAAAAGATACAAAAGTGTAGGTTTATCTAATAAACTTTCTCTGTTGTCTTTTTCAGCTATTACCTGGACCACAAATATGTATTCGATATTATCGACGTTTTCATTTACTCTGTCCTCTTCACAATCGTCCTCACGTTTCTCATAGTCATCACTTCCGTGTTGACAGCCATTAAACTCTTCCAAGCGTCTCGCTGGCGTCAACAGAACGCGATGGGAGTTTCCACAGCGGCGAAGGAAGCGACAGAGGATTCTAAAGGTCTTTCAAGCAAAGAACTGGCGATAACTAAAATGCTGGTCGTCTCGTCCTTCTTGTTCATCTTCTGCTTCTCTCCCGTGGTGATTGTTCAGCTGGCCATGTACCTCGTTACCGAGCTCAGCAGTTCGGGCTACTACTACAACCTTATCTCTGTACTCTGGAGACTCATCGGCCAGCTCCGCATGATAAACTGCTCCTTAAACTTCGTCATTTACTATTCTATGGGATCGCGATTTCGTTCAACGCTTCACGAAATACTGCGATGCACGAAAAGCTAATGCGTGTAAACGGCGCGGCCATTTCAGAGAGAAGAAACACTTCGGAGATGTTCGGCTTTTGGTGGGAAGACAAAAGAAGAGAGACTTCCTTCCTTTCTTACAAACATTAAATAAATAAACAAATAAATAAATAAAAGAGCACAGTAAGTGCCACATACTCAGGAGATATAATTGTATTAAGCTGCGTTAGTCATAATATTATGGTTTTGGTTAACAACTTTAACAGTTGTGAAATATGCATAATTTAATACATCTGTACTAAGTAGGACCTCTTTGTAGAAAAATCAAGTACTTCAAATGATGGGAAACAGCCGAAACGAAGTGAGGCAAGTGATAGCAGTGATGGTGGTAGTGGAGGGGCGGCAGCTGCGGTGGTGGTGGTGGTGGTGGTGGTGGTGGTGGTGGTGGTGGTGGTGGTG
>SMGT01004179.1:44190-85761 GCA_004794575.1 Lanistes nyassanus | reverse complement strand
TGGTGGTGGTGGTGGTGGTGGTGGTGGTGGTGGTGGTGGTGGTGGTGGTCGTGGTGGTGGTGGTGGTCGTGGTGGTGGTGGTGGTGGTGGTGGTGCAAGAAAAGACAGCCACAACACTATCCTACAGCTCAGGAAGGATAAGCTTGCTTTATCGCTTGAGCACGTAAGTACTAATCAACTTGTGCCTTGAGTTTGATTAGACTGTTACCAATCATATTCAACGTCCTTTAACGGGTTATTGTTTTTTACTACTAGTTTTGGGCAATTGAAATAAAAAACGTATTTACTTAGTATATATAAAGTCGTTGTAGCACATGCAGCACCAGCGGTATAGTAATAGCAGAAACGTCAGAAGCGGCTATGTAATAGATTTATATCCATATAATCCTGAGAAGAAAACGCATGCCTCAATTTTGCGCAAAGTTGAACGATGTACTTTTTACTACTTGTCTCTTCAACGAGCATACGTGAATATGTTAATATAAAGCTAACGCGCCTGTTTCTTTCCGTGCATTTTCCATCAATCAGTCCATCGATAGACTGAGAAATTTGACTGCCAATAAGCGTTGACTCTCAATCCTTAGGAATCTAGATGGATTCCAGAGGCGTTTGCATCTGCTTTCCACAAGTATGAAGTGTCTGTAATACTATCATACTAGCTGTTAGCACCGGAAGGGCAATAGTGAACTTTCATGAAACTCTGTCCAAGTGATTTCCTTCGCTCATTACTGGCTGTCGTTTAAATGCGAACAACGTTTTACAGGTTTTACAGGTAGGGAATCTACTTCCGGTCCTAAGCACACCTTCACTTCGCTCGCACTGTCAGAACCACACGCTGAGACTATTTGAAAACTGGCTAGCTACCACGTTAAATTTTAAAATAATTATAAGTAAAATCAGGGTACAACATTCTTCAGTAGTTTGTTTAACGTGTAAGAAAATATATGTAAGAAAGTTTTCCTTTAAACGAAATCTGCTGGCCTCGCAACACATAAAAGCTCTAATTCACTGGAGCCAATCAAATGACGATCTCTGTTTCGGATGTGTAAAAAGCAGAGCCAATCAAAGGGGGAGCTCTATCTCGCAGATCTTTCGGGGGGGGGGGGCGGGGGAGGGAACAAAAGGTGGGATGTTTCGGGAGGAGGGGGGTTTAGGGGAAGGCGATCTTTCAGTAAACTTCAACGTTTTCAGTGGTGACCCTACGAGATTAGTATATTTTACGTAAGACTGTATTTTGACTGGCTCCAGTTTTTCTGCGCTTTTTCAAGCTCTCGCTCTGGTAAGTCTTGTCACTAAGCAAAGCTTTTCTCCCGGGGGGAGAGAGGGGCGGGAGAGGGTGGACTGCCTTTCTTAATCGGTATCAAGGCTTGATCATATATGTTCTCAATGAGGAGTGCAACGGGATTCCAGCTTTTCGTGTGGTCATCATAAACTCTCTCGATGAAAATGTGATTTTGTGTGTCCTGTGTAAGAAATCTCGTGAGGTGAAGAACGTGTCACTAGCGAGTAGCTGGCAAAATTAAGTTCCTGACACCGTGCTGGGGAAATTCCGGGTTTTGTAAAAGCGCTTTACACAACGAAACTGTATAATTGATAAGTTTGTGTATACACGTGTGTGAGTAAGCATGTGTGTGTGTGTGTGTGCGCGCGCGCGCGCGTGTTGCGAGTTCCCTACATTTCATAAATGTACGACAAATATCGTTTAAGTTCATCCGAACCACAAATCGGACACTCCGCGTTGTCATAACGGTTGAAAACAACGACGCTTAGTTCAAGGGCCAGTCTCCATGGCTACTTACATTATAAACTAAATAATTAATACTGCGAGTTATGTTTTCAGTGGCCTTTTCTTGCCTTTAAGACACAATAATTTATCCATTGTACGGGAGAAACAAAGCTTTCTGCATATATGGGTTTTCAATAAAATCTTTCTGCTGGCAGCCCCGGCGACCGTGAAAAAATCTTGTGGAGAAAAGAATGACACGTTATTCGAAACAAATTGCCTTTATGATAAAATGAGTTGGCGCGGACAGTGGTTTTCATTCTAGCAACAGAATGCACCGAGACTTAGAATGAGGCGAGGGCAATAGAGCGTGTGGCAAGGTAACTACACATACAATACTGCCATGCATGCTCAGTAACGCGACATTTGAAAAAATAACGTACCAGTGACGCTGGCGTCAAACTTTAAAGCAGGTTCATGGGCAAACGCGCGCGACACTCGTTACCAGAGAGCTAGTGGTAACATGATTAAGCAGTAACCATCGCAACTGTTCATCAGCCCTGTAACGGCATCTAGGTGACCAGAAAAAGTAAACGAGTGGACTGCGCTACCTGACGAATGGCATTCTTCACAGCTTTCTGTGCAGCCCGGTGACACCATCTACAGATAGAAAGAGGTTTTTCCTGAGGTCCTGAACGCACTCATAAAAAGGCTATTCTTAAATACATGTATAGATTCATGTACGGCACGCCTCACACGGTGTGACTGAATTGAAGGAAGCAGATGGTTATAGACTAGTCAGACCGTCCGGGACAAAGATTCCGTCCAATTTCGGCCTATGCATGTCTATCAGAATATTCCAACTTCTGAATATTCCAGAATATTCCGCTATGAAAAAAACCATCTTCTTTAATAAATATTTGAACCAGTAACAACGGAATTTCTGTCATACTTGTTTTCGCACACAGACTAGCATGTCATCACCTGTTTCATCCAACTTGGTCGAACTGTGTAAGGCCGGCATTAACAACCGAACTTTAATAACAGTTACCAGAAAGCTTACTTTTACTAAGTGAAAGACCGCTTTCTCCCGGGTTAATTTTGGCAACATCAGTGAGTCACATTAAGTTGCAGAATCCATGCCTGATGTACATTTTTATTATTATTTTGCAGCCGACGGTACTATATGAACGAACTATATATTCTGACTGTTGTCTAAGCATAGAAAAATGGGTGAATAAAGACAGGGATGAAATAAACGGATAGTCTTTGGCCTCGTTGATGTGGTAAATGTTTACTTGGCTTAGTCTCTCTCCTGCTGCTTCTAAACGCACGTACGCACGGACACACACGCGCGCGCGCGCGCACGCACGCAGGGGCATTTTTATTACCTTTTAAAGCTTTAATGGGGCTTTATAGGTTTGTATATACAATCTGATCGTTCCGATACTGTATGTGTTATCGCTAAATCGAAACTTAAAATAGTTCAATGCTACGGGTAGTATGAGTACATAATTCTTCAAACTGAAGTAATAAAAAAAATTCTTTTTCTCCTAGTTACCTGAAGACAAACAAAACTATATGTTCAGTAATAAAGTCATTTTAGCCTGAGTCGTATCCAATTGTTATAAATCTGGCTAGATTTATTATCACTTAGAACAGTATTAATTATTGCTCTATGTTCAAAAAATGTAGATGGGCATCACTAAGCCTCCGTGACAAGAAATAACAGTTATTTCTGGAAAAGGATTGGAACTGTAGCAGCTATAGCTGATGCTGCTCGTATCTCAACATCTGGGTTATAGGGACGGACCTTATGAAGGACGGAATAAAAATAAGTTTGGTAAAGTAACTCTGGATAATCATTAATGGTTTTCCTTGACCTAATTTACATCGATAATAGAAAGGACATGTCATACCAAACCGGGAAATAAAATAAGTGCAAAGGTGAGGACACAATCACTCTGACACTAAAAGGTTCCGCCTTCTGTATTTCTGATGCTGCCTTTAGCACCGAAGAAGGAAAATGTGTTGTGAAAATGTTATTTACATAAAGAAAATCCCACATTTAAATGCTGGTGCACATAATGCATCGATGCCTATCAAAAAAAAAACCATTGCTCGAAAAGACTTGCTGAGACTAAGCCAGATACTGATGCCTAAGCAAAAGGACAACTCGCGACGTACAATGTCGATCAATGTAGACAAACCAAACTAAAGAGTCGCTTGTCGCGTGACAGCGTTTGCCAGATTCTGCCATGCTGTAATTTTTAAAACATTCATTTCAATGGCCTCGGGATTTACTTACTCAGAAAGTTGGTCGCGTTATTGCGGGGACTTTATTAACAGTTCACTCTCTCTCTCTTTTTTTGTTTTGTTGCGAGAAGTGCTTGAGAGAAGGGTAGGTCAGGTCAGGCGTTACCCCTGCATATGCTGCTCGTGTTCGAAGGCAGACAGTAAGAGAAAACGTATGCATTGAGTCTTAGTCAGTTTTGTACCACTGAGCTCAGTGGAAAAGAAGACACCGTAGAGCAGAATCTCCAGCTTTTAACATGGCTATGATTTTAGCCAGCATAGACAAATTAAAAGTCAGTATCTAACGACATCTCAAACAACCGTGATTTAAAGGCATAGTTTCCCTGACGAAGTGTTTGTGGAGAGAAAGCGAGACGCACTGCATCGTACAGTTCCACACACAAGCTTTCCCTCTGCCGAGAAGCCAGAGGTTAAAAGTATTTGGTTGAGCCCAGCCTTCACGTAGCATTAAGAAAAGAATGATCCCAACTCCCAGTCAAGGAAACTAAAAAGAAATGAGAGAAAACAGAGAGAGAGAGAGAGAGAGAGAGAGAAACAGAAGGAGAAGGGTCGACAAAAGTAAACAAGAAAACAGCACAGAGTCGTGCTGTCGTTGTCTCCAACGCCTTAAAATAAAGCTGACGTCAGAGAAAGGCTAGCTGGTGCTTCGACATTTTCGAACAGGCTCCCCCCCCCCCTTCTCTTGTTTGCTGCATGCGCATATATATTCAGGAACACTTTCAATGCCAGCAATCCCTGCCGTTCTATCGCAAGACCGTGAGAACAAAGCAGACTTCCTACAGA
Source organism: Lanistes nyassanus (assembly GCA_004794575.1). NCBI lineage: Eukaryota > Metazoa > Mollusca > Gastropoda > Architaenioglossa > Ampullariidae > Lanistes > Lanistes nyassanus. The sequence continues at coordinate 80,939 of SMGT01004179.1, read as the reverse complement.
GGTGGTCGGTCAACACGGCCTGACAGTCAGTTCCCTGCTAGAATCAGCGCTATCTCCGCCATCAAGAAGACACGCACGCCTTATCTCCATCATCCATCCGCAACGGATACTCTATCGTCCTAACAGAAATCTTCGCCTTTATTTTATTTTTTTTAATTCCATGCCTAGTTTCCAAATATCTCCTCGTTAGCGAGTCGCATGCATTTGCCGAGTTTTTGATATTGTGGTCAATCTCGAAAACACGCCATTAGACTCTCTTCAACATATTTTTCTGCCAGGGAGATAGCGAACCATGAGTCAAATCAACAGTTTTTAGGTTACGAAATACACGTTACACTAAAGAGGTAAATGCTCCTTTTCTTCGGGATTTGGACATACAGTCATCTTAAAATGTATTAAAACAGCTCTTTGAACTTACTGAATCCCAGATATTTCTGTGTTGAAGTCGATAAATATTTCAGATTTTGACAAACATTTTGCTTGTCCTCTTGGTGTTTTGCTCATGTCGGAGCCACAATACGTCATCGCTACAAATGTCTTCCAAGAACTGCCCTCGAGGACGAGAGTTTTCGCGGTATCGATCAAGGCCTCGCAGTGTTCGTGGGCAGCAGAGTTCTCTGTGTAAACAACGCACCCCTTTTAAATGGGCCTTACACAACCTGCGGCTGAATAAGGAGTCAGATGTTGGTCTGTTCAAGCCGAGTAAGTCTCTTTTATGTAATCTAGTGTCATGTATGTTTGTATCTATGTGTGTAAGATATGTTATGTCTGTGTGTGTGTGTGTGTGAGTGCGTACGTGCGTGCGTGCATGCATTCTCGTACACGAACATCGAGGATGTGTTTCTCTGTCAACAGTAAGTGGTTATGCTGCACAAAGAAACTATAAATATTGCAGTGACGAGTAAGTCTCTATTTTTTTATTATTCTTGTTAGCTCGACCCCTCTGATCCCGAAACCCTGGTGTGGTGTGACAGTTATTGTAACCTTTGTTGCCAGGTGTCAATCGTCGTAGTTGTCGCGGTATCCTTGAAATCATTGATGCTCGGTCTCCAATAAGGGTCTAATATTTGTAGAACGTGACCGCTAAATTCGACGGAAATGTTGAGGTGTAAAATAAACTATGGACAATGTCTGAGCGATCATTCGAGGAACACTTCTAAAAGGTCAATTCCCACAGAAGGTAGCAAAACTCACTAAGTAGCTTTTGAAGAAGTGGAACAATAAATAAATACAGTCCTTCTCGCTTAATTTGAAGAACCAGCTATAGCCCTTAAGTTCTTATCGAACAGCGGCACTGAGAAAAGGTTCTCTCGGCTAAAGGCGGCGTCAGATCGAAAGAATCTGACATCATTTCCATTATCCGTCCCCCACCCACCCCCCCCCCAAAAAAAAAATCCCGGAAAACTCAGCATACTCTGTCACAAGATTTCATAGGAAAGTAAGAATAGGTGCGCTGTTCCACAGAATTCCATAATAAGCGGGAACAGGTGAAGAAGAATTTTCCTGCAGAAACCGGGAACAGGCGCCATGTACAGATTCCCTCAAATATTCGACATGGTGATGGCAGGCGCGAAACCGTGTCTGAAAAAGTGGGCATCGGAGAATATATACCGCCCTTACTCCACAAACAGCGGAGCACAGTTTTTGAAACTGCCACCTCGATTTATGGGTTACATTTTCGCGTAGTCTGTGAATGGAACAGATGCTGACATATCTTCTTTGTAAACAGGCAGAGCTAAAAAGTAAAATGTAAGAGTGATTTCGGGGCATATGCTCATCACCTGATAATGACGATCTATAAATATTTAAATTCGGTTCGTCTTTGCATCACAAAGTGCAAACTGCCCACATTACTGTTAAATTTGTGTCTTTTTCTGCTTTTTCTCTGACCTTTTAAGCGTCTTTTTTTTTCAAATGAGCCCACTAGTGAAAAAAAAATGCGCTATCACAGCCTGGAAACAGTCTGCCATAAAGGCATTCGGGGAAGAAAGAAAGATTTAAAAAATAATCGCTTAGTTGATCTGCCGACAAGATGAAACAGCTTTAACGTCGAGAAGATGCACTTATCAGAGATCTCCTCCCACCCCCTTCAACTGAAAGATTCCTGACCTGCCTGTCGTTTATCAAGATGTTAAACTGACAGCAGTATCTGACCTTCACTATCTCAAGTGCATCGAAGCTTTGGCTGACATTTTCCCCTTTTTATACCAGGAAATATTTGCACTGACCGCGGCCTTCAAGATGTGGACAGACGGGGTCACCCGGGCTTTACAGTACTCCGTTTCTACCCCAGTGGACACCGCAAGTTCCACTTCATCAGTTCCAGAAGGCTGCCACGTTGAAGAGCACGATGGTTTTATCCCTTGGGACAACCCTCAGAACCTAATTAGTCAGAAGGTAGGAAATACGTTAAACTGATTTTTAAAAAAAACTACTTCGTGTGTAACACTATCGTGTTCTGGGATCTACGACGCACATTTGTCTTTAAAGAGTCATACCTATAAAGGACTCAAATTTTCACACTTCCAACAATCCCTTGGAAGGACTGGACAGGGATGGCTCCAGCACTGCTGAGTGAACAGCGCTAAGAGCTGAATTACAGGGCTACTGATATGTAGGAGCTAAAAATAAAAGGATGGTGTCCCTCCCCCAAAGCACTCTTATTATCCCGTGACCATGGCAGCTTGACGAAGAACATTACTTTCATTTTTTTTGACTCATAGATGGACGCTGAACAGATTGTACACGTTTAATAACCCTAAGAATTTTTATTCCTTACTAGCAAAAAAATAAAAGAAATTTATCCACCAGACGTACGTTTAGTTAATCATAATCAATTAGCAAATTCTTTTTCCGTTTCTATCGCTCCCCCCCCCCAACACCCCAGAAAAATCTTTTTTTCTATTTTCGCTTATTTTTTGTTCCGACTGTTTTCCCACAGTTTTACAACTTAATTCGTCAGCTATTTTCAGGTGTTTCTGCCAGACGAAAAATAGATCGAGCCCGATCTCCCTACGCCTAGCAATGAGAACCTGCATGCCCACGACGAGATGCCCAGACATTAACAAGGACAGGCATTTCCAAAGCGTTATCAACCCCACGCCAGTCACTGTAACCGCTAAACTTGCCCGTCTATTTATCAATTTGAAATTTTATCAATTTGACCGCGTGAGAGCTAGTTCTCACAGTCATCGCCAAGAGCGCCATTCACGAACGTGGTCCATGCGGAGCCACCCCATGCCACTCTCTGGCAGAGACACAGTTAAAATGTTCTGGTCCAAACACACCCCTGACACATGCATGTGTTCCCATCCCAAAAAACATCATTCGTGCATACTACTGTGCCAAAAATATCATACGTACAACTGGACAGTTGTCATTCGCCATTCTAGCTTTTTCCCCCGCAATATTCTACTTGACGCTTCATTGAGATAAATCTTTAACTGAATAATTTATGGATGCGCTTTTTCAATGCCCCGTTGTTTGACAATTCTATTTTGAAAAACGTTCACTTCTGCTCCTCTGTCTCCGATAAACTGCATAGCCACGCACATGCCTTATCAGTTTTCCTTGCATCGTTAGCGTTTCCTCATAAAATCAATTCCAAGATCTCCTGTTTCTATCATGATATATATTCTGATTTCAGAACTTATTTTTGAACCCTTAAATTATGAATGGTAATGGAAGAGAAAAATCGATATTCAGTATAAATAACAAAAAGGTTTACGCCCGATCCGGAGGCATCATGTACACACCCTTCCTCCACCATCCGTGCTATTTTAAGAGTAAACAAATAAAGGGTTAATTGGTTATAAAAGGTTAACAAGGCTGCCATCCGAAATATGTAAATATGTAAAACTTTATGTAAATATTACAGGTGTTAGGTTTATACAAGTTGACAACAACAACCATATATGAATGTTATCTTTTCCTGTAGAATTCAGTTAAGGGTCAACCTCATAAAGGTCATTGTCTTCAGGTCGTTAGTAAACACGTGTACTGTACACTACACTCACTTTTAACTCTATAAACCTAAATGCTTTCATTATTTCTAATACTGCATTTTGTCCACCTGAGTGAATCTCGGCAATGCTAACAATTAGCTCCTGCATGCACCTCGTTGTTTTTTTAGACTGAATATTGGGTCAAAACGATTCTCCCCGCCGGCCTGGCGCCAGTTCTGTTCATACTGGGATTTCCCGCCAACCTCCTCAGCGCGGCAGTGTTTTACAAGAACGGGCTGCGGGAGCGAATCAACCTGTGTCTCTTCACCCTGGCCCTGGCCGACCTGATCGTGGTCACAGCCCTCTTCCTTCTCTCAGCCGAGCAGGCCTACCGAAATCTTATCGGGGAATCTACAGTTCTTCTGCAGTATTTAGTAGGTGAGTAACCTCCCCCTCCGTCTTTGAAGTCCAAGAACACATTCATACTTTCGACTTGAAGTGCAGTCTTCATGCAGCATGTTTTACCGATGTCCCTTTCACCCGTTTAACTTTCTGGGTCAAGTGTCAACAAGTCGCTAACTGATGTAGTAGGGTCTACACAATTAGCATATGCAAAACCACCTTAAATAGGCAGGGTCAGTCCATCTATGGTATTCAGCCCACCCTGCTTTTCTAGACAGTACGTCATACACTTCCAATGGTATCAAGTCTCTGCTTTCTGGTTCGGGCGGCCATTTGTGTCCTGTTTCAAACTTAAATTTCTTAATTAAATTTTCAAGGTCTAATATGGTCCCCGCCCCAAAAAGATCTAGTCTGATGACAGAGTTTTGCTTGATAACTTTAAGAGGACGTAAAGTGATAAATGGACATCAACGCAAAATTCTCATATTTATGATCGAGCCAGTAAACAATCCACAAGCAGAAAAGCTTACTCTTCCCGTAAACTTTACAGATAACGCATGTTTGTAACACGTTCAAACGGACACATTTAAATGTACCAGACCCTCCCAAGTGTGGTCGCTTGCAATAAAGGGGTATACTGCTGTACCACGAAATAATATCGCCCTCATCATTTGCTAATACATGTACATGTATATGCTATTTAAAAATTTCGTTTTGACACATTTCGTCTGCAGGTTTGACAGGCTTTTACTTCGCCTCCCAGTTCCTGTCGTGCGTGATCGCGTGCGAGCGGTGTTTCTGCGTGGTCAGCCCCTTCACGGCGCAGAGGTACGTCAAGACCTCCACCATGGCTGTCATCATTTCCGTGGTTTGTTTCTTGCTGGTGGGCGGCATTTGCGTCATCGCGGGCAACAAACACGTCATCGTCTGCGTGTTCGACCCTGTCGTTAACCACACCAGCAACGTTCTCGGGTTTACATCGTAAGTAGAGTTAATCGTTACCCCGGCGGAGGGCTCCGAAACCCTGATGATACTGCATTTGGAAGACCACTGCTTATCCTTTCTTTCTCACTTCTCTCACTCTCTCCGACCCCCCCCCCCAACTCTCTCTCTCTCTACATATATATGTATATGTGTGTATAAAGAGAGAGAGAGAGTGGTATGGGCGGTGTATAATATATATATACAGAGACACCTTTGGGAAAAAAACAAACTTCGTTGTCGTGAAAGACAGAGACCCGCTGCGAAATGTGAACAGTATCTGTCAGGAACAATCAACCTCCACGTCCTGTGCTGTATTTTCAGGTTTTACTTGGACAACAAAAGGGTGTTTGACATCATCGACATCTTTTTTTACTCAACTTCCTTCTCGTTCATCGTGCTGGTTGTTATCGTCGTCACCACGGGGATCACCGCCGTCAAGATACGCCAGGCCGTCGTCTGGCGACAACACCTAACTACAGCGGCCGTCACGGCAACATCATCAGTAGCAGCAGCGACGGGCTCCAGCAGCGCGGCCCGCGTGCTGCCCAGAAAGGAAGTGGCGCTGACCAAGATGCTGATCGCTACGTCCGTCTTGTTCATCGTCTGCACCATCCCGATGGTCGTGGTTCAAATCGCCGCCTTCCTCGTGCCCGACCTCAGCTACACCGGCCGCTATTACAACCTGACTTCCGTTCTGTGGGAGATAATCTCGCAGTTCCGAATCATCAACTGCTCCATGAACTTCTTCATCTATTATAAGATGGGCTCGAAGTTTCGGGCCACGGCCAGAGAGATTCTCTCTTGCGCCAAGAACAGAGAGGGCAGTCGGAAAGAAAAGAAATGGGACAGCCTGCACAAAATCCAAGTCACGACATCACAGGAACGAAAGATCTCTCCAGGTTAAACGAATTCCCCACCACCTCCACAACGGTTCCCTGCGAGGAATTACCACTACATTCTGAATGACACGAAAGAAAGAAAGGAAGAAAGACAGACAGAAAAACAAAAAAATAATGAATGAGGAGGGGACATGTGTATGTAGTGTGAATGAGCTAACACACCAACAAATAACTGACGCAGGTTTCACAACAAGCAGAAAAGCTAGCTTGCAGCAAATGAACTGGAGGTACAATACTACGTGTGGAAAACCTAAGTGTGCATTTAATGTTGCTATTTTCATACATACCAGCCCTGAAGTGTCGGTTGTTTACAGCACCAAGTTATGATGAGATCACTAGTGAACGTGTACGACAGATACAAAAAGAGTGCAGCGCTAGATGCAAAAAGAATTTCAATCGCAAGTGAAAGACATTCTGGAAGACACTAAGACATTGTGAGAATGTCTCATCCTGACCACCACTAGTGGCATCTCAACCACTTACCAAGTCTCGGCATCTGAACTGTTAGTGTGTGGTCGATGTAATTTTATATGAGTTTACGTACTTGGAGAAACCTTACATCAGCCCCGCTATAATGTGCAATACATTTTTTTAGATCAACGGACAGATTTTCTTTGCCTTCTTCCAACTATTGTGATATGAACTGAAAATTTAAAATAACTGAAAAAGATTTGTAAGATGTTTAATCTCTCATGATTTAAATAAAATAAAACATAATTTGTTAAATTCTAACAATTACTGAATTATATGTAAATGAATTATACATAATTAAAATGATTCATGCATAAAGCACATACCTGGATAGAAAAAACATTAAATGCTGTTGCTCTACAACAATACTGTGTCCAACACATTTAAAATTGTTTTCACCATATTACTTTCGTGCTGCAGCTATCTTGAGTATTCAATGAAAGATGCATGATAAACATGACCAATACTTGAATCTGACATGAAGAATGTACAAGAGGTTATAAAAAGCTGCCAGATACTGCTTACATCCACACATTTATATACTCACAAACACACACACACACACACACTGTTTCCATATTTTCACAACAGGTCAAAAATAAAATGTGACTGCAGCATGGAGTGAAAAATGTGGTGACAGTAGGGAAACTGAACCAAGCCGAATCCTGACAGAGCAAAGCTGACCTTCAGGGTCACTACCCCTTCTTCAGAAGTTTTATTTGTCCCACTTTGACTTATGATTATCCTAATGTATTTTTACTTTATCCCATTTTTTGTTCATTTTACTTCCATATTTACTTAATCTGGCATTTCTGTTACATGTATCCTCTCCATTTCCTGTTTCCGTTTGGTTCCCAGTCCTTCCGAGCATCCCCTCTTCCATTTCCATGTGGTGATCCTTCTGATCCACAGATAACTGTCCTTTCTTCGTATATATTTGTACATATGTCTATAAGCAGAAGGTTTTTTAAAAAAAAAAGTTTAATGCAAAACTGCTCTCCATCTTCACATTCATGCAAGCATAGACAAGAAATAATAAAATACACTCTTGCAATTACTCATGTGCTTAGAAATGCATAAACTCATTTTCTCTCTCTCTCTCTCTGAGGATGCCTCTCTTCTCACAATGGCGAATCCTCCACATACATAAACCCAACGCATGGAGTTCAAAACATTCCCTTTCTCAAGCACTACTGATCCACTCAACTACACGGTAGCAATTCAAGACGAAAATCACTTGGCTCACTGACTCCCTACAAGTCCTTTTGGTCCTTCTCCAATAAAGTCACATATTTTTTCCACGACCACATGTAATCCGCTCCTGACAAAAGTGTTGTTGTCCCTGTCACATACCTGCACATGCAAATGTTTCCTTGAAACACGGTTAATTCATTTTATAACAATATAAGTGTGAAATTTATGTAGAACTGGTATCTAGGGGCTACAGTTCACTGAATTTTGTATTTTAACTATATCTGGCAGTTAATGAGCTTACACTTCACATGCATCCTCAAAAATTATCACAAGTTATTTACTAGAAACTCTGTTGCATAAATATGTTACATTACATTAAGGATACCTGTACAGGAACAGGCATTGTTTCATGAATAAGAAAGAAGACCAGAAAACAGGTTTCCCCCCTTGATTACTCTCCGGTCGTCGCAGAAAGTTATGTACAGAAACAGTGCATGTGATGATGCCAACTTAAACAGCGCCTCACCACAAAGTTTGCAGAAATATGTGGTTTACAAATCCAAACACTGGGGCAGCAAGTGACAAAGCTACCAGACTCAGCTGAAAGCTTGTGTTCAACTGAAGACAGAATCAAAATTCAGCTTGAAGAGTTAATAGAACATATATAGCTCTCAGAACTCTAAAATTAAGACTTTCCTACAAGCAGAAATAATTTTGTGTTTTTCATAATAAACAACAAATGAGGACTGAGCACTTAAGTTATCAAATTATTGATACAACAAGAAGTACTTGAAACGCTCACTGCTTTGATAATTTAAGCGCTTGGTCCTCATTTGTTTATTAGTTATAATTTGCACCTTGAGGATTCCATGTAATTGTCCCATGTTGTGTTTGTCTTGGATCCTAGTTGTCAGGACTAGCTTAGTGAGCAGGCTGATTACATTTACTAGGGATCCTCTGTATGCACACATTGTGTACCGAGGGTTAGCTGTGTGAAGACTAGTGTAGTTATAAAGAAAGGGTTGGCAGATCTTTTTGAATATCTGCACGGTCCCTTTCTTTGGACACTCTCTTTGCTACGTGTTTGGGTACGGTAAGCTCCCTTGGTCGCACGCATCTACATACGGTTACTTTGATCGTTTCAAGTACTTCTTGTTGTATCGATGTTTTTCATGTTGTCATTAACATTAATACCCAAAACAATCCTGTATATCTTTTGTTTACCAATCTTTATTGATTCATGGTCCCTCAAATTGTGTAGGGAGCCTTTATTTACTATAAATTATTATTTTTAAAAATCAAAAATGTCATACCTTGCTGATTAATGTTGGTGACAGTTTTGCTGTTGCATGTGAAATGTCAAAGTAGCGGGATAGAGTCATCTGTAAACAATACCAAACACAAGGCTGATTTCTGCAGAGAAAGTGCTGTAGTGTAATAAAGGAATTCCAATAATTTTTTTAACTAAATTATTTTCATATAAATGTCACAAATAAAGCCCAAGCAAAACATCCATCAGACCATTTCTTTTAAAGGTCTTGAGAACTAGTAAAAGATATTTTTCAGAGGAAATCCTTATAAACTCCACAATCCACAATTTTTTAAAACATTTTGCCTAATAGCACCTTCCTGTATGTGGCAGAGTGAGGTTGGAAGTGATTGCCTCCCTTTAGCTTAGAAATTTCTTACTTCCAAATGCAGTTGCCATGGGATCAGGTATATGATCATTTCAGATAATATATAGTGCTTCCCCTCCTAAAAATTCCTGCTTTCCAGTTCCAGTATGGCAAAGGCAGGATAACTGTGGTGCGCTTCATTATCAACTCCTATAATTATGAAATTTTTCACTTCCTATGTACAAGACTCCTTGTGTGGCACCACCACATTACAGAAATCCAACCCAAACCTATAAGTTTATCAATTCCAAACTAAAATTTTGCAAACACATATATTAACAAGAGTTAACATCTCCTTGTTTCCACAACTCCAACAGCAGTGCCAAACATTTTTATTTGGTTAGTTTAGGTTGCTGCTTACTGGTGGTGGGACTGGCAATGATCTATACCGAACGTAAAATCCTCCAGCAATAAGCACCAAGTCCCTGAACACAATCAATGCTGTGAGAGGCACTGCAACATAAAACAATAATTCTTTCAACATGCCAACCTTGTAAGTGAGAGATTTCATAGAAAAATTAGAAAAAAAATGCTGTAGCACCAACTTTCTGTTTCGCAGACCTTGAATAGAAACTGCAGCAATAAAAACTGTGTAAAATGTCTGTGTTTTCTGATGTAACACTACCAATCTATGCCCACCCCTTTCTTTCCCCACTTCAAGTGTGTGCATGTAAGCACACTCTCACACATTCTATCTCTATTTCTTGCACAGAACTCTCACACACACACACACATTTTGGCTACACATATAAGAGAAATTCTAAAATCTTTTAGCCTGGACAAAATTTCCATTCAAAGTGTCTTGGTTTATGATTAAGGCATCAGTTCTCTGTAGATTCTGGCAAAATGAGGTCCCACACAGTCATAGCCACACTAGGTGAACTATCTGACCCATGACTCTTACTCTGCTGTGGTAACAAGAACAAATTTAGCCAAGCTAAATTACATAACGCAGAATAAACTCAATATTTCAGGGCAGAACATACATCATAAACAGCATAAGAATTAAATTATAAACAGATGGAAAGAAAGGAAGAGACTTGAGTAAGCCACCAGGGGTGTGATTTGAGATCTTAAATGGTTAGCCTAGAGGAAATGTGTGTGATGGGGAAAAGGAAATAAAACATACAATAAGAATAATTAAAAATATTTTTATGTTTCTGTTGTGTTCTGTCCTGAAGAAGAGATAATGCTCCAAAATGATGGGCTTGAATGTTATTGACATGTACATTAATTTAGCTTTGCTCAGTTTCTCTGTTACCTCATGCTCACTCCATACACCAGTCACTTGCTTTGAAGAATGCACTGTCCAATATTAGTTTCCTTGACACCTCAACAGGTGCAGCTTTCTGTCAAAACTTTCAATAAAACTCTACAATTTCAGACAAACTGTGCAGAGATGTTTCTCTCTTACATGGAATAAGCCCAACAGAGGTCATGGAGATTGAAAGAACTGTAATCAGCAATTTGTCTGCGAGAGGATCCAGTGCTGTTCCCAAGACGGATGTCTGATTTTTGAAGTTTCGAGCAATGAAGCCATCCAACTTTGGACAGAAACAAAATTAAACAGAAAGAACATTATGTACAAAAATAATTTGTAATTTTCTCTTTATTCCAACACAAACTTTGAATGCATGGATGAATATAAAAAATGAAAATGCTTACGTTACACTACCATATGAAACTTTTTGTACAATTTACAAACTAAAATCATTTCCATGTTAGTTGAATTGCCTCTTGTTGTTTGATGTCCTTAGAACACACCTGGCATGACCTAAATGGATTATCCTAAGGATGATGATAATGGTAATCATGATTAAAAAACAACTTATCAACGTGAAACAGTCACACAGGAGTCACCATTTAGGGGAATCTCTTCACCTTCTTCTCATCACTCGTCTCTCTCCTCCCTCTTCCCCATATGTCATTCTTATGGCTTACTGACCTCCTCCATGCATTATGATTACTGCTATAACCTTCCCCTTACATCATGCTTATCACTTACTATTTTGTGCACTGAACGGATATGTAATATGTCCAAGTAAATCAATAACAAACCTCTGAGAAGTGTAGATAAGCAAAAGTAAGATTTGTACCAGTGTGTTTGGTGGTTATAAATTTGATTTTACCTAGTTATAATAATTGTGAATATTTTTATGTGTGGGATATGTCTTCATATATTATTGTACTTGAAAGTGTAATAATGGCTCCTCCCCCAGTGCCATGTAACTATGTATCAGTCACTGACAATGTCAATTAAATGTAAAACAAGGGAACTGTACCAAGCTAGAAAAGGGACAAAGACGAATACAATCTACATGTTTTGGGGCACTACCCCTTCATCAGGACGACACAAAAACGACGAAAAAACAAAGAGGAAAAAGACTTATCTGCAGTAGATGTGGCGCGTAGGCTGCATAGCAGGAGAATGACCAGGGGACAGTGAGTAAGAAAGGTTAAAAAGAGGGGCAGCCAATCGCAAGGTGGGTAGGAAAGGGTAGAGAAGGGTGGGGGTGGAGAGTGGGCGGGGGAGAGAGAAAGAGAGAGAAAAGCAGCGGGGTAGGGGGCATCGGTGAGAGAGAGAGAGAGAGTGGGAAGGAGGTGAGGGAAAAAGTTAGACAGAGACGGAGGGGTGAGGGGGTTAAGGGAAAGGAGGGGGAGGGTCAGTGTTTTAGGTTGAGTCCAGTAGGTGCCATGGTACCGAAATGGGTAATGAAGTAGGACTCCATATTCTTGCGGTCAATGGAGTCCCCCTTCATTTTCCAGATACCACAGACCCTCATGTTGTCGGCTGTGTGTGGGGTTGTACTGAAGTGACGTGCAACTGGTGTGTTTCTGCGGTGTTTAGTGTCAGCTAGATGTTCTGTGAAGCGGGTGTTGAGTGTGCGTTCTGTCTCTCCGATGTAGAATACAGTGGGACAGAGGGTGCATGTGATGGCGTAGACGATGTTGCTGTTGGTGCAGGTGAAGTTGCGTTTGATGACAAAGGTGGTATTGGGTGTGTGGAGTGTTGTGGCAGTGTTAAGGTAGGGGCAAGTGTGGCAACGGGGGACATTGCACGGGGTGGAGCCGCAGGAAGGGGGGAGGGAGGTAGTCGGTTTTAGTTTGGAGTGTACTAGAAGGTCTCACAGGTTCTTATCCCACCGAGATTCTAGGAGGGGGAGTTTTTTGAAGAGGTCGGGTTCAGATTTGGACAACAGGTGCCAGTTGGAAAGGAGGATCCTACGTACTGGGAGGTTATGGGGGTGGTGGGTCAGTACAGCGATCGGCCTTGGTTCTGTGTGTCTGTGGTGTGTGTGTGTGTGTCACACATGTGTCTGCAAAAAAAGTAATTAAATGGATCATTCCCATCACTGTACTTAAGGAATTATCGCTATTCCTTGCAAGCCAACTATGCTTGCACCTTGTGGTGCACTTACCATATCTGATGCTCCTGCAAGAGCAAAGATGCCCAGTGCCAAGGTAAAGCTTTCACAGACAACAAGATATCCAAGAAATGGTGCTGATGCCATACGCAATGTTGTCAGCAAATTAGGAATTGTCTTGATGTTTTCCTTCTGTTCAAAACCAAATAGACACATAATCAATAACAAAAACATGATACAATAGTATTATAATTTCAAAATTTCATAGCTAATTTCATGTTACATTGGCATAATTTATCATTTTTAATCTTCAGATAATGATCACGATTTGATCTGTCTCTTGTCTAATTCATGCTTTCTGTACGAGGCCACCACCCCCAACACACAAAAGTACATGGATCTGAGACAAGTCAGAGAGAAAGGTAAGAGAATAAATCCAGATTAATCTCAAGCAACTCGTATGATTATCGGTTACCATTGGTTCTACAGTCTCGGCTAAAGTGGCTTTACCAGACCGTACTTCTGTTCTTTTTTCCTCGTGTCCTTTTTGCTGTTCCTGTATCCTACTTGCATCGTCTGCTCTTTTGGAGCTACGGACGTTGCACGTCGACACTGTGAAGTTACGCCACCCACACAAAAAATCTGAAGTAAAAAGGTTCGCACGAAGTAACTGGAATCTCCTACTCAGAGAACATGCTGAGAACTTGCGGTTAAACGAGTCAATCCTTCTATCATGATGACTTGACTTATTAAATTCACCAATTCCAGACGGGGACAGAAACTTTGTAAGTTCGTGTGATCCACGGTAATAAGCCGCTTTCTTCGTTGAAACATGATTTCCTATCAAACTGAAATATGTTCTAACTGCTGGGCAAAGGCTGTTGTTGATGCTTTCTGGCAACAAAGTTCCATGTGGAAAAATTGCAAAACCGCACATACAAAAGTTTCTCGAGGAGGCAGCCATATTGGTTACCTTTCGCGTCCCTTTTCACAGAAAAGGGCAAAAAGTTTCACAGTCGTTCTGCAACAGTCTTTCTCAACTGCAGAAAAAAACTATTAAAATGAAGAAGAATTAAGTATCTTTTCACAATTTACTTATCAGTGTCTAATGCTTTGATGCTTGTCTTAACTTTTACAATAATCTTAGACCCCATCATTTCTTATGAGAGTACATTTTCACCTTTGTGTGGGCCTAGCAGACGCTCCTTACACATGAGAGAGCCACGTATGCGAGAGACTTGTAACTTTCATCTTGACACCTGCGTTTCCGCTTCTTTCACACTCCCGATCGTCAGCGTTCACATCGATCATCATGTCAATACCGTCTGAGGTGAGTTACTGGAAGTTAACGTCCTGTCAGTGGTGGTGTTTATGACGAAAACAAATTAGTTTTAACGTGATTAACCTGGCCATTGTCTACTGCCGCTTTCAGTCATTGCCAAGTTGGTAACTGTTGTGTGATGCAATAGCAGCTCGTCACCTAACCTAGTTACCGCCAAGCGTTTTGCATCTAATACGGTTTGATAATAAAAATGAACTTGTGACTGTGAGATGCATGCAGTAAATTGAGTAATGAACTATATATAGAACTTTACAAATACTTTTGACGTTAACAATAATAACACGTCTAACAGGAAGTTATTATTTTTCTGATACTAATATAGTAATAATATAACTCTAGCACTGGTGAGTGTACTACTGTCTACAGTGAATGCCAAGTAATTTCTACTGTTAATGAAAGATCTGAATCGTCATTGACATCTATATAATTATATATGATTTCAGAATGGTGTTGCAGACACTTATCTCTTTGACCACACAATATTGGCATCACTGGATTATAGCAAATGTAAAGGGAGTTACAAGGATGGCATTTCACCAAAGAATCCTGGTGAAAATTTAAAGATCCGACCTTTGGCTCTTGGTGACTATCATAATGGTAATGATATTTCTCAACCTTAGAAGATTTTGTTATTACATATAGTTATTACATATATTACATCAGTAGTGATGTACTGTATATTCAGTTCACTAGTGAGCGTGAGCATGAGCTGTGTATTTAAACTGCTTTCTTTCTTTTTTTCATCATTTTAAAATAGATGTTCTTTGCAAAATGCACAGAAAAGGAAAAGCTTACAGCTGGGTGTTCACTAACTTTGAGATTATTTTACAGTTTTGGTACTTCAGTAACATTTTCTTGATATTATTTATTATGTCCTAAGTGCTATTGTCACCCTGTTGATATGCTTGATATGGGCCGAAGGCCTAACCAATAAAAGCGTTCATTGGTTTCTAAGTAAGTCTGTAAATAATTGGTGGGAAGAGTAAGAGTGTAATTTCTTTAAAATTTTAGGCTATATGGAACTTCTGCAGCAGCTGACAAAAGTTGGCGAAGTTACACTGGCACAGTTTGAAGGTAAGCTGACAAGTGTTTTATAAGCTTATAATGAAAATTACATACAGTTTTTTAATGGGTTGACACTAGTTCATATTATTCTTTAGATTACACAAATGAAGATTTAAATATGTTTACCACTGGATTTGCTTCTTGGTCCTTTGACAGCATTTTAAAGCATGAATCTGTTAAAGAAAAATGTCCTGCCTTCTGATCAGATGGTTATGG
The DNA here is from genome assembly GCA_004794575.1 of Lanistes nyassanus. Lineage (NCBI taxonomy): Eukaryota > Metazoa > Mollusca > Gastropoda > Architaenioglossa > Ampullariidae > Lanistes > Lanistes nyassanus. The sequence goes on along the minus strand of SMGT01004179.1, from coordinate 65,381 downwards.
GTACATGTACTGCCTTCTGATCAGATGGTTATGGGTACATGTCCTGCCTTCTGATCAGATGGTTATGGGTACATGTACTGCCTTCTGATCAGATGGTTATGGGTACATGTACTGCCTTCTGATCAGATGGTTATGGGTATATGTACTGCCTTCTGATCAGATGGTTATGGGTACATTACGGCCTTCCGATCAGGTGGTTATGGGTACATTATGGCCTTCCGATCAGGTGGTTATGGATACATGTACTGCCTTCTGATCAGATGGTTATGGGTACATTACGGCCTTCCGATCAGGTGGTTATGGGTACATTATGGCCTTCCGATCAGATGGTTATGGGTACATGTACGGCCTTCCGATCAGATGGTTATGGGTACATGTACTGCCTTCTGATCAGATGGTTATGGATACTGCCTTTGGATCAGGAAGTGATCACATCGCATCTTTACCATCTGTGTGTCTTAACTAAATATCATAAAGATACAATAAAGGAATATTTTATGTATAACCTGTATTTTGGGCTTTTCTTTCATTTGCTTGATTTCATCAATAGTTAAAATAAACATTGGAAAATAGAGCTTAGATGAAGAAGGTTATTGTTATACCTTCAAATTCTTACTTCTTTCTTCATGGTGAGTCTACCCAATCTTTCCTGTTCCTTCCTGCCTGATTGTTGGACTGTCCCAGCTAGAACTTGTTTCTTATCTCCCAGACAGATTCAACCAGATGAAGGCATGTCCTGACACATACTACATCATTGTAATAGAGGATTTGACTACTGGTCAAGTCATTGGCTCTGCTACTCTTGTCAAGGAGCAAAAGTTCATCCATGGTGCCTCAGCTGTAGGTGTGATCTACTCATTACAACACCTTCCTGACTTTGTTATCTCAGTAAAACATCATCAAGACTTTTGATCCATCATAAGTTTAGCAGCCGTATTGTTGAAATTATGTTTATATTGTTTCATAACATCAAGAGTTCAAGGCAAAGAATTCTTTACTTGTTAGAAGAATATTCTGAAGCATTTAAAAAAAAAACCTTTTGTCTTAGAGAGCAAGAGTGGAAGATGTTGTGGTCAGTAACGAATACAGAGGCAAGCAGCTTGGAAAGGTGTAAGTATGACATTTCCAGTAAATGTTATATCCAACTCATTCACATTGATGGAAGATGCAGTAAGGTACACTTAAGTTGGTTCACAATATTGGTGATACAAAAGTGGTTAAGCTTATATGAGTAGCAGGTAGCGATTATCTTGCAATAAAAGCAAGAGAAACTGTTCTTGAAATTAAAAAACAAAGCAAACAAGAAATTTTTTGTATCTGTGATATGTCCCATTTGTAATTTGATAACTATATTTCCGGTTCCATTTGACTTTAATTTTGTATGTGGCACTTCAGACAGTATCATTGTCTGGGTATAAGCAGAACAAATATTGGAATAGAGGGAGCCTCTAAAAGTGACATGCTTCTTTTTTTAAAGTGTAGGCATCATTATATCTTGTTTCAGGTTGTTGGATGTTGTAGTCTTGCTTAGTAAGGCTGTGAACAGCTACAAGGTGTCTCTGGAATGCAAAGACCAAATGCTGGAGTTCTACTCACAATTTGGGTTCATTCGTGAAGAAGGACAGAACTTCATGCAACAACGATGGTTTGATTAGCGACTCAGAGACTTTTGATGTGGAAACTGTCGTGATAAACTGCTGGCTGACAAAGAATCAAGAATGAAAACCACTTATATTCCTGCCAGTGTATGATATACAAAATGTCTGCAGACTGCGGAGTGTTAACAGGAGGGAGCTAAATGATGGGATGCATTCATCTAGAAACCTGGGGTAATCTGACAGGATGTAATGTATTCTATTCAGACTGCATTATATTTCTCTCAAGATATACAGAATATCTGCAGACTACAAATGTATAAATGGGAGGAAGCTACATGGTGTGATACACTTATGATCTGGAAACCTGGTGTAACCTGTACGAATGTATTCTGTTAGTGTTGGATTATATTTCGCGCAGAAACCTAATGACTGAGTGTATGCTAGACTGTCTTGTGAGTAGGGCTCTCAGTCGATAAGAGAAGGGAAATATGGATGACATTTTATTGTTTTTGTGGAAAATAATTTATAAAGAAAAAGGGTAAAAAAATTTGCAGTAGCTTCACAGCAAAAATTTTTTTTTGTAAACCTGATTTTTTTAAAATCTGTAAACCAAAGAAAAGAGGAAACTACAGACACAGACAAATTTTATTCTTAGTCTTTGTTTTGTTGCTTTTAAATGTTGACTTTTTATATGAAGAAAACTGAGGCCTGTCAAATCCTTATATGTATAAGTTATCATTTGCTCTGGGAGCAATGCTGTTAGGGACATATATGTTTGTCCTGCTGTTGTAACCTCAGAAGTTCAGCCAATTTTCTAAGTAATCATTTGGCCTAACCATACCTACCTCCTGACAGTTTCCTATTTCTATTGACAAATTATCTGTGCTATCCAGTACAAGTAACATTTTAAAAGAAATTAAAATTTCTCAATTTAAAAAAAAAATATGAAGGACAGAAAGGAGCTTGCAGCAACTTACAGACAACTAATTGACCGAAATCTCTCGTTTCTGAAATCCTAACCAATAGGATTCATTCAACAGAATGGTAAATATCAAGCTGCAGTTAGCTCTGCATGTGAGGAAACATAATGCTATGCATTTATTTATTTTTAAAAAAAACAAACAAATAGAACACAGACCAAAAACAAAGAGAAAAGAAAATCCGCACCCCAAAATACTACCAGGAAACCACAAGGACATGAATTCAGTTTATTTTAAAAATGTGTTGATAAGTTGAACGTGGTAAAATGTAAAACTGCAATGGTTAAATGTGCACATTGAAAGAACTGAAAGGATTGTTTTCTTTTCCCCTCGCATCTCATCCATGAGATGGGTAGACTTGTATTACTCCCCCCACCTCCCACCCCAAGCACTTGCACCTTTCCCTGCAAAATTTTTTTTCCCCCCAATATACTGCAACTGCTTTATGATGTAAAGTGATGCCACACTTGAATAGGATTATTACAGTTTGTTTTAATTCTGCTTGCCTACTCTTTGTTTTTGAACATATCTTTAAAAACCCCACTATGTAAATTTTAATGTATCGGCGATTAGTCAGCTATGTACGTCTATCAGCCCAGTTGACAATCACAGCATGTCAGAAGCAGACTACCAAGAGTTTTGCGGTAGGTGATTTGAGCATAATTGGTGTGAACTGGGTACCAAAGGTGAGCCAGCCAGATTATTGCTGATCTCAGTTACATTTATTTTCAACAAGAGTACCATTTCACTTTCTTTATCTGTTCACCCAAAATGCATAGGGACTGTTTCAAACCTTTGAAAAGAAATACTTAACACACTCCATAAATTAGCATTTATTTTCATATGGAGATTTCCGACATTGACTGACACCCGAGCATTTTCTTTTATAACCTGTGACTACAAGTGGAACTCTAGGCTTTTTTCTATAGGTTTTTAGGTAGCAGTAAATATTTTCTGAAAGTATAAAGAATAATAAGAATTCTTGTTTATTCTGACCTTTGGGCTTGTGTATTGTCTTTCCATCATATGCCGGACTGCTCAGAGAGCTCAGCATACTCCTATTAGCAGTCTCTAGGCCTCTACTTCATCTTTGTTTCAGGAATTTTTAATACTAGATTATTAACTCTAAACAAAATATCTTATTCCAACTAGATGGCAGTCACCAATCAGCTTATTTTTGCTCTATTAAAAATCTGTTTTTTATTCAGTTCATAAAAGTTCAGAATCTCATGTTACAAATATAAGGGCAGTTTTGACAGTCGCAACTCTTGGCTGTGACGTTAATTTTGTAAATAAAGATATGGTTTACAGTTAAAATTGAAAGTCCCATGTGAGGTGATAACTTCAAAATTTTGACAGGTTGAAATATATTTATAGATCTCACCATTGTTTAATTTTAAATGAGTGCACTTATTTTTTTATTTTTTTTAGGGGGAAAGAGTGTGTACTGTATGTGTATATGTGTGGATGGCATGTACACTTGCATATGCTTTTGCCATGCTGTAACTTTTCTGGTCAAATTTAAATGCTTTCAGACTAAAATTTAGCACGAGCATGTTTAACTCTATATTTAACTGAAAATCCATAAATGCTAGTGTTTGCTTTACTAAAACCCACAAGGTGAATGTGGGGGTTTGTTCAAATACTTTAGAAATAATGTGTAAAATCATGTATACAATTCTTTGAAAACAGTGATTGTGTTAAAGTTTAAATGTAAAATGTTTGTAATTGTATAAGGATGACCAGTTCATACAATGTGCTAATTTAACAGCAGCAAGCTCTTCAGCTTACTTTCTGAATCTCAATAGCAAATTATGCTCTTTCATTGATTAAAAATAAAAGTAGTTGAACAGGCTTGCATAAGGTTTTACATGTAAATTTATTAAGTGAAATAGAAGTACAAATCACTGCATCATCATCATCATCATCATCATCGTTGCCTTTTATTCCTCCTGGGACATGGGCTGCCTATGGGAGTCCTTTGGGCATCTCGATCCTGAACCACTCTACCCATGAATAAAACCAAAGCTATTTATGTTGTTACATAGGTGTTTTACAAATGAGGGTACTTTATTGTTAATGTTTAAAATGTGCTTATCAGAATGGGCAATGTGCTGCTAGTCACGAGCCATGACCACCGTGCTCACTTCGCAACACGCAGAATGTCAAATCCAGTAAAATTTTAACTGGTAAGACTAATCAGATGGAGTAGCGGCTCCTTTTCTGAGTACACTGTCGCGCAGGATTTCTACTGTTTGCAGCACCAGGCAAAAAGGATCAAGCCGTCAGCCAGTCATTTCAACTAATGTAGAATGCTGAAGCCAAACTTATCCAGAGCTTATCAGATAGTTTATATTCATTGCTTCTCTACAGTATTCAAATATTAAGGTTGGTGGGGGATTTTCTTTAAGGGTTGGAGCTACCCTTGTTTATGACTATATATATTTATATGTGTGTACACACATAAAAATGCACACAGCCCTCTTCTAATACACATTCTGCACAATAATAAAGGCATTTGGGGCATGATAAGCTATGTTTATATTTGTATTTAAATACAATGTGGGAAGAATAATTAAATGGCTTGAACATTACATTGTTTTCATTCTGGATTTGTGGAATGATGCAAGTCTTTGGAGTACTGAACTATAGTTATTTCTATTTACCAGTGTCTTTTTCCAAATTGCCTTTATGAAGTACTCAATATTAATTTTTTTTGTTTAACACCTGTTTAGACTGGTCCAACAGTTAAGGCACAAAAATTAATAGCAGTCCCAATGAGGCAGCATGTAACCTTGTCTCAGGCAGCGTCATTCTGATATACACTTTGTTTGGGACTGGATGTAAAGCAAGGGATATCTATTTAGTTGTGAAGAATATTACTAGAGAGCGAGTTACATTCACAGTCATACCAAGTCACCATTGCATACAGTCACAAAGTTGTCACTACCTCCACAGCACAGTAGATCTGAAAAATTATCTGAATGTTTTGCAGACATAAACATAACTGGTGGAATATTTTCAGCAGGAAAGTTTATTTTGTCCTTTGCCTGATAAATTACAAGGGCATACTGCTGTTACTGCAGAATTAAAACACAGCTTAATAGAATAACTTGGTGTATTCCTACTTTTAACATTTTCATCTAATTTTAATGTAGAAATAAAATGGACTGGAAAGCATTTACATATCTTGCATCCATTGAAGACATACCCATGTATAAATCTCCCCAAAATATCTCTCTCTCTCTCTCTCACATGCACAATACTAATTGGACAAAAATGCTCAAACTGTTCATTCATTTTTTTTATATCTATTATGTATTTACATGAGCCGGATCAGCCTCATAACTTTCATAGGCAAATGCCTCGGTATGGTTTTCGTCAAACATACAAGCTATAAAATCCATCTCCAAATAAAAAGGCCCCTCATTGCCATCTCCAACAGTGATGCCCAAATGTGTGACTCGTTCCAGTTGAATGGGCTCTTGTTTATCCTGGATACGACCTTTGCTTGTGACGTAAAATTTGGAGAATGGAAGCTGAAAGGAAGATAGAAAGATACAACTATGTCATTGTCAACTCTACAAGTGTGTCGGCAGTTCAATATACTAATTAAAATAACAAGTCAAATCCACACAAAGCACCTCTTCTAAAAAAAAAATGTGCTTCATATTTTAAAACTGTAAAATAACTACAAACAACCAAATTGGTATCCTTTAGTGTCATTTCTTACTAGTGCAGATGCACTTTAAATAATGACATACAACATCATGGAAATTATTTATTTTTTAATTCCGGTAGGCTGAAACAGCAAATGTCTATTCAGCATCTCTGTTCTCATGACAAGTTAAAAATTTCAAAAATATAAAATTCTTTTAAAGAATCTTTTATATCCCTTATAAAAATCCTAGAACCAAAAATCTCTTGCTCTGTCAAGCTAATACCTTGTGAAATTCTTGTAACCACTTGAAAGTGAAATGTTGACATTATAACTAAATTCTGTTTTGTTTTTTTAAGCCAAAATAAGCATCTTCAACCTTAGCTGTCTGCCAGTACGGTCCACCTCTGGTAAAAAGTGTGTAGTGGTACTGGTCAAACCAGTTAATATCAAAGAAGCGATCCAAGGACAGTGTCACCATGTATGGCCTGCCATCACCACGCACACGCATCAAAAGATGGGTGAAGCAGCTCCAGTCATGAACATCCTGGCGTTTGAATGACAACTGTCGAACGAAAATCCCATTCCAGCATGCTTAACTTTACAGCACATTAGAATAGGCTTGTCAGCAAATGAATAACGGAGGGTGAGGGGGTGAAGAAGCTATGATCTTTCGATGATATGGATTTAAAGCTTAATATCTCCCAAAAAATGGAACAATAGTCATCTTCTAAAATGTTTTTCTTTTCCTTGGGCCAATTTTTAAAAACATTGATCTTCAAGTCTTCAATCTGCAAAGCCAGTTGAATGACCTGGTGGCAACAGCTATAAAAATGTTGATTTCTCAATGTGTATCTCATGTATTTTTTAAGGTGTGTGCATGCATAAATATATGTGCTCATGTTTCAGACCTGCATCTTTATCATGAATCAAGTAAAGGTTAGAAAATGTATTTATTGCTGCAAAATAGTGCCTGACTTTCTGGTGTTTGCGACTTACAAATTTAGTGGGAGAGCGGATGTTACAGTAGCCTGTGCGTTTTACAACACCATCCTTAGGTACTTGCTGGGACAGGTGGCCATGGAAGAGAACTGTATTGTTTGTGGAGAAAGTCAGGTTTGCTGTGCTCTGCCCCTCATTGTTGTCACGGTCTGCAGTTACAACCCACTCATCAATGCTGTTTCGGTTATCAAACTTCCAGATATGCTCATAGTCACCATGCCTTATGTTAACAAAGGGGTCTGCTCGAAACTTTTCTGCCATTTCTTCAGCGTACTTCTTCGTTTCTTTACCCAACTTCATTACTCCGTCTTTTATCATATCTGTGTTGGAAACAGTTCTCGGTTTTCGATATCCACCTTTCTTGTCCTTTTCCCAAACAGATACACAGGCCACATGCTGTTTGAAAACTTGATGGCCTTGTCGATGAAGAAGCGCCTGGTTTGCACCACTGACAATGGCCACACACCTAAACATTTGCTGGGCCATGTTGATGTTCGTAGATTTCTGCATTACTTAATGATGATCTCCACACATGTTCTGAAAACTGAAGGTCGGGTATTCTGTAAATGCAATTTTGTTTTTAAGCTCAGTTTTTTTTTAAATCTGTCCTATTCAGTATCCTTTCAAGTGCAACATCAACAGCCAAACCACTGACTTAACTTTTAAACTATATACTAGTACTACCAGTACCACTACAGTAGATGAGTAATCTAATACAAGTAATAGTAAATTACAATACAATAATATACTAAATCGTAAATTATAATAGTGTAATAATAGAAACTTAAAAATAAAATAACGCACATAATAAAATCAGTCTTTTCTTGTACGAAATCGCATCTTTTTTTAAATGGATTATTACCTATCAACCCTCGCCGACCTAAATTCACTAAGGTATTGTTTACACATACCAGAGTAGTCGATCATCGCTGTCCTCTCTCAAAGGTGCACTCTCCGTTGAAAAGATCAAATCGGTTCAGTCCTCCCAAGCGAGACAACTCGTAGCATCAAGTCGGTAGGAAAACTCTTTGAAGAGAGCAAGTTTACAACATGGGCACAGGATCGTCGATGCAGCTGCAGGAAGAAGAAATACAGGAAATTGAAGCAGAAACGGGATGTAAGAAAATGAAAAAAGTGTTTTCAAAACATTTAAATCTTACGTGCCAGCGTTACTGTCCGTGCTTGTTCAGTCGTTTTCTACGAATATCGAAAATATTGTTAATAATAATATTCATTGCGAATCATTGCACAAACAGCTGACCCACCCATTCACTCAACCATTGGTGCACAGTGCACACCTGTCAATCTCTGTTCAGATCAATCCATACAAAACAGACATTTATGCCTTATACCTGGTACTTATAATTCCAGTTCTTTGAAAAATTGCGAACTCTTAGTCTTAGATTCCGCTTTTTAATATGAAATTAGACATTACTTTAAATGGCAATTTTGATAGGATTTGGCCTAAATCAGTAAATGTTGTATATATAATAATAGTATTCTGTTTCGTTCATTTTTCTCAAGTTTCAAAGAACCAGATTATGAGACTGTACAGCAGGTTCACCAGCTTAGACAAATCTAACAACGGTTTCCTCAGGTAAAGTATTTTTTGTATGTTTACTGATTGAAAGATGTCTAAGTTTAAGTAAGAAATGTAGCTTTTTCTGGGCAGATTGGGAGGACTAAAGCCTTTTTACCTAGGGATACAACAAATTTCCAAACAGTTTTGGACTGATTCATATTTTGCGTCTTTGACACAGTACACAATGTCTAAAAAGATATTGTTGTAGTTTGTAATGATCTGAAGCTTCAAATGCCTTAAACCTGTATCCTCACATTATAAATAATGAAAACGTTATTTACCCTAATCAGCTTCTCATAAAATTTTAGATTCTGCTGTCCTTAGTAGAACTGCTAGTTGTAAATTAATGAAATTGAGAATTTTTTCAACTTTAAATTAATGACAAATTTTCAAGGTGAGTTTTTCATAAGTGCTGAATAACAAAATACAAAGTCAGCTACTAAAATAAACAGAAAATGGTGACAGCATTAGGAGCTGTTTAGTGCAGTCTAACTTCTGCAATTTTTCACCAGGCGTGAAGACTTTCTTCGAATACCTGAGCTTGCTATCAATCCACTTGGAGACAGGATAGTGCACTCTTTCTTTGCTGAAAGGTAAATAGTAGACATTGTGTATTTTTGTTAAAATTTGTCACACTGTTATACAGTATTCGAAATTGTTCTGTCATGTTCTCAGCTGTGAGTTATACATGCAGGTTATGTCAGTCATGTTATATTTTGGTGTTAAGTACATACTTCTTCAGTTTACAAGCAAATCATCTGTCTTGAGAAAATTGCTGGCTTGCAGCCTAAGAGTTTTTTATTATTATTTTTAGGACTACACAGAGAAGGGCTTGAAAGAAATAACACGAGATTATTACTAATATAAGATACTTAAAGACAAGCTGTTTAATGCATTATTTAGGATTCGGAAGCTTACTGAACTGGGATCCCAAAACAAGTTACAGCGTATGAGCTGTAGAATGTGAAGAAAATATTATTTTATATACCTCCCTCTGTGGGAGTACGTGTCTGCCCCACTTGAACCTGTTGGTGAAGTGAACAATAATTTTACAAATAGCACACTCTCAAAAGAGATTTTCTCCCACCCACTTGACCTCCACAAAGGTAATGCAGAAAAAGGCAGTGCAGGATGTCAGAGACTGAAGACATAAGTGCATGCTAGGAAGTGACATGGAGCCATACTGTACCTTATTTAAATCAATTCATTTTATTTCAGTTCATTTCAACTCATTTCACTTAACTTTAGTACATTACAGAAAAACATCGCCTGGTCTGTGACTGGTGTATTGAACAGAACAAAGTAAAATTATAAGAGTACACCCTTTAAACACACACACACATATAAAGACGTGCATGCACATGCACAAATGCATATACACACAAATACACATAGAAAATGAAAGAAGAAAAAAAGGTGGGAGGCACATGTATGATCAGTGATGTTATAGCTGTTATTGTTTGGATGGTAACAACATTTCTTTGTTTCAGCAATGATGGTGAAACAATTAACTTCAGGCAGTTCATGCGAGTAGTAGCCAGGTTCAGACCATTGAAAAAAAATAAGGAGAAGAACAAGATGAATAGCAGAGACGAGAAACTCAGGTGTAGGTAGCCTGCATGATGGGTTGCTTGTCCTGTTTGCTTCTGTATGCCCGTGACCATGACTTCATGATGCTGTTCAGTCTTAATGCTTGTTTAGATTAAAATTTGAAAGAAAAAAAGACAGTGGTCAGTTCTTTAGAAGGCGTAGGCACCAATCCAGGAATTTGTGGCGTTGTCATGTATAAAGCAATTTCTGAACTATTCCATACAAAAAGCTGCACACAGCAGTGGTAACGAAGGGGAGGAAAAATATTTGTCTTCGAAAAAATTGTTTATTTGACATTTGAGTTACATGTACATGAGTCTTGTCTAAAGCTAATCATTGCCCCTTTGTCCCATCAATCCTCAGTTATAACAAGTTCGAGGTTCTGTGTATAACTCCCGTCCAATGGTTTTCAAATTGAGAAATTTAAGTGTATTTGATAAAACAATATCTTTTTCTCATTTTCCTATTTTTTGTGCCATGTGCTGATGAAGGGGTAGCGTCCCAAAATATTGAAGGTATCTGTTGCAGTATTTAGCTTGTCTCATTTTCCCTGCTGTCACCATATTTTTTACTCCAAGCTGCAGTCACTTGTTTTATTAGAATCGTCCAGACTTTACACATTTTTCAGTTGCTTTCAAGATGTATGATCTGGATGGAGATGACAAGATTTCGAGAGATGAGCTTGTGCAAGTTTTACACATGATGGTTGGCACTAACATTTCTGAGGAGCAGGTGGGGCACTTTAAAAATATGCAGATAAATTATTTAATATAGTTATAATTTAATGTGACCTTACAGACTACAGTCTCACAATATTTTGAGCACAAGTTTGATCGTTAATTATTCTCTTCAATATAGTAACGAAGATAAAGTCCTGGTTAGTACAGGTTGCTTGGAGAACTGATGAAAATATTGGTTGCTTGGCCATCGCAGAATGGTATTATTCAGTCATGATCATCTAAGCTGAAGCAGAATTAAATTCCAAACTAATGTGATATGGTGCTATAAATACTGAGAGGCTGCCAGTGTGTGTCGACACCAATCAGCAAAGCCACAAATATTTACACTTGCCTTGTCAGGCAACTAGATTGAATTTTTAGTTGCCTGACAAGGGGTTTTTGTTGCTCTGGGCAGTCGGGCAAAGGCCTTGGGTATCCTACCATAGCTGTATCAGTGTGCGGCATGACTTTTCTTTAGCTTTTAATTTCACTTTTTGTTCAGGTTAGTTTTAGAGCACTTTTATTATCTGGGACGTGAAAATCACCTTGTATTCATACTTTCAATAAGCAGTATTTATTGACAAATAGAAAGGTGTTGGGAAATAAAACTGTCTCAAAATAGCTAAAGTTTTGTGGTATTAGATGTCTTTGTAAGCGGTTTCCATTGTACATAGACAAAGCTGCAAACTTTGTTTATTCATTAAATGGCTTGGACTGCACTTTCCAGGTTTACGTGTCAGTTGTTTTTAAACTGGATTGTCGAAGCATATTGAAAAAAATGTTTGGTGTTTACAAAATATTGATCTGTTAAACATTGAATATCTACTGAGGAACATACCTGAAATATTTTTTTTTAAAGGGGAAGAGGACATAGCTAGATTTAAGAAAAAGCTAGATTGAAGGGTAGAGGAAATTTATTTTCAGGAACTGTCACTTGTAGGATTCCTGATTAGTAATTTGATGAGAACAGCATGTGCTATCCATGCAGATTTACTCTTGTTCTCTAGTCTGATTCTGAATAATGTGTATGCAGCTGGGCAGCATTGCTGACAGAACAATCAAGGAAGTAGACCTGGACAAAGATGACTTCATATCTTTTGAGGAGTTTGTTAAGGTGAGAAGACTTTATAAAGGACAGACTGAGCATGTTCCCACAATTCAGTGTAGTGGCATAACAAAAAACACATTTGTGAAATGCTGAGCCTTCCCAAATATACTGCATACGGCTATGTGTGAGCGCTGCCAGTATCTTTGTTGGAGTTATCTTTCGATAATTTAAGCACTCTGTCCTCATTTGTTCTTTATTAATTATAATTTGCACCTTGAGGGTTTCATGTATTTGTCCTATGTTGTGTTCGTCGTTGAATCCTAGTTGTCAACACACGCTTAGTGAGCGGGCTGACTTCATTAACATGGATTCTCTGTATGCACACGTTGTGCACCGAGGGTTAGCTGTGTGAAGAATAGCGCCTTTATAAAGAAAGGGATGGCAGATCTTTTTTAGAGGATCTGCCAAGTTCCTTTCTTTCGGCCCTCTCTTTGCTACGTGTTTGGGTACGGTAAGCTCCCTTTGGGCACAAGCGTCTGCATACGGCTATGTGTGAGCGCTGCCAGTATCTTTGTTGGAGTTATCTTTCGATAATTTAAGCGCTCTGTCCTCATTTGTTCTTTATTAAATATACTAAAACAACAAGAAAGTTTAAGATTGAAAAGCTGAAATTAAGCAGATAATCTAGATCATTGCCATTCCAGGTGGTTTTCATGTAACAGTAATCCTTTGAGTTTTAATCTTGCTGTGTCTTGCGGGGTGGTGGGTAGGGCTATGTCCAAAGTACCAATGAAGCTTGATTGGATATGAGTGTACACATGCATCACTATTTATTATTGCAGGCCATGGCCAAAGTGGATGTGGAATCCAAAATGAGCATTCGTTTCCTGCACTGAAGAGAAATCTTTCAGAAGCTTTTGACTAGCAACTGACTTTGATGTAGTTTATGTAAACTGAATGCAAGACTTGGTTTTAGAACACACCTTTTGCTTACAAGTGGGAAAACTTTGTTCAGCAGAAGTGGGGTGGGTGGAGAATTTTCTTCTTTAATAAGGTACAAATGCATTTATTTTGTGCAGATAACATAACAGCTTGTTTAATGTTTTAATGTTTGCCTTTTAATTTTTAACTTAAATTTTCATGGAGGCCAAAAAAGTCATTTCCTGCTTTCATCTGAAGTTTACAAAAGTGAAAAAAAAAATCTGAGACAAAAAAAAAAAAACTGAACATTTTGAACCTGAACAGTTAACTGTTGGTCATTACAAGAACACTTGAAACGCCTAGAATAACAGTGTCAGACACAAGGTGATAGGTCTTTTTTTCCATATCAAATCAATGCTAGAAATGAGAATGGGTCGTAAAATGCCCCTCAGATAGGGGGTGTCGAGATAGAAAGTACATTATCAAATGACATTTATGCCATTGCTGGTCCTTCATGTAGGAACTGGTTTTTTTAGTTATATCTTGTAGACTTTGGGTTAGATGTTATACACGAATGATTGCAATTTCTGAGTGAAGTTTTTTCCCTATATTTGCTACAGATTGTTGTGCATGTACATGTAGTATAAACTGGCTGTCAGGTGACCCAAGCCAACATATTCCTCAACTGAAGAAGAAGTTATAGAAATTATATACCTTGTCCTATTGGTTTTGGAGTTTGTAGTGTTGGCAGTGAGATGTCAAATGAAAAATAACAGATATACACATTAACACCCTGCTCCAAGAGGATTGGTATTAACTTTTAGACTATAAATATCACCAGGATCAAAAGGGGTTGGATCCTTGGTTTTATTTTTTGGTTGACATTTTATGTTACTGTAAATATTCCAAAAAAGAAAGAGCCCGCATTGATTAATAAAAAGACTCCCTGTACTTTCACTTTGCAATGGAGCTCACAAAAAATGAAAAGGGCTAATGCAGGTATCCTGTGGGGGCACAAATGGTATGTGATGGGTTTCTATACTGTACGGACACTTGAAAGTTGTATGCATTTTTTTCAGTGCATTACACCACAGTGCATCATTTAGAAATTGTCTTTAAAGTCTGTGATGCCAGGTTCATGCTATCCAAAGAGGCATTTTGTATATCTGTCATTTAGTCCTTTCAAAATGTTGAAAACTGACATATTTTCAGCTTTTGTGGTGATTGTGTTATTGCACCGTTATTTCTTGCATTTGTATCACCTGCTTGTTATTTTCCAGTTTCTGTTTGTGCATCAGGTCTCGGTGATTTGTTTTCTAATTTGAGGGATTGCCTGCCTTTAACATGATGTTTGAGACACAACTTGTAAAACATCACTTTATTTAAAGTGTGTGGCATGCACAAGGATATGAATGTATATACTCTCACTTCCATGAACACACTTCTCTGGTCTAATCACCAGATTTCTCATACATCTCTATAAGACTGTGTTAGTCTGGAGCCATTCTCTTCTCTGGTCTAATCACCAGATTTCTCATACATCTCTATAAGACTGTTAGTCTCACTCTGGAGCCATTTCATAACCTTTACGGCTATTGCCATCTAGCCATTGGTCAGCAACACTTGGCTACTATCAGGACAAGGTTCCAAAAACCAGTTAATATTGGGCTATAAATGAATCAAAGAGGTGTGATGTCTCATTAATTTGTTAATCAGAAAGAAAATTGCCGACATAAAATTTTTGTTTGGTTTGTAATTGCACAAGTGAACGATTGAGTAAATGCAGAGCTCCTGATAATGGGTGATCAGGGGTTATGCATGAAAATGCAAGAATGATGCAGTGGCTTTTTAACAGTGACCCAGAAACCATTTTTTTAAATAAAAATGTATCATCACTCTTTTACAACATACATTTTTCAAAATGCAACTGTTTCTGCACATTTTGATGTTGGATATTTTTCCTGTTTGTATTTCCAAAGGGAGTAAAATTCTTGTCCATTTCTTATTCCCCCAACAACCCCCCCCCCCCCCCAAAAAAAAAAAACTTTTGGCAAATGGATTCAAAAGCAGCATGTCAAAACTGAAAGAAGTGTGCTTTTGCATACTTGCAAACTCACTCTGGCATGAGAACAGACAAAACAAACTGTTGAGAAATTGATGGTGGTTTTTCTGTTTTGTCAGTCTTTTCCTTTTTGTTTTGAACTTAATTTACAATATTTACTTACTTGTGCTTTATATTGTCATGATAAAGGGGTAATCCTCAGAAACGTTGACATTTATCTGTTCCAGCATTTATTTTTGCTCAACATCACGCAGTATACTGATAACATTTAAAAAAAAGGTTTGTTTTTCCGGAAGACACTGATTTTTTTCTTTTTTTTTGGGGGGGGGAGGGAGGAAGGAAACAATTTAAAAGATTGGTATGAACTCTGCTGATTCCTGTGCCTTTACAATTGATGTAAGTCCATACACAGGATTGCAGCCTATGGTCAAAACTCATGTCCTACACGATTCTTCTGCCCACACAAGTGGTGAAACAACTGAAAGCAACACACACCTAAAATAGAAGCATCGTGTATTTACAGCTAGAAGCAATGCATACATACTCCTATGATACCGCAAAGTCAGAATACAATATACACAGCCATTTATTTACACAAATGAAATTAATTGCATAACACATTGTTGACAAACTGAACTGATCTCTGCCCCCAGTCATAATCTGAACCTGAATGTGTAAAGAACTGCATGCATGCTACACATTCGACTGACACTGTGAAGTGATTACAACAATAGGTGACAAAATCCATCTCATCTTGGTGTATAACTTACGAAATCAATTGAAAAATAGTTTGCTGCATATAGTTTAAGATGTTACCACAAAAACCCTGTCATTTACGCTGCTGGGAGATCAAACATACTACAGACGCAACCAAGTGATCCAGAAAAAAAAAACCATCTTCCACAAGACTTGCTGCATGTGATTCAGAATCACCGCACTGAATTGGATCACCACAATAAAATAACACTCGCTCTCTGACCAGACTTCCAGCAAATATGAAGATGAAGAAAGACTCGAAAGCTTCACACCCAGAAGCCACAGACCCACCTTTCCCATCTGTCCAGCTGAAGTAAGCAGATTTTTATAAATGATACCTAGAACTTTTTGTTCTCAGAGTGCTTGGCATCTCGGAGACTAAAGGAGATAATACTGCATGCTTTAAATAAGAAGTGTTTAAAAGTTTACTTCCTGCCCCCCATCCCTGCAACAGACTGCACACAATATAAATGGGCTGTGGGCCAGGCGAGCAATTTGCCATGGCAAATCAATGTCCAAAGCCAGTTCCATCCACAGGCAAACCAAAGTCTCTATCAAGTGGCAAGCATCTCAAACCAGGGTGACAGGTCTGCGATCCTCCAAACATCAAGATGCGGACGACACAGCTAGTTTCTTGAGGTGTTCCATAAATACTTGTAAACTGACATCATCTGTGAGTACTGGTGCTCCTCCCTCCTTCAACATCACAAAACCAACAGCTCGTCAAAACATCACCAAAACCACATTTCACTAAAACTGTTCACTCACTCATGCGGTCCTCCCCTCTGACTCTCAATCGATCTTCTAAGGAGTTATCAAAAGAGACCCAGTCAGAAGTCAGTTTGGCCAGTAGCAATCCTAATTCCACACCCCCCAAGCATATGATAGTTGTAACTGAAATTCCACCACCATTGTTGTGTTCTACAAGACCACATCTTTTTGACGTCTTTAACCAGGCAATGTTAAACAGATCTACACCATCTCCAAGTAATCAAACGATTACGTAAATTTCAGCAACAGTATGTTATCACAATGCAACTCATGTCTGGATTTTTATGTCTATGTTAAGTGCATATATATATTTAATAAGGTGAATATCAAGTCCTTAGTATCACAGTAAACGTATTGAAAAAAGATTCCTGATTCACTCTCTCTGAAGAGTTCAGATTTAGAGTTCCTCCCCCTGCAACCTCCACCATTTCACTGTTAAAGATTACATAATCACGCCCTGACAGTGCCAAGTAACCCAGCAACCAATACACCTGACTAAATATAGTCAGGGTCTCAGCTGATAAAAGTGAAAACATTATGTCTATAATTGCAATTTGTAGACTCAAATCATCTTTCAATTTGTTGGGAAAAGGGTGCTCATTTTTGATAATAGTTCCAAATTTTCTCTCTCTCAGGCACACGTACACTCACATTATAGAACAACTACTGACAGATCTTTAGGCAAATTAAATGTTTTGGGGAAAATATTAACATAAAAGGTTAAAACAATTTACAAACTCTGGTTGGAGATGATACTTTGGGTACTACATTAAATAACCACCCTTTGACTTTGCAGAAACTCCAGTAAGATATAAGCACAACTATTCCTTGATGACCATCACCACAAAACAAACCACAGTGAGAGATATTAAGATAAATACCTGAGAACTGCTGGTGATAATCTATTGCAAAAATAAAGTCAACCTCAATACGCACTTCTGACTAATGAAAAAAACTCAGGTGTTTATTATTATGAGAAAGATTCAGGTCCACAAAATACTGACATTGTTCAAATGTGAAATAATGTGCCTTTACAAGTTTTAAAATAAATCTTTTCTGACATTTTACAGACTGGAACCTGAATGTTTAAACTGCTCATCTTTATAAAATCAGCCACCCATACATTCAAAACCAATTATCAACAGCTGGGATACTGTGTATGCCTTAACTACAGTTTCCAGTAAGAACCAGCTCTCACCTGTCCAAAACTGTACATATTGTTGTGCGTCTGAGAAGGGTTGACTTTTGACAGCAAAAATCGAGCCTAAAGAAACATAGATATGCAATTAGATGAGGGCCTACTCAGAAAGCAGAAATGCTTCAACCCTAAGCAATGGGCTTCATTTAGTCTTTTATCTGTAACGGATGTGTGAACGTGCACATCTCTGAACAAGACGGCACACAAACAGTGAACAAAAGATCCCCATCATATTAAACCCAAAGTTTCCCCCCAAAATTGTATGTCATTTTGAACTAGCACATCAAAAAGGCAACAATAAAATCAGTTCAGTTTTCAGTGTAAATTATGAAAAAATAAATTACCTGTGAGCCTCCTGCCTGTGTGACAATGTAACGTGGCATAGGGAACCGTGTTTGCAAAATCTCCTGAGCATCATCAACAGGTGCCTGCAGTAACTGTTTGAAATTCTCATACTCAGGAAGATCAGCATATCCTTGCTTTTTCCACTGGTCTATAGTCTGCAAAAGAACATTTTCATCAATAAAACCCCTTTAAAATCATAACTCCTAATTCAAATTAATAATAATGAATGCATTAGCTCCACATACAAGCAACACACGCTGATACGCACCACAGAATTCTGGAAAGTGGGGGTTGGGGTGAACTAACCTCTCCATGGTAGATGACTAGGTGGAAAAATGTATCCATGAGCAGAATGCGGTCAGGTTGTAGACTGTTGGTGTCCAGCAGAACAGGCTGTAGGTAGCAAACCAACACTACTCATTATCTTGGGGTAGGGGTACCCACATACCATCCCTGTACTAACCCTGTCTCTTTATGTAGTTTTTTCTTGAAACTTTATTATAGTACAAGGCCTCCCTTCCAATCCAACTGACCACAAACTGTTTCAAAAACTGTAATACTGAAAGGAGGAGACACATTCATATCCATATTAACTTCAGAGTTCTGACAAGACTGTAATCCACATGTAAACAGGACTGAAACCATAAGTAGGAAAATGTAACACCTCAGGAGGTCCATGGAAGGAATAAGCGTACAGAATAGGCTGGATCATGATCAGCGACTGTGTCAGATCTTCTATGTTCAGCATGTGTCTGCAATCAAAAAGGGAGTTAAAGACAGAAATTTAGCAATTATTTCTCTAAGAGTACCAATTTTTAAAGAAATTATTTACTGTAGTTAACAGTTCAACTATCTCCACAAGGAAATTGAAAATAAAATCACACACCTGTAGTATGATGTCTCATCAGGACTGTTATTGAACACTTGCAAGAACTGTGACCGCCGCAGGTGGAACATGAACTGAGGATACAGGGAGAAATTCTCTGAAAACCTGAAGGAGTTAGGGTCGTCCTTGTGGTACTCTCCAAACTTCTGGCACTGTGGTCAAAGAAATAAACTCATATAAGCCCTCAAGTTAACAGATCTAATGAATATTTTTTAACATGATACAAAATGAACAAAAAGACAATTACAACCTACAACTTGTTGCAAAGCCCAGCCAAAGCATCTGGACATGCACAAAAGCATGCCAACAGACAAACACAGGAGGCACAGTGGTGAGCGCTTCCTGCCAAGACAGAATCATGGTGGGGTTGGGGGGGGGGGAGGGTTGTGATTTTTTTTCTGATTGTCACACCACAAACTAGGTGCATATCAGAATGGTGTTGCTTAGACAAGTCAACATGCTGCCACACTGGGACTGCTGTCCCAACACAAGCTTCAGTCAAACCCAATCACTTATCCACTTTTTTTTCCTTGGCAAATCTGGCAGCAGGTGAACTGACCTTCCTCTTCACTCTCCTCCATCCAAATCCAAATGCACCCAAGCTCCCACGATTCTATATACTTCTGAAATCAGTTTGTGTTCTTGTTGTGATAAATTTCGTTTCTTGGGTGGTTGGGAATAAAAATGTGTAAGATACTTCAAGATGATCATTACATCAAGACTCAGGGAACCAGCAGCAGAGGACTGTCTTGTTACTGAGAGCATGTGGACCGGTGCTCGGGTCCGGTAAGTTTCAAGAAATATCAGTCACCTCTTCCTTGTTTGTGTACATATGCTTTCTGATGTGGGTTGGAAAGAAAATGAGGGGTGCTCACCGGACTAAAAAGACAAAGAGCAACCAGGCCACGTTTGCCATCAAAATAGTATGCCTAGGCTAATTAGTTCATATTTTTGCACGTGAAGATTGTAATTTTAAAACCTGCAACGATGCAGGCTTAGCTGCTGCCTCAAAGCTAATAAATTAAACACAGGCGTAGAGAGACAACACACCAGTTTGATAAGCATCCTGTCTAGCCACCGGAGCACATCAGGCCCATCATCTGTCTCTGCTCTGTACACTGCTATGCGTGCCATTAAGACAGCTGCTGCTTCCTGGTCAAAGCCAGCAGCAATATGCTGGATGTTGATACTTGCATCTGCCCAGCTGCATGAAAGTAGTCATAAGAAATTTTTTTAGAGTCCTGATGCGCACCAGACTATGCAGACTCTTAATCATAACTAAGAACAAGCACATAGCCACTAAAAACGACAAAAACTATACTCTCCAAACAGAATTCAATATCCTGTGGTAATTAAAAGAGAATGTCAGAACACAACTAGATCACAAGTTAACAGACCCATACTACATACCATGTAGGTATGAAATTTTAAAAACATCTTGCTCACTTTCTAGCAACAGTTGTGACACGAACACGGCGCTGTCCACTGGAGTGCTGGTACTGTGTGATAAATTGCAGATACCCACGACCACCTTGTGGAATGGGAGCATTGTGCTGCAAAGGATAAAAGACTGCAAGCCTGAACAATGCACCACACCCGTAACTCTTTGGCGACGCGTAGATAGTATACTTTCTACGGCCTATCATACCCTTGAGCCGGCGCCGCTTGCATACTTTCTACAGATTAAAAAAATTGCAGCAACACATTTAACGGTGTAAGGCAGGTAAACTTTATATCATTGTAAAGCTCTATCATCGCTTGTTTCCCCTGCACTGTCTAAATGAGTTCCGGTTTGCCAAACGCCGCGCAGATAGTATACTATCTACAGCCTACTATCTACTATCTCATAAACTTGAGTCCGCGTTGCTTGCAAACTTTCTACGTATTTAAAAGTTTGCAGCAATGCATTAAATAGTGTAAGGGAGGTAAACTTTATATCGTTGTAAAGCTCTATCATCGCGTGTTTCTCCTGCACTGTCTAAATGAGTTTTGGAAACAGTTTCGGCTTGCCAAACGCCACGTAGATAGTATACTATCTACAGCCTATCATACGCTTGAGTCTGCGCTGCTTGCAC
>SMGT01004179.1:27999-43893 GCA_004794575.1 Lanistes nyassanus | reverse complement strand
ATTACTGGATTTATTTACCTGTGGGAAGTGTACAAGCAGTGAAACCTTTTGTGATGTGGAAGAATAGATCTTTCTAAATATGTAAAATATATTACTGTAAGTGTGGTAGTTTTTAAGTAGTAATTGTTTTTAAAACGTGTAAATCTGTGCGTGGTCTGGGGTTGCTGCATAGGCCTTAGCCCTGCGTCGTTTAAGAGTTAAACCGACATTTTCTGAAAATGCTTATTTTTGTTTGAGAACCAGCACACACAGAGGATGCGATAACAATAACCGTGGGACAGTAAATTTGGTATATCTACCTGATTTACCACTTCAAAGAAAATGCCAAGTGATGAATTAGGGTACAGGCCACACATCTTCCACTGGCATGTGCCCCCAAGGCCAATCTCAGTGTCCGAAACTGACTGGCCTTTCACTCCCAGTGACACACATGGTCCAATGGCACCAGACACTTTTAACTCCCGTGAAGTCTGCATTGTAGAAAGAACGAAAAAGAAATTTTTAACAGAATCACAATTTCATCTCCCTTAAACTGTTCTCAAAAATGTCCAACAAATAAGAGGAAACAACAAAGAATGCTGGCATTTTACTAACCTTGACTTCCAGTGTTGCACCAAAGCCCATCTTGAATTCTCCCTTCTGGTCTTTGGCAAAAACCCTCTGAAAGGTCTGCTTGAAAAGCGATGTGTTGAAGGAATCCCCCATCACTATGTGGCCACTGTGACACACAACACACTACAATACAATGTGGATGAAAGCTGTGGTAGTCATTGGTGGAGTCACAGAACAAGAGATATATGCCAGAAGTCTCCCACAGTGCATCGTGTGGAGGAAAGCTGTGCTAGCCATTGATGAAACATCACACAAGAGATATGAAGATGAAGCATATAACTTTCCTGGCCCTAAAAATGCTTTGGCCACTACAGTAGAACCTGTATCTTCTGATGAACCTCTCCCTCCAGTTCTCCTAAATAAACATCATCGGATTTACAACTCCCTCCCTTACCCGATTTATAGCTCACGTTTTGTTGAATTTTACAACCAGTGCCTGGTTGTGGGGCCTTTTTGGTGTGTGGTAAAAGCATACTCTTCCCATTAAGACTTAACTTTTACAGCTTCTATTTGTTTAACAAATTTGAATCAACTGTGTCATTTTCATATTCTTGTCATGCATTTGGCTGCAATCATCAGGGACCCCGTGCACCAAAAAAAGAGTTTGGCATGGCAGTAGCTCCAACCTACACCCTTGGTTCATAACTTTCAAACTATGCTAAGCACAAATGGACAGGTCATTATGCATAAACATGAAATGCTGTGGGTAACGAAAAAGTATAATGCACTGAAAAGAAATGAAATCCATTATAACAGAACACATCCATATGAAATCTGGAACGATAAGGAATATACTGGAAGCTTAGATTCCCTAGATATTTAGTGGTCGGCAGATGAATAAGCCTGCTTTGTTTTACAATTTTAAGAGACCAGCTCACAGAAATCTGTGCTGCGAAGCTCGACTGGAGTGGATCAGTGAACATTATCATGAACTATGTCAAGATTTACAGAAACGACTGACAGAGGGTCATGTTTAACTGGATGAGTTTTTTCAGATAATCGAAAAGGAAAGATGATACAAGAAAACTACTATTTCTTTAATACAGGTACAAGTTCATGAATGACATGCCATACACATAAAAATGCCAAACACAGTTGTATTTGGAGGATTCCACAAAAAGTGTGATTTAAAGTTCATACACCAAAACTTTAAACTGTTTAGTCTTTGTCCCATGTACTTATCCCTTGACCCCTCCCTTTCAAGACCGCGTTTTGGATCTTTTTGGCCAGATTATAAAATAGGTTCTACTGTGCTGGCATCTCATTCAAGCAGAAGCACAGGTTTAATTAATACAATAGTTCAACTCAAAAACCAACCCTGTGTACTTGGGACAGAACTTCATTTCGTGCAGGCCTGTCTGATCCAAAGCACAGGCAAAGATGTCTATGACATGCCCATTGCTAGCAGCTCTATTTCCAAGGGCCTCATAATGCTGAAACACATAGAAATTAGATAAGATGAAGATAAAGAGCTCTTCATTTTTTTTCCTTAAGGTACTCTGTTCTTTTAAACAGAAACAGTGTATCAAAGAAACGCACACCACCAATTACAAATCACAGTGCTGTAGTTTCAGACAACTTTAAATATTTCCCATGTAGCAATCTGTATACCAGGCTGGGTATGTTCCTCATGTAAGACCAACTCAAAGCTCTGAAAGATTATAAGACTTCCTCTTTTCTGAGCCAGAACTGCCAAAACTCACTTTCATAGCTTTCTTCATGTATTTGCAGTTGTCTTTCTCAATGTCGTGATGAGATCGAATGGGGTACTTCAGTTCATCTCCTACTACCATGCCTGGACCCTGAGTGCAAGGGCCTCCCAAGAATAGCATGATGCGAGCGCCAGTGTTAGGAAAAGTGCACTGTAAGCACATATGAGGAAATAAAGAGACAAGGCACACCAATAAACAACAACAAAAAAAGTTGTGAAGACAATAAAAAATGACCAACAGTCACAATCACACAGCCTCAAAATTCAGCCAACACAAAACCATAAATAAGTAAAAAGTGGGCATCTTCTCTCACTATAAAACCTGGTTAGGTCTTCTTATCAGAAAGTGCATCACTCTTCCTTCTGTGCTGCAATCACACTCATGAAATGTCATGTCCTCTTTCCTGTCAAGCAGACAGGCAGGACTTTCTTCTCTGCACACAACTGGCAAGACAAATAAATTATTCATGAAATCCCCACCTCGAGGAGACCAACAGCAATGGAAAGTGCTGCTCCAGCCGAGCGAAGAGGACGCTTCCCTTGAGCTACAGGCCAAGGGTCCCTCTGAAGCTCACCAAGCAGGTCTGTCAGACTCATGTCACATTTGTGCACTGGCTGGAGGAACCTGGCAAAAACCACGACACACTTGCCACAAACTACACACTTCAGCCACGCCCAGGTATCTACCTAAACAGGCCATAACAGAACAAGTTTTTTCTCAATCTGTATAAATAGCTACCATAAAATCTAACAACTCTAAAATCTATCCTATCATGCAAAAAGATGGCTGAACATGCATTACACCGGACTAACATGTTAGTTTAAGAAAGTAAATGAAGAACTATGTAACACTATATTAACCTTTTGCACTTAACAGGACACATGTATGCTATGTACCCATGTTCCTCGTGTATGCTGTTGAGAAAACACTATAGCAAGCAAAATTAATGGTCAAAGGAAAGTCACCAGCCAAAAACTGTGTATCAGAGTCTGCAAGAGTTAAGTTTTCCGTTCTTAGACACAATCCTTGAGTTGTAGAAGGTTGAATTATCAGGATCTAAGCTTCACGGCCAAGTTTACACAATGGCAGCAGGAGCTGGAACAACTAGAGTTTACAATGATTGTTTCCCCACATGAAAAATATCAAGTGTTGAGACACCATGATAGTTGGATTATCCTGTTCCACCAATAAACCAACTGTAAGTCATATTCAGCAACATATTTTTATTTTTCATATTGTACATTAAAGTGCACATCATATTTGGGGAAAATGATACAACTATGCTGTGTTTAAACCGGTTTTCGACCACAATTTCAAGCGAATGAAAAATGGCTGTGAAGTGCATATCCACACGTGCCCTGTCACTTGAGAAATGCTTGATTTACTCTTCAAATGACACGCTGATGAGGAAAATGGCATTGTTTTGCAAATTTACTATGATAAAGTGGATGAAGACAAGAGTATTTGTGCCTGACAGACCGAAGAGAAAAACGAGTGAGCACGTCGTGTAAACAGTATTGAACAGACTGTGTATAAGGAATTGTGAGGACTTTTTGATTACTTCAACTTCAGTTGTGTTTCCATCAAAGGATTTATAAATTACAGAACAAGGTCCAAGAACACACAGTAAGACATGAGTTTTCTTTGTTTATTGATGTTTCCAACCAAGTTTAAATAACTTTTCTACTGTTCTGGGGAATTTTTATGAATTTTTGATAAAAGGCTAAAAAGCCATGTCAGCAGGGGTGGCTCGAGCTAGAAGCCCTGCGGCAGCTAAGTGTCAAACATTGATGACAAAGTACACAGTCTTTAGCACTTTCCATCCATTTTCATCTTTCTCCCACCTCTCCATGACTGACTTCTTCTCACGAATATTTGTCTCAATTTGCATTTTCCCCAGCATTCAGTGATTTCACAAAGCTGATTGCTGCTTCTCCATTCTCGCTCCTCTCTACTACTCAAACTCACTCTTCAAGTGTACGCTTGCGTTTGTTTGATGCCATTTTGATCAAACTGTTGTTAGGGTAGGTCACTTCGAGCAAACCTGGAAGACCCACAACTTACACAACAGTTCATGCTACTTTTATCTGGTTCAACTGGTTCATATGCTGCTCGAGTGCTTGCATCACAGGAGACACAGCACATGGTACTAACCTATCAGAAGGTAGCTGAAATTATGTGACATTACACTAACCTATTTGAAGGAAGCTGAAAACGCACATCTGTGTGCTTACCTATTGGAGGGGAGCTGAAACTGCTGCTGCGGTGCCTGTGGACCACGTTGTTGTTGTGCTTGTTGGGCAGGTCCCCGTCCAAGACCCAGCATCTCCTGCCAAAATGTCAAATACCGGATTCATTTAAATATAATGGGTCAGAAAATAACTTGTCTCACCACAAAAGGCTCAACAACAAACTTTCAAAAAGCATTTTATTAGACCAGCAGGAGGGGTACACAGTAACCACTGCAAGAAAATAGAAGACCCTTGCCTGCTTTTGTTTGGCAGCCAGATTTTCAGTTACCTTAAATTCATAATCATCACAGAAAAAATAGAAGACCTTTACCTGTATTTGTTTGGCAGTCAGATCTTTAGTTCCCCTAAATACGTAAGACTTTGAAACTCCCTCAGAGCCCAGCTCGTGGACCTGCACCATCTTGCCAAAGGTGATGAGGCCAATCAAGGCATTTGGAGGCAGCAGACTCAGTGACATTTGCAGCGACTCCTGTTGGAACATTTAAATGGATTTTTTGCTTTGAACTCAATGACATTTGCATCATCTCTGGGTTGCACAGTCTAATTTAGCTTAGAACTCCATGAAAATTAAGCTTACAATGAAAAATAGGAAACCAACAGGATATGGATGCAGCTGTACCTTTAGTGCCTGAAGGTCTTCTTCTTCCATGCAGGTATCGAGAACGATCAGGAAGATAGGAGGATGGCAAGTTGCTCTCTACAAAGTACACAAAAAGGTATTATTGCTCTGATGCAACCCTTAAAGCAGCTTCAAAAATTCACTGAAAAGTGAAACAAAACATCACTTCAATTTCACAATCTGCTTCTGTTACTAAAATCTGAAAATTATTTGAGAACCCACTGCCCTAGACACCCCCCACCCCACACACACACCCAAAATACAGCACATGAAATAGAGACAACTAGCCTTTATGTAAAGTGGATATTTAAGGAGACAGAAATGCTAACAAAGCTAAACATATGAGAAATCACTGCTTGTTAACATCATCATTCCAATCCTTTGCTCTCACTGAAGACACAATATACACACATAAATTAGAAAATCTACCAATATGCAAATACATGCAGTGATATACATGCTTACTGTAATGGTGTACTCAAGGGTTGAAAACTGGGGTATTATTTCTGCTGGCTGATGTTGCTCCGAAATAGCAGCATACTGTGGGGGGAACTGTCATATAAAAACATCAATTATAAGTCACATGCATGGCTAACTGATCACAAACCACTGAGAACACCCCAAGAGATCCCCATCATTTGGGAACCCCAGCCATTAACCACTAGGGTTTCTAAGCAGCTTGAACAAAACCATAAATGCTCTAATCCACCCAATCCAACCTGGTTCAAAACAACCAGTACTCAAAAGCTCTTTCCAGAGAAATCAGAAAACTGCATGCTGTATGCCCTATTCCACTTCTTGTATCACTTCCCCTCTCCCATAAACTCTGAGATAGATTGCACAGGCCCTTGCATGTCATTTCCATTAGCAAAAGTTTTAAAGTGCACACAGAATTCCCAGGATGAACATGAGTTACATTTGTTATTATGAACAGACGAGCAGATAGGAGCATTAATGTGACATGCCCTAGATGGCTCTATATTCACTTTCTTTAAGATCTGCTTCTGCAGTTCTACTTCCATTCCTCAAATCTATATACATATATAAATATATATATATATATGCAGCAATATAGCTAGACTAAGTTCGCTGTCTTGCAAACTGAGACAAAGGGGCCATACCATAATAGCTCCAAATAGCATCAGTAGCATCTCTTATGATGGACAGTTTCAAGGAAAATTTAGCAACAATGTTTTCCAAGCAGCCAGTGTCAATAATGGCAATATATACATGCACAGATATAACTGTTAGCAGTTTTTAAAAAATGGGATGGGGGGGGGAGGAGGCTCTCATCTGAATTCCAGAAATCCCTATTTCTCAGTTTTATATCTTTGCATGTCTGTACATCTATCTACAATGATTCACAGTAGTTTATTTCAATAACTTACTGGATTTCTCTGATAGCAGAAGTTGCACGCCCACATCTTGGCTCTATAGTCAATTTGACTGAAAATAGTGAAATGTAATCACAGTTAATTAAGCTACACTCTTTGTCTGTAATCTTCTGTGTCAAAAAAGAAAACTGCAAACTTGTACACATTTAAAATAGACTATCACAAACAACTACAACACATGCATTTATCATTTGGAGTTTGGGAATTCAATAGCATTTATCTCACAAACTCTTACTCTTGAATTTGACATTGCAAACAATGCTGTCCTTGAAAGAAAAAAAAATATTGCCAATTACTTTGTCTTTATCATGTGCTTTCATTTCTTTATCAATATTTCTCAAAACAGTAAACTAAAACAAAAGTGTGAAAATATTGTTCATTTGTTGCCTAGTAAATCTGAGCGCTCATTCCAGTCTATAGTCTAAATCACAAAAGCAGGTTAATGATGATGTCCCCAATTCATAAATTACAATCATAATACATTAAAAACAATTTCAGTAAATTATCTCATTTTGTTACTCACCATACTGTTAGTTATGATAATCAATTCTGACTTTCTAATTTTATAATTACCATTTTTAAAAAGTTTAAACTTTTCTACCTTTCTCCTCAACTACCTAAAAATTTTAAAAAAAGCTTAATTGGGTTAAAGCATAAAATATGGGCTGATTGGCAAAAGCAAAACAAAATGAAGAACTGTTTTCAGTGAAACTAAGCACAATCACTACTAACAAGGGGAAAAAATGTATATCTAATTAAGTGCAGTTTGACAATATTTGTGCAATATTAAAATAAAATTAAAATGCAGTTAACTTTAAATAAGTTAACTCATTTTTGGCCAAGTCATATGCCATCCACACACTAAATAAGAAAATAGTGTGACTTCCTAACAAAGTGAGCCAAGTAGTGCACTAATTCTTATTTATACATGTGTGTGTGTAAAATATTTTCTCATAGCCCATTCAAGATGTCTGATGGCCCATTGTTTTTCTAATCCAGTGGGCCAATGGCTTAAAGTACACTTTTAAAAAAAACTGAAATCTGAGACTGTAAAGTAACTTACCAAAATGGATTGAGAATTGCCCGGCATGTGGGCCGTGTGCACAAGACCGGATCATACTGAATTGGAGGCAAATCTGGGCGCTCTTTCAAGGGTGTAAAGAGGCAGCCTAGGGGAACAACCATACGTGTAGCTTCAAGACGACTTGATGGCCACACATTCCAACTGAAGCGAATTCCATCACGGTCTTCATTATGCTGAATGAATTCTTGATAGGTTGCCATGGTGACCTCACTGTGAAAAGGATATGTAGATAGATCATTACACCACCACAATAATGGACTGAAATACTCTTCTTACTGGTGACATTATGAAGTTTTAAATGCCCAAAAACCTATTATAGTATTATTAATAATGTACAAGAACAGGAAGTTGTCGTTATATTCACTGTAAACAAATCTAACAAAACATATTTAATGATACACATTACATCCTAACTTGATTTCTTAGCTCATTCACAGCAATGTTTTTTTTATTATGTGAACTAACTGCAATTAGAACATACTATCTGTAACAGGTGTTTGTAAAATGCTTATGAGTTTACCTGTTACCAAGAATGCTCCTGTTCCATAGTTTTGGATACTGATCAATTTCGAGATGGCAGAGATCACTGGTAACGGTATTGTTATAATTTTGTGTTGTTAATGAACTGCAAACACATCCGTAATGTCCAAACTGGTTTGGTTTCTCTCTCATTTTTGTAATAGCAACTCTCAATTTCAAATTAAGTCACTGTCACTTGTGTCGGGCACAGTACCAGCTGTAGTGTATTCACTAGACTATTGGACCCTTTAAATCACACAAATGGTTTCAAAGATCTTCTCTCTGTTTTGCTTATTTACTGTCATCAGTTATCAGTGATGAAGACAGCGCCTACAAGCCTCCAGCTGTGTCAGTCTCTGAGTCTGGCACTGCCATCAGTCTGATCAGAAAACTTACACCACGAACACAAAATAATGCGTATCTTTGGGAGATTACCGTGTGATGTATCCAAAGCACCACAGAGGCACTTGCTTCGGTCTGATGATTTCATCTATTGTCAAGTGTCATGCTAATCGCAGATGTACTCAGTCATGGTGCTGTCAGTAAATTATCACTATCATACATTTCAAACGCCGGATGATGCACACGTAAAGCTACTACTACTAGTAGTACAGTAGTACTAGTAGTACTAAGACGTAAGAGTGTACAGTGAATATGAGTGATAGTCTTGATTCTAACAGTGCCCCGAAGAATCAGTTGACAATTCTGTCTGCCGCACTGATGTAACTGTTCAGTTACAAGATCTTTTAAAAACAGTTGTATGATACACGTAGTGAAAAACAGCAAAGTAAATTCAACATACCAAATTAACAGACGGCCACGTCAAATGCGTAGCTGTAGGTAGGTAGGTAAATCCAACAGTAGCACTGCCACGTTTACCCACAACCCTCTTCCTGACGTCACTGGCCGTAACTTCCGATTTATCACCCCTCCCCTCTGCCCTTTTTGGTTTCGTTTTTAAGAGAAGGGAGATGAATGATGTATTTGTTGTTGTTGCTATCGTCTCATGGTTTTCTTCTCAGGTTGTCAGAACGTATCAGCTAATGTACACATTTTACTCTTGCAGTGTAAATGTATGGTGATATTTGGTATCACTGCCATATTTTGATACCGATTGATCAGGAGACTCTACTGACTACTACAACTACAACTTCAACTTGCAGTTGTATTGCTGTTATTAATTCATATTTTATTAGAACTATTACTAGGCTAGCGATGATAAAAACAAATAAACAAGTATGTGAAATAAAAAGCAAAGTAACGATAATCTGACTATAAAAATAACAAAACTATAAATATATAAAAATAATAAAGAGAATTATTTTCAGCTGGAGGCTAGCTCTAATTAACACACACTATATACATTCAAGAGCAACGTTTGTGATCTGATAGAAAACTTTTTCATTCAGACAAAGAATACAGTGGATTCCACCAGACATACCAGAACTGAGATGTTTTGGACCAAGAGTTTCCCCAAGCATCTGAAGCTTCCTTAACGAGTTACCCAAAGAATGCTTTTTAGAGACTTGATCATGTTGATGTTTAGTAGAGGCTTCTCTTCGCGATCAGCAGTTGACTTATAAAGTAGAAGCCTGCTGTGACCACGCCTTGAACACGAAGATGCAGTTTGGTCGTCACTTCTGAAACAGCAGTCTATTGCTGTAAAGCTAATTAAGCAAACTAAGTTGTATGGTGGCATGCTTGGATGATGAGGACAACATTCTGTTACTCGAGTTCACAAGGTTAAAAATATTGTTGGGAAGTTATACTAACACAGAAAATCTTCCTTTACTATGATGGTGTATGCAAATCCAATATACCTCTTACCATTCATTATATTTACTTTTGTTCGGAATATTCATTAATAATACTGTATTATTTATAGCTTGCAGGTATTGCAGTAGAGTAAAATGTTAGATGGAAGTGAGATCAGTGAAATTCTTATCTGCATTCAAGAGCTCAGGAAGGCAGAACAATCTCTGATAGCATATGCTCAAGAGGAAATTAAAGGTTAGAAAGTGCTTTTGATAATGTATCCCCTTTATACCTGTAGTAATGCCTTTATACAATGATGTAACAAAATTACAGAAATATGCATAAGCAAACATGGATGCACTTGTGGATGCACACATGCATGCACATATACAAACTCACTGTGCACTCTGTCTCTCTCTCTCACTCACACACACATGCACGATGCACTGAGTACAAAACTACTACATATTAAGAGTCTGCAGAAAATGTTTCAAAACTTTTATCATTATGTGTAGAAAGCCAGTTTTAATGTCATATTATACTGAATTATACTAGGGGCTTCATTTTATTTATATAAATCATGTATAACAATACAGGCGCATTCTTGCTGCATATAGTAATATGTATGACAAGAAAAACAATATGCTGTGTTTGTTTCCAGCTTCCCCGCAGACATTTGTGAACAATAAAATAGGCAAGCTGTTCAGAGTAGCAACAGTTTACAAAGATATTTTTGAAAGGTAAGTGCACAGACAGAAAGATAGTGTCAGTACCTACCCAGTTGTGGATCTGCAATTATAGACACTTTAGTCAGTGCACATATTTTTCCAGATGTTTATGCATCCAGGTTTGTAGTTATTTTTCCACACAACCATGCATGTTGAGTTGTGTTGAAGGGAAAGAGACCATATCTGCAAACACCTTATTTGTTCATTCTTCTATATTTGTGCTTGTATACACCACTGGTTTTTATGTGCCAATAAATGTGTGAGGTTAAACTGACGTTGTATTTCTTCTAATATGGCGTTTCAACATTTTTTTCCAGACTTGATTTATATACAAAAGGGGAATTTGAGCAAAGAATCAAGCAAAATTTTCGGTAAAGTATTAGTTTTATTTGTGTCATATTTGCCTCATGATTTCAGCTACATTCAAGACATGTAAATGTTAACATTCTCATGCACATATATCTGAACATAGGTCTTTTAAAATCCACCATGGAAAAGGAATTGGTCTAGGCATATTGTGAACAAACTATAGTGTAATGGAAAACAGCAAAATCTACCAGTTGTTTGCCCATTGGACCAATATAAAGCTATGGAGGTCTGAATATTTTTGGCTAGAAATTTTTGTAATCTACAAAGTATGATTTGGCTATTTTGCTGTTGGTTTCTGGTCTATTGTTTGTCTTCTTATTCATCTGTTAATTTGCAGTAGCTCTGTCTTTAGTAAATGCACTTGCATCTATTGCAGACATGCATCCTTGAGAGGTGCTTTTGAAGATTGGCAGGAAACAGAGGTACCATCTCTAGAATTTTAGTAATAGGACTCAAGAAATGTGATGACACAATTGTTTTTGTGCTTTTACACATATCATTTCAGAACTGAAATCCTATAAGAAGGCTAACAAATGTCTTCACTGCAAACGGTGCTTGTAACTATAGCTACAGTTTTGCTTTAAACACAAGTTACAGTTTGCTTACAGCTCAACACTAATTTTCTGCAAATTTGCTACTAACCATATTTTTTTCTTTTTTTTTAGCTTGAATGGGATGCTTTGCTGAAAGGTGTGGATACCCACCTAGATAGATCAAGGCCACAACCTTTGATTGGGGGTCAGAAGATATCCTTAGTACAAACATTCACAGATGCCCGTTCAGGAGCCAGAAAGTGCCTCCAAGATTTCTTTCACAAAAAAATTCAAGTGTCTCCTGAATCGGATTGTCGGACATCTTGCGATTTTCCAAATGTAGATGTAGAATCTTCCTTACCCTCTCCATCCACCCTTGTGCTGGTCTTATTGAGACATTTTGCCTGACTGCCATGACGAGAGCACCTTCAGCAGTTGATCGCAAAACAGGTATAAAAGTTAGGAATCTGTCCTAGTAAAAAATAAAAAAAAAAATCTTTACGTCATCTTTTTGACAGGTATTATGAATATTTTCATTAAATTGCGCTGTCCTTCTTCAACTGCATAAACCTCATTTTATATAAGTTTAGTTCTCTGTCAGGTGGTTTAGATACTGTCGCTTCTAAATTGTGCATATGGAATGAAAAGTATCTTGAATATTTATTACTTGTAGATTTTGTGTGATTTTTGTGGCTACTTTAGGAAGATTTCCACAAACTGGGAGCACAGATTGTGGTGGTGTCTTTTGGTGTGCGTGAAGGTGCTGTGCGCTGGCTGGAGGAGACAAAGTGTCCATTTGACATGATAATAGACAGTGAGAGACAGGTGCTGCTGTCCTCCATTGTTCACATTCTTGCACACATCTCTCTCTCTCTTTCACTCTCTTTGTCTCTTTCTGTGTGTCTTTTTTTCTCTCTTTGTCTCTTTCAGGCAGAGATACAAAAACATAGCAGTGGTTATGCTGAGAATCTGGAACTTTTACCTGCAAATAAATATGCTGTTGATGCATAAATGCATACATTACAAATGTATGTCTATGCACAGATATATGTGCATATCCATGCATATGCATGGGCACACACAGTTATGAACAAAATAGTAACTGCATGCATATGCATACACATGGTTGTCACTGACTTTCCTTTACATCAGTCTAGTAGAGTTTTGAAGACAGAGTGTCTTTGAAAATGTGCTGTTAAGAAAATGTTATACTATTATAATTTTAGAGACTGTTGATTTAAGATCTTTTTGTAAATTTTTTCCCAGCTATACCTCTCATTTGGCTTGAAGCGGTCTGTGCTGAAGGTAGGAATTAACTTCCTGGCTTGCAAGGTGTCTGAAGTGCATGTAGTTGTCTTTGTGTGTGCAAGGGGTCATGACATCGGAGGCCTAGTCTGAGAGACATAAAGAAATAGACTGTGGATGTGCTGATGTCAGCATGTTTTTAATTGGCACACATACCCATTCACTATTAAGCTGGTATTTCCCTGCTCCCTTTTTTTTACTTGAAGAACATAACACATCAGGTAAGAACTCTATGAAGCGGGCAAAATACCTGTAGTTTGCATACCTTGTTCATTACAGGGAACGGCTGTTTTATCAAACTTCAATTATTTGTACTGTCTTTATCTACTGTCCATAGGTGTGGAGCATTCCGTGTATGGTTTACTATGCAGAGCAGATGCGTGCAGGCAGAAATCTGCCAACTCCATATGAGAATATACAAGATGATCCCAACCAAGTAAGACAGTTTATTTTCCCCTCTCCACCAAAAGTTCTTATTAAATAGCCTGCTGTCAAACTGACAAAATGAACCAACACATTTTAATTGAAATTCTTCTCTGACCCATCAGTCACTACAAGCATTACCGTTAACTGATGGTTGGTTGGGTTTTGGTGCTTAATGTCCCACCGCAAACTGGGTGTATATCAGGACAGTGTTGACTGATGGGGATCCAAGAGGTGCAGCTACTACAGCTATTGCATAAGCTTCAGATAGAGTTTTGCACCTTTAATGATCTCAGATTACATATTATAAAACACTGCAGTAATCACTCCCTATTCTGGGTTTTGTCAGCTTGGAGGCGACTTCATTGTGGCCAGAGATGGTGCTGTTTTGCTGACCTATTGCAGCCAAAGTTCCACTGACCGGCCGTCTGTTGATCTGCTACTAGACACCTTGCACTCCTCTTTGGTGAGTTCTATTTTTGAAGCAGACCTTGCTTAATATGCCTTGATTTTCAAAAGAGAGCAGTGGTTAGGAGCCATCATTTGTCAGTGATATTATTTACTTCTCTGATATGAATCTGTATTACTTTTCTCTTAGAATATTAATTATCAAAAGTAGGATGACCTATAACTAATGGTTTGTCTTTTTATAAATTGGACACAACTTACAAGATGTTTAAATGGTGCTTATTTACAGACAGTACACAACAGCAATTGGCACTAAAAAATTGCATGGCAACCATGTGCTGCTTGCAGACAGACATCTTGTCAATGACATAGGATGCTAAACTTATTCAGAATAGCCAATCTGTCAGTTGGTCATGTCCAGTCTGAAAAATGCTTGTGCCAACATTTCTACTGTTGTAACAAAGTTTTACTTTTGCTTGACTATTGTGCAAGGAAGTTGCAAGTATTGTTCTGTAATTAAGCACCTTTTTTTAAGTTGAAAATAAAATAATGTCAGATTTACTAATTACTCACAATCTGCATGTGGTGATATGCGTTCATGGATACCTCTGTCTGTGCCCATGAGCATGTTTTCTGGAGTGTTTTCTGACAATAAGGACTGTGTATGCTTCTTTGTGTCTTTGCATGAATCTTGTTTTTATTTTTCCCCAAAGACCTGCAAGGGTAAGGAGTCAGTACTTCCTTGACTGGAGCCACAAATGAAAAAGAGCATGGATGAAAATAGCTGTCCAAACCATGAGAACGTGGAGGCTGCTGTTGGATAATTGTCTTTTTTCATTACGCTGGATCACAATGGGCGAAAAAAATCAGTAAAACCTCCCTGTTAAGACTTTTGAAAATGCACCAGAATCAGGTCTTAACTCAGAGGGTCATAGTAAAGAGTACATGAACCCAGGAGGGGTTGGTGAAAAAAAAATTGGTCTTTTCTAAGAGAGAGTTGTAATAGGGAAGGTCTTAATAGGTTTTACTGTATCAGGAAATTCATTGTACTCAATACAGGTTTAGTTTTCATCAACAAAAGGACATCACATTAGTTTTGAAATTAAATAATTTAGAACTGTTATTTATTTGCAAATGCGTGAATAGATTTCTGAGAGAACATGATTTGCAAGAGTTACTTAGATGACTTGAATGATACTGAGATTATTCTGTTGTCAATTTATAAGGAGCCTTCAATAAGGATCTTGTGAAATGGATTTTTTTTCGTTGTATTTATATATTTAAAAAAGACTACACGTCTTACAGTTCAATGCATACCAGCTGTCACCGTGCTGTGATACAGCTAATGAATTCAAAAGATGTTTGCCTTGTCACAGACAGCTATGAATGTGATTATTTTATGATTTGTGATGATAAAAGTATTAAGGAAATCGATCTCTGGGTCCTTTTCTTGGGGTCTTGACAGATATGTGAGTGGGTATACCTTTCTGAGACAGCAATGTTGGAAACAGCAGGCGATTGCAAATCTATTGGCCTACAAAAGCTGGTCTTTGAATGGCTGGAAGCAAGTCTGTCCTTTGGCTGACGCTCGAATAAGTTTATGGACTTACAGTGCCAATGCACTGCGTAATGCATATAAAAAGTTGGCCTATTCGACAGAACGGAAGACGTGCTTCATCGTTGCCGTGAGAAAACAGCATCTTTTTGTGCTTGGTTGTGCGAAGTTGTCTGCTGCTGACTCTAACTTCCTAGCAACTTGCTAGTGCGACTTGCTCCCCAATGTTACACCGTTAACGCTGGTTAATAGCAGCAGTTAGTGGCAAATGACAAACTTTGACCTTTTGCTTCCCTCGTATTAACGTCACCGCCGATTTTTCATGCAGTTAACTAACCACTTGATTTTGATGTTGTGTAAAACTGAGCAGATAAAACCTCGAAGACTCGTTCACAATCTGAAATCTAGAGGCCCGTCTGTATATATGTTGAAAGGGGATGCGAAAGCTTTATACAACAGCAGTGACGTATCCCGGTATGGCAGGTATGGCACGTACGTGTCCCAGACGCCAAGTGACGGGGGCGCCACTAAGCAGTTTCTGTTCACGCTTTCTCGACATCGGTGTGAGTAGAAACGATGTAAAGAAGTGGGAAAATCTGGACGAACTCTACACCATTGATTTTCAC
>SMGT01004179.1:10056-25156 GCA_004794575.1 Lanistes nyassanus | reverse complement strand
ACTGTACCGGAACAGGATTCTGCGAAAGACCGCGTAGCCACGAGCAGACCCGCAGATTGAGGTCTAATCAAAATATAATTAAGGTTTTAAGGGTAGATGCAATACCAAGATTACCAAAATATCTTACTTGGTAAAATAGAAAGACGCGGAATTAAAGACCTCTTCAACCTAGATTCTTAGGAATAAAATTCAGGAAGACCTCAATCAGATATCAAAGTGGTTAAAATATAATAACAATGTATTTAAACTGTCTGCTGCAAAAACCCAAGTGATAATTTTAAAAGGACGAAACCGGAAGATAAATTATCCTAAAATCAAATCAGTTATTAAAAACCACAGTAACCAGATCCCGTCTGTAGGAGTCATTTTTACCGAAACTGCAAGTTAATCTTTATTTGGGGAAAATAACAAAGGTAGCTAAGCAGGCAATAAACCTAATGAGAACAGGAAACAGTTGGGGGACAAACCCAAAGTCTTTATTAAACCTTTACCACGCACACATAATGTCGAGAATAATGTAAATGCAGGCCCTGTACTAATCCATTTACGCGCTCTTTGAACCGATTTTCCCTGTATTGTAATTCTTTCCTGGTTGTCGTCTTAGGTATTATCTTCCTTTGCCTGTTTTTCCCTGTCACTATTTGGAAGCCCTCATTGTCGGAGTCATTGTGTCTCTGCTAACATTTAGGTCAGTGCCGTTGTAGCCTCTGTTCTCTTCCTTCGTCGTGACGCTTCTTGTTCTCCTAGTCGTCATTGTCTGTTCTTTGGTCTCTTTGATCTCTATTTTTTTTTGCTCTTTTCCTTTGTCTCCTTCCTACTCTTATTTAGAGGGGGCCGAGGGAGGCCGATCCCCCATCTCAAATTGTTTTACAACCTACGGGAGTATATATATATTGGTCCACTTGTTAACACAAATGATAGTGAAACGATTAATACGAGTTTCTACCGGTTTCTGATTTCACACTAGATTATTTCAATCTCGATTGTTTTGAGTTAAATAAGAGCTAGGTAGGGTAACTGACTCGCTTCCTCCACCACTCGACTGCGCCTCGAAGCCGTCGACTATGGCGGATGAAATCTTGTTGAGTGCTGACTGGGTTGTCACCAGATCACCTGGCGTTCACTGCCGTTCACTCATGAGCGTCTGCGAAGATGGTTCATGGACTCTCCTTGTATGGTCCGTACCCCTGTTTTACCGGGTGGGGGTGGGCCGCGAGCGAAGCACTGCCAGCTACAGCAGCAGCTATACGGGTGGAAGTGCGGTGGATACCGCATTTTGTGTTTTTATACATGTACAAAAGTTAGAACAAGAAATCAAAGAATGAATCTACAAGGACACGAAAATATGCCATGAATAGTGCGCACTTTGCTCTTCCTGTTAGTGTAAAAGACAGTTTAGTAGAGTGAGAAGGAAATAAAGATAATTATGTTAAAATGCAGTTTAACTAGCTAATGTGAATAGATAAAGGTAAGAATTCTGCCTATAGTAAATCTACTCTATCAAGACGTGTGATGAGTTTGATATCTACAGAAAGAGTAAATCGAGGAGAATAAGAGGGTGTTAATTGTTAGTATCTGCAACTATCATAGAAAAATATAGAAATGTCTAAACAGAGTGAGCCTAAGATAACAGCGCGCCACAGCAACAGATCGCTGGCGGTACTCAGCCTGGGTACCGCGCCCGGCATCTGCTGCGGCTGTGAGCGTGATGACCAAAACCGTCTCCGTGATGGCTGGTTCCATCACAATATGATGCACAGAATTTCACTTAACTGTAGCTGTGGTGATAGATTTAGCACACTACACGCCTTTTAGAGTGCAGCTTAAACACTGAAGCAAGGGGCAGCCTTCAAGAACTAAACAAATATAAACTAGCACTAAATTTGAAATAACCCTTAACCCACCCAAAGATCTTTGGCCACACGTAATTGAGCTTACAGTCCAAGTAGTAAATAGCCATCCCGAATCAAGATACATCTAAGAAAAAATTCACAGTTTTTTTTAAAGCAGGGAATAGACCATTAACCAAAAATTATAAAATAAATAGGAAAGATACAAAGTAGCACTTAAGCTTAGGGCAGTGGGAAACAACCAGTAGGGACAGCGACAACAGCAAACCACCACACAACAAGACAGCATGAAGAGAAACAGCCTCTACCGCCACCAGTTCAGACACTGCAACCAGAGCGCGCCCCCTCCCCAATTGCCACCTGCCTCGACCCCTTTCGCCCAGTAGTGCGACATCACCGGCAAGTGGAAGCACTTTCCCCAAAACACAGCGAGTAATAGCAAACTGTACTTTTATAAGTATATGATGCGTAATATGCCTGAAATGTGCGCTTAGGTATCAATGTATGTGTCCCTATCACGTAACACTGCATATTTTGTGTTAATAAACTGGATATTTTCACGAGTGATTTTTTTTCTCTTTATAAGCCTGGCTGTTTGAATTAAGAAGCCCTGAAATAATCGAGTCGCTGCACGAGTTAAAAGAATTTAATTTCCCCATGTGCGCACACACTCGCACACTCTCACCAACCAACCACCCACCCCACCCCTCTCTCTCTCTCTCTCTCTCTCTCTCTCAATTACGTACATCAAAAGTCTTCGATTGATGTGAAGATGATTTGCGGGAATGTTCACATAACGTCTTGCTAATGGTTTAGAACATTCGGAAAGAATCGATGGATTATACTGACAGCTGCTTTGACCTGTTAATGGCAGACCATACACCTGGCATCTTCTGAGCAACTATATCGATAGTACGACATCCAATATTTATGGGCCGATTCAGCTTCTACATGGTGACAAGGACGTCCTCAGAAGGCGGGGTAGTGGTAAATAATGAAGTTAACTTAAAGAACTAATAATATGGACGCCGAACAAATGATCTCATTGCATAAATCGATGCTACCTAATTGCGCGAGAGATGATTTTAAATTATTCATTACTGAAGGCAGTGCATGGGTTTGTGAATTTTCACTTCTTAAATATAATGGAAACCAAGCGCACTTCTTGTGGTAAATAAGGACCACCCAGTAGATATGTGAGAGAAAAAATGTATAGCCTCCGAAGAGAACACTGCATTTACACAAGTTTTGTTTTACTTCATTATTTAGAGAGATCTGAAAAAAATGTCGGGGCTAACTGACGTATAAACTTATCTGGTTGATTTAAATTGTTTCTTTGGGAAATGGCTTTTACTGCAATGAGATAAATATTTTTCTGTGTCCTCTTCGTCTTTCTTACGAGAGCTGATCGTAGTGGACTCTTCCGGCATCATGCAGATGCTTGTATAAAGCAAGCCTGCCTCCAAATCGATGTCCCGATTTCTTTGAATCGTAATTCTTCTGTATTTGCATTTGAAAAACACGAAATATTTTTTTGTAAACATATTTCATA
Source organism: Lanistes nyassanus (assembly GCA_004794575.1). Lineage (NCBI taxonomy): Eukaryota > Metazoa > Mollusca > Gastropoda > Architaenioglossa > Ampullariidae > Lanistes > Lanistes nyassanus. The sequence goes on along the minus strand of SMGT01004179.1, from coordinate 21,754 downwards.
TTTAACTCGGCTGATTGTGCTAGTTAAAAAGACTGCGGCGTTGAGTGCGTGGATGGACTTCGGGGGAGAAAAGAGAAAAGATATGAAAAGACTCAATAAAATAATTATGATATTCAGTCTCGCATTCCTATTGTCAGACACAATAGTTCTCACATTAAAGGAAAAAGTAATTGCTTATTTGTTTGAATGTACTTTCGGTACAGGCTTGAAATCAATAATACATTTCCAAAATGCAGTTATTACCCGCAGTTATGCGAAGTTGTGCTTCTAAAATAGTTTAGAGGACAGTACCTCTTTCGCCTATGCGTTTGTCTTTAGTAACCATAAGCATGACCTACCGATTTTATCCGGATTGTACAGGTTAGTGTAACGTTTAACCACAGACTACTATAGTCCGTTGTTCCATTCAATTTTATCTGAATTTCTGTACACGGTACAAGTCAGTTGTGTGTGTGTCGAATTCTTTTATTCTGCGTTGGTGTTCAAAACTAAATCAACAGCTGACCATGAGTAAATGAAGAGTACAAGGCAGAACACTCTATTAAACCGCTACATACCATACCCCAAAGACACCTGAAAAGCGATTCTTGAAATGCCTCGTTTTATCTCAACCCCCTGACTTAGAGGCTCGTGGGATGGGATGAGGGACATGCGGGATCAGCTTCAGACAATGTCAGCCATCTTGGTCTGTCTTCTGTCCATCGCAGAGCTGGGGCCCCAAGTGCTGTCCATTCCTTGATGTTGTCAAGCCAGTTTTTCCTTTGCCTTCCTGTCCTCCTTCCGCCTTCCAGTGAGTCTTGCAAGATGGTCTCAGCAAGAGTATCACGCATTGGTCTCAAAGACTTCGATCTTCTTGTCTAATTCAGCTGCCAATGTTCCGCTTTCACAGTCACACAGCAGGACGGAGACCACTAGGGCCTTGCAGGGCTTGATCTTGGTGTGGAAGCTGATATTTCTGTTCTCCACAATTTTTATCAGATTTGAAAGTTCTGCTGTGGGAAGGGCTAGTCCGATCTTGACTTCTGTGATAAATAATCCATCTCTAGTCACGGTAGAAGCAAGATATGGAACGTTTCCAATGGCTGTCACAGCACTTCAGTGACTGGCACTAGACCTTCTTCAATGTTGAACCACCGCAGTGAGTGCCAAATGCCCATGTACCATACTCTGTCAAAGACTCTTTAAATCGACGAAATAGTGCAACAGGTCTTTTTGACGCTGCGGGTGTTTTCAATAATGATTCACCAGTTATAGATTTGCCCCACTGTGCTCTTACCTAGTCTGAATCTGGCATGTTCCTCTGACAGTTGTTTTTTTCTGCCTGGCCTTTAAGTCTTTCGTATGATTTTTAGCATTACTTTGAGCTGGAGTGGCTTATCAGGCTTTTTTTTGTAGTCCTGGGATTTGCGGCTGTTACCCTTCGTGGGGAGGGGTACGATAAGGGATTGAGTATAAGCGGTTGACCACCTTTAGAACTCCCACAGTGTCTGGCACAGTGTGGTCAGCTCCCCTCCACACTGGACAATTTCTGTTGAGATTTTGTCTTTCCCGGGTGCTTTGCCCCTACCCCCTTTCAGAAAGCGAATTGCTTCCTGTACCTTCTTCGTTTAAAGGCAATTACTTCTGGTATTTTCTGGCCTATGTTGCTGGCAACAAGACTGAAATCGGGCGTGATCTGGAAGTTGTACAACTTGCAGTATTCAATCTATCTGGTTAGGGATACCGAACTTTCAATAACAGCTCTCCTTCCTCGTTCTCAGTAACACTCGACCTGTTCTGCTTTGATCTGGTGAACTTCTTGAATGTATCGGAAGCAAGTTATCTGTCGCCCTTCTTCGCTCCAAATTGTGTGGTCTTCCAGCTTGTTGATCAAGTGTTCTTTCGCATCCTTTGTTCTCTGACGAATGAGGCGATTTGTCTATTTGTAGTGCTAGGCTCCTGTACTGGTACGTTTTCTGGTTAGGGCCTTCATCACTGGTCGCATTGATCCATGGTTGGATTCTATTCCTCTTGAATCCCAGTACCACCTCATGTTCGTGAACACGGGATATTATAAAAGGGCATATGCATTAACAACGTAAGGGATAGGCAGACGAGAAGATAACTCGACTGACGGGGGAGCAAGGATGAGAGGGAACTCCTTCCCCCTTTTCTTTTTTTCCCCTCGTTATTTCTGAGCTAACAAAGGCGGTGATGAATGTGCTGTCATCTGTATCTCATATCGAATCATTGACCATTGTCTTTTTTAATCCAAACTGAAGGTTTCGTGAGTTTCTTTTCTTTTTTGAAATTATAGGAAAGAAAAAATCCAAAAACTACTTCCTTTGAAGAAAAATTGCGATCAAAGCATTTTAAATTGAGGAATCGTCAATAGTTTTTAAATTGGAGCTGATTTCTTAGTGTAGATCTTTGTTTCAAGGTCTTCAGATTTGTAATCATTTTCTTTAGCGTACTCAGCACTCAGAGAATTCTGCGCAGGTCTTTTTGATTCCCTTGCTCCGAAAAAGTTCACCGATTCTGACAGAAAACATTGTGCTTCAACCTTCAAATTATGATTTTGTTTACCATAGTGGTAATGGGTATTGGGAAGGGGCGGACTTCCTGTGTTACGTCTGTTCACACAGTTTGACTTAGTCGAATGAAAACTGGTAAAAGAAAAAAAAAACCACACGTCTAACTGCAAAAAAGTCCAAATTTCTGTTGAAGGATTACAATAAACTTTGTTTCAAGGACACAGTAAAGAAAACAGATTTAATGCTTTTTTGAGTGGGGCTGACCTTCAGAGTAGTTCTGTACCCTGTTCATTTTTATCGAACCGTGCGACCCAGGACGATTGCATTGACGATTGCAGCAGTTACTGCGGCGGTGCACATATACAGATTCCCAATAGGACAGGAGGCGGGAGAGAAGAAAGAAGGGACGAATTTAAAATCCCCCCCCCCCAAAAAAAACAGCACCTCAGTTGCAAGTGTCATGTCATTGTTCTAAATACGTGTTGCATATTCGTCAGGAAAATTTGCATGTCTTTACGTCCTAGGAGAGACGTGAAGTTAACAAAATTTACACAGTTATCGATCTGTTAACTTTCTATTTTTAAAAATTCGTTGTCCTGCTTATATCGTCTTCCAACCTCCTTTGATTTTGGCTTAGCTATATACCGAGGGAACTATAAAGACATGGGGTCTTTGTACCCCCTCTCTTTCCCAACTCCTCTCCCACTGCAGAATTTGTTCAAATGTAACATAGCGAGGAAACAATAAAGAACCAACATAAACATGTTCGGAAAGCAGTTTTAAAAAATGATACCTTTATCAGATCTTCGCGAAGAACATTGACATCTGCTTTAATTCCATGGTTATTCGTTTGTCCATTACGGCTACCTTACAAAGGTTTGAATCATTGGCACCGTCTAAAGGTTCGTCTGCTGGTTCTGCGGGGTGATGCGGTACGCGACACGAGAAATCACATTCAAAGGGCACTTTTCTTTGGCTCTGTCTTTGTCTTCGAGTTGTTTTCACTGCTGGTTCGTCAGTTTTAACGCAGTGACGCAGGCAGCTTCTTTTCATGAATATCACCGGAAGACAAGTTTGTTTTTGCTGACGCCAGTATTGGCTTATGTCTTCGTTTTGTCTTGAGATGTGCACAGCTAGGCCCTCCGGGACATTGCAGAAAGCTCGTGCGCACTCTTTCTTTTTCTGTGTGCGTGCGCGCGTGCGTGCGTGTGTGTGATTCTCGCAAAAAATACGCATGAATGTACGTTATATCTCCATCATCTTCCAGATGCACAAAAAACAAATGTACGAGATATGCGTACGCAAAAAAACTGATACAAGCACATTTCTAAATGCTGTTGTTGATGAATAAAATCTTTCATACTGCCTTTGCTGTCATAGTTTATATTGCTGATAAACAACATCGTTGCCATTGATGGCACCCGAAGATGTCAGCAACTCATTTATGTCTCCAGTCTAGGCATCGTACTGCCAGCCCTGCGGGCAATGGGACCTGGCGCCATTCTCCAGGACGACAATGCCAGACCACACAGGGGTCGGGTCCTCACCACCTTCATGCAGAAGCACCAGCACGTGACTAGCATGGACTGACCACCCAGTTCACCGGACCTTGATCCTATCGAACACCTATGGGATGTGGTGGGCCATCGTCTGCAGGCAAACCGCCCAACCAGTTGTTCCTTTTGCTTCAGCAGGAGTGGCAGGCGACCCCGCAAATGACTCTGGGGACACTGGTTCAGTCCGTGCGACAACGGTGGCTTGATTGAGTGCAGGACAGCAGAGGACACAAGCGTCTGGACATTGATTATTTTGTGCTGCACCTGCATCTGACTTTCGTATCCTTGTCAGGGAATCTCGCTGGTGCAATGAAAGTAGCCCATCTATTGCTGAAGTTACATTAATGAATAAGGTGCTCTTCGCCTGCATTGTGACTACCGGTTTGTGTTTTGGCATCATATAGCGCGTGGGGTCTGCATCGATCTTTTAATTCTTTATTGCAGTATATTGTCTCTCGCTTTCAAAAATGAAAAGTCTACTGCTCAGTTGCAGTTCTAAAGCAGGCATTTGTAGTTTGTCCAAAAGTGTACTGTTAATGGCTGCTTATTTGTTTTGAAACTGCTGTGAGGCGCCATGCTATGCTGCAGTAAGAGAGAAAGCCATATTTTCAATTTGCTAAATTACCACATTCCGCATTCTTTGAAAAACAGAACAGAGCGAAACATACACAAGTCTGTGCACGACAGTACAGAAATCTGAACTCGAAAAATTCTGGTAACAGGTTTTAAAAAAACCGGAACATTTTGCAAATCGTCGGCAAACTGCTGTGAAGTGTTCACCGCTGCTGCGCAAATCGTTAATAAAGTGCTGCTTTGGAGTGTAAGAGTGCAAGAAAGGGTGAGCAAACCAAAATAGGAAAAGCAGGCGATAAAGGGGCAAATGGCTTCTCAAACATTTGCCCGTTTGTGACAACCGCCGTAGCTGCCGCCGGCACCACTACCACCGCCACGACCGCCATCGCCCCCTCCCCCCAAAACCTTCTGTTCCTTCCCCTCATAATCATCGTCTGAGGCACCGGGAGATCAATGCCTTTTCCATCCAAGATGATGTCTCTACAGAACTGTGGTCCCGCCACTAGTCGCTCAGAGGAGAAACATCCAGTCGCCAGAAGATTTGCAGCTGAATACATTGCGTTATGATGTTTTGATGGCAACAGCGCTCTGATTACTCGCTCTGACAGGTTTATTATTGTTTTCTTGTCTCGTTGTTAAATCACTCTTTGTTTCCATTTTAACTCCCACTTTTTAATTTTTCCCGTATTTCTTTCTTTCTTTCTTGTTTGAGACTTAATACCTGAATCCAAAAAGTTGCCTAGCGTCTGATTTTTAAAAAATCGGCCATCAGAATGGAAAAAAGTAAAAACGGCAGAAGACGGAAGAATCATAAATATTTTAAAAAAATATATTTTACTAAGGCTCCCTAAGAATGCAGTTTAAGCGTCAGTTTTGACCTCCGATGGTGGTTAAGAATCAAACTGATTGGATTAGAAAAACAATTACAGCATAAGAGCTATCGACAAAATCAAGCTGGCATTAAAATGCTCAAGATGAAAAATATAGTAGCATTCAAGTAGTTTAAGTACCAAAAGGTAATCAAGTGCTTTCCCATGAATAACAATGCAGCTGGTTGCACATTGGCACTTTGGCGCTATGTAAATGCTAGCCTGTATAAATTTCTGTTATCTCCCATCATACAGAAAACTTCCCATATATTCCTCAGAGTGGGTGGATGTCAGGACGATGTTTGCTTTGACAAAGCTTACGTGCTGCCACAGGTGGGACTGCTGTCGCAACACAGGTTTCAGTCCCACCCACTCAGATTATACTGACACAAGGCCAACCAGTCTTAACACTGTTCCTTAGTGCCAGGCGTCTTGCAGGTCAGCTGCTAGATTGCCAGTTTTTAAGTCTTGGGTATGACTCGGCCGGGTTGCGAACCACCGACCTCCAGCCTTGGAAGTGGACTCCTTCACCACTAGACCACCGAGGCGGTCATATTCTACAGGGTGAGGGCCTAATAACGAGCACTTTTACTTTATGGGAAGTGCGTAGATCCTAGTCCTCGTGAAGCTGTAGTATCGCCTGGCAGTTGGATAATTTGTGCAGTTGCACGAGCCCCTGTATCGACGGCAACAGTATACTTGCTGTCTGTAGGAGATCCGACGGTAGACCGCAGGCATCCGGCACACGCCGTAATTTCCTCGGTGGGGCTTGGGTCGCGTCAGTAAAACACTACGACTCGCGCTGCACAAAAGGCGACAGACGCGTTCCGCCAGGCTGACGCGGGCAAACAGTGAGGTGCTGCGCACCGGCCAGCTTCCGCGCGACGGCGATTCGCTCTAGTAGAGCTGCATGGCCGGTCAGTCTGTTGTGTAAGAGAGGAACAGGTGGGACAGGGATGCAGCGTGGACTCCAAGATGCAAGTACAGCGACTGTACGTTAAGTGCCGCGACAGCTCGGACGAGTCAAGACATCCGTCAAGGCCTGCCGCATACGCGGAGCAGGATATTTATTAACGAGACCGCCGCGTTTATGTCACAGCCGGAGTGACGCATGGACACACGTAAGTCAGTGCAAGGTGTCCGTCAAAGACTTCCGTTGGCGTATCAGACGGGAATGACGCATGGACCACATACGTGAGTGCTCGCTGTTAACCGTGATTTGTGGTGTGCATGTCAACGCAGAATAATCATTGGACACTCAACTCGGAGGGAGATAGCCACCAATGACCGCCGCTGTGAGCGAGATAGCCACCGAGAACTGCCGCCTTTATGCTAAGCCGGAAGAACCTGTAGACACATGAAGGTCGGTGCCTGTTGTCCAGCATCAACTGGTGCACGCAGGTCAACCCGGAATAACGCATGGATATGGGCAGCTGAGAGACAAAATTCCGGATGTCCGTCAGTCTGTATATCAGTTGACAACAGACTCAGAACCTATGGGCGGCGCGCCAGAGTAGTCGCACTGCTTCAGGATTGAAGAACCGAACCTGACATCTCTAACACGCAGCGTTTTAAAACCAGTCATTGTGTAAGTTCTGTGTGTTAACTGTTGTGTACAGCAGCTCTACCTGCTGCGCTATTATGTGCGTTTCCTCTTTTTGTGTAAACGCACATTTTCGCACAGTGAATCTGTTATCCTATTTCAGTTCAGAACATACGCATGTGCTGTGCTTTTAAAAATATATATCCAACGGATACTTAAAAGAAAAACAAGTGACTGCCGCTTGGAGGATAAGGCCAAATTAAATGTAAAACAAGGGAACTGTACCAAGCTAGAAAGGGACAAAGACGAAGACAATCTACATGTTTCGGGGCACTACCCCTTCATCAGGACGACACAACAAAACGACGAAAAAACGAAAAGGAAAAAGACTTATCTGCAGTAGATGTGGCGCGTTGGCTGCAAAGCCACATCTACTGCAGATAAGTCTTTTTCCTTTTCGTTTTTTCGTCGTTTTTGTGTCGTCCTGATGAAGGGGTAGTGCCCCGAAACATGTAGATTGTCTTCGTCTTTGTCCCTTTTCTAGCTTGGTACAGTTCCCTTGTTTTACATTTAATTTGGGATACTTAAAACTTTTTAATTTTGCGAAATATCTTATTCTCCGTGATGGTTTTGACGCCGGGCTTTTAGCTACTAAGAAAAATGTCTTTTTAAAACTGGTTTTAATTTTTTAAAATAAATAATCTGTCAAATTGTACGTCATATTTTTTCGTGTTGGTCAATTCGTCTAAATCTTTTACGCTTCTGCACGCGTTTGTCCGCGCTGCTCTGCATACATTTATATTTTATCATCTAGAAATTGTATGAGTTGTTTTTTGTCGGCCATATGATTCCTTACAACATATAGAATTCCATTGCCAATCCATCAGCAGACCGAGAAATTGTGCATATAACTCCGCGTTTTGAACCGGTGCGATGAAGGAAATGAAAATCTCATTATTGCCAGGCTGGGAGTTCGTATCGGCCTTTAGTCAAGAACACAACAGCTGGTGGGTCACCTTTCTCAGTCAGGAAAAGAAGACAATTTTTCCTTACATCCTGACTTGCAGGACATTAGTTTTGTTGTTACCATCTGCCTCACTCTGTCCCATTCCTCTTTCTGTTACTTGCTTAGACAAGGACACTGAGCAAATCTATGAGACCCACCCACCCACCCACCCACCCCCCAAAAAAATTGAGGGAATTACTCCTTCAAGATACATACAAATAGGAAAAACATACAATACACGCCTATACTAATAACAAAGATATGGAGAGAGAGAGAGAGAGAAACTTCGGAAAATCAAGATGGCTAGTAAAAGAGGGTAAAGAAGATAATAGAAAGAGGAACGGTGTATAAATGAATCAAACAGAAATAATGATATAACTAAATAAATAAATATTTACTATTAAAAACACAGGTATTTTCAAGAAGGAATACAGGAAAGTTGGAATTTTTTTTATGAATTCCATTTTATGCATTGTCTGCTCTTCAGTACTCTAAGAGAACCATCTGACGCAACTGGTATCGCTTGTCACCGAGATAGTGTATTCGTTGGTCGAGGGTTCAGATTTCATTTCCGGCACATGCATCCTGGTTACCGTGCAGACTGCTTGCTGTGATAAAGGTTTGGTCCATGATGTTAAGTAACATTACAGAAATTAAGCACGCATTCAGTAAGTGAATAAATGTACATAATTATATATATATATATCTTCAACTATATATGTTGAAACAGAACGCATACTCAACATCTAAGAACAACCCCATGACACTAAACACAGAAATACTCTCGCAACATTTTATTTTCAACAGAATTTCAACAGCCCCCTCAACAATTTTATACATCATGAAAGTTTGTATCATGTGACAAATGAACAGGTACTCTATAGACCGAAAATAACACGGAATCCCAGTTCACCTGTCTTTGGCACTAAGGCTACCGCATGGCATAGCCTTGAAGAATAATACCTTGCTTTCCTAACATTCCCATTTATCTATTCTTAATCATCATTAATTTTAATAATTAAATTACATATCATTTGTTTATTGACTTAAATTTAGTTTTTTTTATATATTTATAACCTTATTCCTGTCATGCTTTTAACTGCGTCTCAGGTAGTTTTCCTCAACAGTCATCTTAGAAAATAACTCTCTGTCACTCCCTCTACCTCTCTTTTAAAAATTCGAGTAAATAATTTTTATATCTTTTCTTGTGTGCTGTGTCTGTCCCGAAGAAAACGAAACACCACCAAACGCTTAATTTTTGTTTATGTTTTGTTTTTGAGAGAGGTGGAGGGTCGCTTTTGTTTTGTTTGTTCTTATAGTTTTTGAAAGGTGCATCTCTGGGTTTCTGCAGACGTTAGATTAGTCGGATGTTAGATGTTGTTTTCCATCACTTCCTCTGTCCGCATCTTCTTCTTCTTCCTCCATGTACTGTACCGTGCAGAATGGTGTTTACAAGTCCCGATGATCCAACATCAGACTGATCTAACGTTTGCAGAAACCCGGAGACTGACATAGGATAGAGAATAAAAGTGGAAACTGGTTGGCAAGACAGTGGTGGCCCAAGGCAATGCCATTGAAAGAAGCAGCATTAAAAACATTTGCTTTGGCGCTATGGCGATAAACAGCAGAATAAGAAACGAGCACAGAAACTGAAGCGCAGAGTAATGAAAAACATGCAGTTTTGAAAACGCTGGTCACGTGGAGAAATATTCACATTCAGCACTATTTATAACGATTGCTCGATGTTAATACTATTTTAGGTTCCTACTTTCCTGAAGTGTTCCACACCATTGACATCGAGGTTGAAAATACCGAGATAGGGACAACATAGCTGCATGCTGTCGAAGACGGAAAAAAACTATTTCTTTATGACGGGTCCCCCCTCCCCCAACCCGGGAATAATTAGAGAATTTATGGCAACAATAGACTTTTTATTGATTGTACACTAACTTTTCTGCATACAATTCTGTCCAAGAACCAAGGTTTAGATCATTTCAAAAGATTTTTCTACATCATTTTTAATTTCACAATGTAATTAAATTTGCAGTATAGCAATGCAACTTTTGTTTTGCTGGGAAAGGATGTGGGGTGGAGAGTAAGAAAAGAGAGAGGACATCTTTTATTGTTTATTAGTTTCTTTATGGTTCACGAAAGACTAGGCATCCATATCGCTGCACTGCTTTTTCTTATGCAGAAATTGTAAACCTACTATACAAAGCTAAAAACGTGAGAAAACCCTGTAACATATAAAACATGCGTTCATGGAGGAGACGCACGCGAGTTTAATTGGACAAGAGAAGAGATGAGAAATAACATAAAAACCCTGTATCCTCACGGCTATGACCTTTCAGTAAGCCAAAGACCGTTGTAGAACTGTAATAGCTATAAGGACTGAAAAAAATTGTATGTGAGTAGATATTTGCTGAGTTGGGCAGGCTTTCACAGTGAATCAATAAATGAACGCACCAGATAAATCTTAACTTTTAGTCGCAATGTATCAGCAGCATAATTTTTTAAATACAAACAATATTTTATCGAGATTCTGCAAGTGTAACGCACATAAGCATCTATAGTGCAAACATATTAATTAAATTTTCTTTTATGTCTGGCGAGTATTATTTTCAGAACCTTTTTCTGGTGCTACCAGTGATGTCCCTCATGGACAAGTGCCGGTACTGTGTTAGAACTTGTACTACAGGCAGTTCATCTGCTGGTGACAACCAACCTCAGTTGTGTCCACCTTTCACAACCAAATTTTAGTACCCGTACGTATTCGACCTAAGACAAATCGGTAGTTTGAAAGCCAAAGCATAAGTGACGACTGCATATATAGTGTCATACCCACGTGTTTAGTGTCGGCCCGAAATTGTTTATTCAAGTAGCTTGTAACCAGAGTTAGCTTTGATAACTTTTCTGAGGAGAAAAGCAAAAACTTAACCCTCAGCTTTCTCTATCTGCCATTTATTTATTTATTTATTTATTTATTTATTTATTTATTTATTTATTTATTTATTTACTTTAATGACAGTGACACAACATAGGGTTTACTACTCGTGTTCACTTTTTCGGTAACCAGACCCTAGACCAACCCTCTACTTCCTGTTCGGCAGCTGGCATGCAGAAGCTGCACATGCGCTATGAACCAATAAAAGCTATTTATATTATTTATTAAAAGATTGCACACACAGATAAACAGAGCAGACACGAACGCTCGCACATACATATATAAAATAATGATGACGGTAGTGGTGATAGTGGTGGTGTTGGTGGTACGGCAGTGGCGCTGATGATGACGATGACGACGATGATGATGATATGTTTTCATTGAGCACGTGTCACTACAATGACGGATTGCGGTGAGATAGCCTATTGGTATTGTTCTTGTCATCGAGAATCTTGCACAGTGGGTTTAGATCTTGTGCACGAAACACGCTTTTCACCTGCATGTGGCGCATGTTTACGGGGCCGTCTGCTTGGCGTGACGGAACCTGTCTTCCCGTGACAGCTAGGCGTACAACGCCAGGAAAAAAAACAAATCACAAACGCCATGCGCTTTACAAGGCAAACTCAATAACACGCATGCATTCGTACAATATAAATGCATGGGGTCACAAAACAAACGCAGTCAAGATACAGAC
>SMGT01004178.1:148458-180870 GCA_004794575.1 Lanistes nyassanus | reverse complement strand
ATGTCCTTTCTTTGTGAGGACTGGCTTTGGAGTGCCTGGAGTGCCGAAAGTGAATCAGAGACAACTAGGAAGGATTTTTCTGATGCAGATTTTCTGTTTTGTGGTGCTATCAACCTTAGGGCAGTACGTATTGTTACCAGCTCTGCAGTGAATATGGATGTGTGGCTAGGGAGCTCGGCTGGTGATTTTAGGTGCATAGACTGGTATTCCTGTGGTGTGGATGGTCGGGTCATGCGAGCCGTCTGTTTATAAAGGGGAGTGGTCTTTATAGGTAATGTTGAGTTTCTGTCTGAATTCTTTGAGTATTTTGATGAGCCGAGTTTCTTTGTTATAATGGGCGAGGTCCGTGTCGATCTGTGGTGGGTGCAGTGTCCAGGGCCTGTGCCTGGGCATGAACCTTCGATCTTAATGTCTGCCCCTGTTATACCAGGTAGCGAGGCGAACAGCTATACAAGGTAGCGAGGCTAGGCTATACCAGGTAGTGAGGCTAGTACCCTTCGTAACAGCTACACAACACAAGAGTGGGCAGTGCTGTGCTGTGTCGAAAGTGATAATTTAAAAAAAATCTACGTCAAGTTTAACAGAACTTTAATCGAGGAACTAGAACAGCCATATATATGCATATCTTACAGGTTAGAATGATGTAAAATTTTTGTTTTGCAAGTGTTACTGAATACCTGGTCATAAATGCATCGTTTGGGTTATCTCACGGCAGACGCAACGCTTAGCACGAGGTGACAGGGCTGTGCACGTGGATGATACGATGTTTTTGTTATTCCTAGCGCCATGGATGCATATGTATTCCTCGTTCATTTATAGCATCAAAGAAAATCCCAACACTCAACTTGCGCGTTTTGTTTACTGTTCTGAGGCGTTTTCTAGGCACGTCTACTGCTGCCCGAGATGAGCCCGACTCGCTCCCATTCAACCCTCCTCCGTTATTTTCTTTCTCTTGTCAAACGCCCACGTGTGACTGCGCGTGGCTAAGAGCGGGTGCCCGCTGATTAATATGCAAGAGACAGCAGACTGAGCGGTGTATGGAAACGGCAGGCAGATGCCACAACGCGTCTGTTCTAGTGGGGGAGTCTTGCGGGACAGGGATGAGCTAGGGGTAGGGGTGGGGGCTCTCGCCGAGGCCTCAATCGAGGCTCTCCAGCTATTTTCGTTTTCTTAAATTGGCCCGGCCTTTCATTGCCTTGGCGATAGTCTCTTTGTCCACGGCAAGCGGACTCGCATTCAATCATCCAAATTAACTAATATCAGCCATCATAACTCTCGCTTTCATTTCGACAACCTGTGCTGTCAAAGCGGCTCACGCACTCACTCACCCACCCAACATCCCCCCTCCCACCCATTCTTTTACTCGCTCACTCCAAACTGCACAGACGCATCAAACGTCCGCGCGTGAGCACACACACACACACTAGCAGACAGAAAAGAGAGAAAGATCGAATGAACGAAAGAAGACGACAGGAAATGGGGAGATAGAATAGTGGGAAGAAAGAATCGAAAAGGGTTGGGGAATGAGAAAAACTAATGAGGTTTAAACAGACAAAACGGCAAGCCTCGAAATTAGCCAAGCAAAGGTAAACAGTGGGCCAAGAGGGATTGACGAAAGTCCCGTTACAGGCAGATGCTGCAGAGTTGCTGAGGCGACGAGAGGAAGAGAGGGTTATGGGAAGACAACAGAGACTTGGGCAATGCGAGAAGCAAGGAATGGTGTCTGCAGATGAGATACTCAAAGGGTTCGTTCTATTTTGGCACGTAGGTTATTTCTATGCTGGCATATATGCAGTCCGTACCGGAATGGATAATGGATAATGTTTTGAATGGGTTTTGAAGGCGTCTAGTCAGCTGATAGTGAATATGCTCTTAGGAACTAATGTTGTTCTGAAAGACTGGACCTAAATTAAGCTTATTTTAAAAACAAGGGAGCTATCTTTCTATTGATGACAACGCTCTTTTGTTCCAGTAAATGTTTTGCAAGTGTCTTCACAGAGATCCTGAAAAAGTATGTTGAAAACTATGATTTATTGGGAAAAGAGCAGGCAGGTTCCAGAAGTGGGTAATCGACGTTAGATCATTTGTTTACACTATATGACGTTACTGATGTTGAACTTTATAAAAACTAAGGTGTACATTGTGCCTGCTTAGATTATGAAGTCTTTGACGAAGTTAACAAAACATTCTTGTGGCCAAAGCTTTTAAATTCTGGTTAAAAATGCATAAATTCTGAAAGTAATTGGGAACATGTATGCAGATGCAAAATGGTGCATAATGCCAGAGAATGTTTAGTTTTTTCCACAAAGGAATGTTGGAGTGAGACATGGAACATTTCCTTGGTGTTTGCCTTAGTTTTAAATGACATGGAAGAGTATTTGTCTCGTGGTACAGACGGGTTATCAACAGTTGCTGTGGAAGCAGATCGGGGGAGCTAAGGTGAGTGAAGCAGATGTTGAAAGGTTTGTTTATTCTTCTGTATGCAGGCGACACCGTTATTTTCTCAGTGACTGATAGTGGGCTACAGAACAGTTTTGCATTAATTAAGGAATTTTGTGACTAATGAAAATTAAGTTTGAATGTCAGTTAATGCAAAGTAATATTTTGTTCACAAAAGTTAAGTGAGAAATGTACTTGACCTTTTTAAATTGGCACTGAGAAACTCAGAGAAATAGGCGAGTTCTTGTACTTGGGACGTGAGCTCAATCACAGTCATACGATGAATGTTACAGGTGGCTACCCGTACGAAAAGCTGTACCGATACGCAGAAAGTTATTCTACTGCCGTACCTGTACTTTATACCGGTATACCGGACGTACATGTTTATTCAGCTTCTCGCGAGTGTGCGTAAAAAGAAAGCCGAACAGATCTCTGTAAACGAGACTTTTCTCGATTGTTTTTTAATATTCGAAATAAGTCTAGGCAAGGCAAGTTGTTTTTTTTAATACCATAGGGGCATGTAGAATTTAAAGCGCCACAACTAAGTATGCAACATATTTACGTGTGAGATATAAAAACAAAGGGGTTAAAAAATACTGCCACCCGCCATTATACCCGTCGTTTTTAATGTATCAGGGAAACGAGAAAAAAAGGACTCCCTGTCACCTGTAGTCGACTTTGTTGTGCTGTCAGGAAGTTTCCGGACTGCTTGGAATAACCGCAGTTAGGTTTTATTGAAAGGTTTGATGTTCTGGCCTGGGGCGGACGTGTTGAGAGCAACTGATAACTTGGCAGACTGCTGCATGTCTGCTAATTTAATGCTGATATATGCATTGTGATGGTGCGGGTTCGTTCCGCAACCTTTCTTTCTCCTCTCCCGGTCTTCCCTTCAACAAAGGCAGGTTTTCCTTCCAAGCCCTCTACATCCTTTATTTAGAGCCGCCACTGCTGCTGCCCAACAGGGTCCGTCGCCCCACGGGTCACTGCTACTCCACTGCTTCACTACATCTCTCTAATTCTCCTGCTTCACCCTACTTCAGGACTCTCCCTTGTCGTTGTTGTTGTTGGTGGTGGTGGTTTGAAAGGGAAAGTGCTTCAACCTCGCCTGATTTCGCACGGGGGGGGGGCAGTGGGCTTGGGGAAGGAAGGGGGCAGGAAGAGGGCCGTGGCTTGGTGCTGTGGACTGGTGGTGGCTATGTGGTCACTTTCCTGGCGCTGCTGGAGGAAGGTGGCTGCCTGTGGCTTGAGTGGTGGAGCGCTTGCTGGTCGACCCTACTGTCGCCCTATTCCTATATTTTGTTTATCTCTACCTTGGTGTTCGCCTTTTACTTTAAATGCTGTACAGTTTACGCTTGTCCTATAGTTTACTTGGTGTATTTTAATGGTTACTACCCTCTTTTTATTTATTATATTATTATTATTAAATATATCTAACTTCTGGATGGGCGTTTACTACCTGCGCTGTCAGATCCATTATGTATTGTCTAAATTTTTTGGGAGGATTTAGAGACGATTTTAGATTGAAGTTAAGGTTTAGACTGTGCAGAGGATTTTTAAGTGTATCCCTTTTCTGGCTATTTATGTTGCACTCTAGCAGGGCATGGGGAGTGTTAAGTCTGTCCCCACAGCTGCAGGTCACCGGGTCCTTACGAATAAGATGGTATTCTCCATTTAGTCTCATTCTGGCTATTCTACTTTGGTTGGCTCTGTTGGAGTGGAACAGTGTGAGCTCGTTACTCGGAAGTTCTTCTTTCTCTCTCCTGGTGCATTTGGCTTCCTTTTTATACTTTTCGTCCCACTGTATTTTTATAGCTGGTTTAATCGCTATTCTTCTCTCTTCCGCTGAAATGGGTACTTTTATCTGGATGACGTTTGTGGTGGGATTGTCTTTTATTGCTAGTTTAGCCAGTCTGTCTGCTTCCTCGTTTCCTTGGATTCCTACATGGGATGGTACCCAGAGAAAGTTTATTTGGATTCCCATGTTATGAAACTTATTAAGGAGGTTTAGAAGTTCGTATATTATGTCCTTTCTTTGTGAGGACTGGCTTTGGAGTGCCTGGAGTGCCGAAAGTGAATCAGAGACAACTAGGAAGGATTTTTTCTGATGCAGATTTTCTGTTTTGTGGTGCTATCAACCTTAGGGCAGTGCGTATTGCTACGAGCTCTGCAGTGAATATGGATGTGTGGCTAGGGAGCTCGGCTGCAACACTGGTGATTTTAGGTGCAAAGACTGGTATTCCTGTGGTGTGGATGGTCAGGTCATG
The DNA here is from genome assembly GCA_004794575.1 of Lanistes nyassanus. Lineage (NCBI taxonomy): Eukaryota > Metazoa > Mollusca > Gastropoda > Architaenioglossa > Ampullariidae > Lanistes > Lanistes nyassanus. The sequence goes on along the minus strand of SMGT01004178.1, from coordinate 176,167 downwards.
CGAGCCGTCTGTGTATAAAGGGGAGTGGTCTTTATAGGTAGTGTTGAGTTTCTGTCTGAATTCTTCGAGTGTTTTGATGACCCGAGTTTCTTTGTTGTAATTGGTGAGGTCCGTGTCGATCTGTGGTGGTTGTAGTTTCCAGGGAGGAATTTGTGGGCCTGTGCCTGGGTATGACCCTTCGATGTTAATGTCTGGCCCTGGTGTGTGTTCTGTTTCCTGCACAGTTTTTTTTTTGCATGCTTGGTTGTGGGGTGGGTTGTCCTGTGCGGTGTTTATGAGCTGTTGTGTGGATCAGTTTGACTGGGTGATCTGCAAGTAGACACTGTATCTTGTAGTAGTAATTGGCTGCCCTTTCCTTAATTATTAATTCTATAGGTTTTTGTCCTGTCTCTGCCAGCACTGCTAGATTTGGGGTGTTCGTCGGGACTCCTAGTACTACTTTTAGTGCCCTAACCTGTACAGATTGAAGTTTCGCTATATGACTTGCCCTAAGGTGGATTAAGAGAGGTGCTGCATGCAGTAGTTTTGGGATTACATAAGCTTGGTAAAGGTTTAGTAGGGATTTTGGATCTGTACCCCAGCTGTTCCCTGTGACATGAGATTTACTGCCTTTTTGGTCGAGTTTATTATTAATAAAGAACAAATGAGGACCGAGCGGATAACTCCAACAAGAAGTACTGGCAGCGCTCAACATAACCGCATGCAGACGTAAGTGACCAAGGGAGCTTACCGTACCCAAACACGTAGCAAAGAGAGGGTCGAAAGAAAGGAACTTGGCAGATCCTCAAAAAGATCTGCCATCCCTTTCTTTTTACGCTAGTCTTCACACAGATAGCCTCTTTTTGAGGATCTGCCAAGTTCCTTCCTTTCGATCCTCTCTTTGCTACGTGTTTGGGTACGGTAAGCTCCCTTGGTCACATGCGTCTGCATACGGTTGAGCGCTGCCAGTACTTCTTGTTGGATAATTTAAGCGCTCTGTCCTCATTTGTTCTTTCTTAATTATAAATTGCACCTTGAGGATTTTATGTAATTGTAATGTGTTTGTCTTGGATCCTAGTTGTCAGCACTCGCTTAGTGAGCGGGTTGATTACATTAACATGGATTCTCTGTATGCACACGTTGTGCACCGAGGGTTAGTTGTGTGAACACTATCGTCGTTATAAAGAAAGGGATGGCAGATCTTTTTGAGGATCTGCCAAGTTCCTTTCTTTCGGCCCTCTCTTTGCTACGTGTTTGGATACGGTAAGCTCCCTTGGTCACATGCGTCTGCATACGGTTATGTTGAGCGCTGCAAGTACCTCTTGTTGGAGTTATCGAGTTTATTATTTTATTTATATATGGGGACTAGTTTGATGTTTCTGTAAAATTAACCCCCAGGAATTTTATTTGAGGGCTATACGTTATGGCTGTTTGGTTTACTTTAAGCTGTGGATAGTCTAGTTTCTGATTTGGTCATTTAAAGATTATTGCTTGGGTTTTGGTGGCCGATAATTTGAAGCCGTTGTATTTTAGCCAGTTTGCTACTTGGTTTAGGTCTTCCTTCATCTTTTCTAATCCTAGATATTCTAGGGTTATGTGGATACCTGGTTTTGCGTATCTCTACTTTTCCTAGTGTAACATTATGACGCTGGACGGGTCATCGGCGCCAGAAAAGGGCCATGTAACATTGCGTATAGTCACTGCACCAGAAAGGACTGTAGGATTATGTACAGTCACGGCACCAGAAAGGCGATGTAGTCTTATGTAGTCACGGCACCACAGTACAGAAGTCCACAACACCGGGTTTGTAGTACAAATCTTTTATTTGTCTTGGTCTACACAATCGACCATTAGGCCCCCCCACCCCTTTCCAACATACACTAATCTAGAATTCTGCAGTTCAATCACGCAACACTTCCTATCCCGCCATTTCGTCGACCTGAACTCCTTCTTCGGTCGGTTCCTCTATCTATCTCCGTCTCTTCCGATCTCCCTGTCTCCGAGTCTCTCTCTCTCTCTCTCTGTCCCCTGTCTCTGTTTTTGAGTTCTCTAGTCTCCCCCTTTTTATTTCTCTCTAATACAATGCCCTCTACATCATATGATCTATCCCCCCTCACGTGCTCCTGCCCTTGTAGGCAGCATCATGTGGGTATCCAACTTATGACCTGTTGACAGGCGCTAGTTCCAATGTTTGGGTTTCTCGAGTTCCCGAGTTCACCGACCGGTCATTGCTGATGCAGCCGTGCTGTCATCACGCTGCTTCCCTAATGAGACTATCGTCAATGACACTTGGGCGGGGAAGGTTGGTTAACCCCCTAGTACATGTGTCGCTCCTGTGTCTATCTCCACCAGGGTTTATATACCTAAATGTTCAGTATCAGATTCTCACGATCTGCACTTGTGACTGTGATTGTGAGTGACATATGCGCACTCAGTGGACCTCGTAGACAGTGCATGTTTGAGACTATAGCTTTTATGTTTATAGTTCACTGAGTGCTAGGCGGCTAAAGGTGATGAGTCTGGCCTCCCTAGTGTCTGTTGTGCTCTGTGTTAAAAGTAGTTCCCAAACCTATCATATATCCCATATCTTCTCTTAAACTGTACTCTAACAATACACCTAACTAACAACTCTGTTACCTACAGATGGCACGCATATTGTTATACCTAGCAAGGAGGTATCATCAACAAATTGTTTTATTTTAACATGTTTAACACATTTTGGGAGTTCTGCAATCATAATGTTGAAGAGTAAGGGGGTTAACATGCTTCCTTGGGGTACTCCATTGTCTAAGTTTATCTCCTTGGAAAAGCTATCCTCTACTCTTACTTTGATTTTCCTGTCTGACATAAAGGATTTTATGAGTTGAACTACTTTAGTAGGAGTGCCTATTTGGTATAGTTTTTGGATCAACCCCTCGTGCCAGAGCATGTCATATGCCTTTTCTATATCCAAAAACACCCCACATTAGTTTACTCTTTCCTCTGTCTTAGCATTTATTATCTCTTGTTGTAAGCCTGTAAGGTGGTCCATTGTACTGTGTTTTTTTCTAAATCCACTTTGCTGTGGTGGGAGGATATTTTTAGTCTTGCAAAAAAAGTTGAGTCTATTTTTAACTATTGTTTCTAACACTTTTCCAAGCTGTGATGTGAGTGCTATGGGTCTGTAACTAGATGGAGCTGATTTAGTTTTTCCAGGTTTAGGGATGGGGACCACTGTAGCTACTTTCCACAGATTTGGAAAGGTTCCCTTATCAAGTATTTCATTGAATAATTGTAGCATTAACTGTTTGGTACTGGGGTGGGTTTTTTAGCATTTTGTATGTTATCATGTCAGGGCCTGGGGCTGATCCTTGCTTTTTAGACTTTAATGCTCGTTCTAGTTCGTTCATAGAAATTTCACATGCTAATCTGCAAGGGTCTTCTTTGTTCAACAGGGACACAAAACTCCTTTCCGCGTTTTCTTTGTGTATCTTAAATTCAGGGTCTAAGTTGTCATTTGAGCTGGCTTCTTGGAATGTCTCTACCAACAGATTTGCTTTTTCTATGTTTGTTTCAAATTTCTGTTTATCTTTTATCAGGGTAGGCATTGAAGTCCTTGGGCCTTGGTTAAGTCTTTTGACTTTTTTCCAGCTATCATTCAGGTTTGGGCTAAGATTTAGGGACTCTGTGAATTTGTGCCATTCATCTCTTTTGGCTTTTAGAATTGTCACTGTTGTTACTGCTTTAGCTCTTACATATTCTAGCCTGTTTTCAATATTTTTATGTTTTTTCCATATTTTTAGTTTTCGTTTTCTATTTGTGAATGCCGTTTCACATTGTTTGGACCACCAAACCTGTCCTGCATATTCATATTTTTTGTTGGTTCCACCTGCAGTTGTGGACTTTATGGCTGTAATGATGTTTTCAGTCAGTTTTTCTGTTTTTGTATCTACCCTATCTTCATTTACCCACATATCCTTTATTTCTATTTGGGCGTACTGTTCCCAATTTGTTCGTTTAGTATTTATTTTAGTCGCCTCTGCCTGTGGTTTATCCGGCCCAGCATCCCGCGTGGTGATCATGATCGGGAAGTGGTCACTGCCTAGGGTATCTGCCGCATACACCTCTCAATCCACATCTCACGCAAGGGCTGGACTGCATATAGACAGGTCGATAGCTGAGGTAGAATGTGTGTTACCCTGGCAGTAGATGTGGGTTGGTTCGCCTTTGTTTAGTATGAACATGTTTGTGTTGTTGATCGCCTCTTCTATTGTGTTACCTCCTTTATCTGGTCTAGGCCTGTTCTTGTCCCAAAGGGGTTTTTTCGCATTAAAGTCTCCTAGGATCAGATCGCCTGACATGAAAATTTTGGTGAGGTCATCCACTGTTATCTTGCTATATTTGTTCAGGTGGGCGATGTACACTTTTGCTATTTTGAGTTTTTTGCCTGAATGAAGAGTTATTTCGGCTAAAACAGATTCTATTTCTGGATTAAAGTTAGTTAATGTTTCTGTCACTGTAATATCATTTCTGACGTACATAGCTACTCCTCCTCCTTTGTTAGGTTTAGGTCTACTTTTAAAGAATGGGGGGGGGGGGAATTCGTAACCTGGTAGTGGGATAGGATCTCTGGTGAAGCTTATTTCTTGGAGGGCAATGATTTCAGGCATGTTATTTTTTAATGAAGTTTTAGAGTTCTATTTTATTACTATTTAGTGCCCTGCAGTTCCACTGCATAAACTTCATCTGTTTTAGATCCATTTTAATTTAGAAGCATGGTCATCAGCCCTGACAGGGTTCTTAGCATCGCTGTTAACACTAGGAGATCAGTTTGGTTTTTGTTTGGTTTTAGTTTGCTAATGTAGCAATTTATTTTTTGCATTAGGTTCATTACTTCCTCTTTTAGGCCTTTTGCTTCTGGTTCTGTCATGTCATTTTGTTCAGTCTGTCCTGGGAGATTTCTGTTTGTATCCTTCGTGGTAGTACAGTCCTTTCCGTCGATTGTCGTTGTCTCGGGCAGTGTTCCTTCTGCTGGTTTGGGTGGCTGATTGCTTGTGTTCGTGTCCAGTCTTGCTGTTGCTTGTGGTGACGATTGTGTCATGGCTTGTGGAGGTGTTTGTGTCGTCTGGGCTGTTATCTGTGCTGGTGAATGTGTGGGTTGAACTGCTACTGGTGTTGGGGTGGCTTGTTTTGCTGTGCATTTCTTCTCCCAGTAGTTAGTTTTGGATGCCGTTAGCGCTTCACTGTATGACAATTTGCCTGTTGCGCTAATCTGACTGGCGTGCCTGTGGACTACACGGCAGGGGCAGCCCCCATACCGTGCACTGTGGCCCGCCACCCCGCAGTTAATGCATTTAAAATCTGCATGTTTGTCCAGGGTGCACGACCTGGTGTCATGAGGCCCGCCATACCGGCCACATATGGTTCTTAGTTTGCAATGTTCTGCAATGTGACCAAAGCCATTGCAGTTGAAACACTGCCGTTCCGTTTGGTTGAACTGGTCAACCGTGTACAGTGTGTAGCCTAACCTGACTGTCTGCGGCGTCTCTATGTCGGCAAACTCTAGCAGTACTGTCCGACTTGGTGCTATGCCGTCTTTTGTTTTAATATTAAATCATTTGAGGGCCCTGATTTTGGTTTCCTGATTTTCCTTCAGGAGGGAGTTTAGGGAGACTAGACATTCTTCTAGTGGGACGTTTCTAATAACGCCCAATCCTCTTTTCTGTTTAGCTTTATCTTTTCCTTCATCTCCTCTGGGTTTGTGGCCGCTGCTCCAAGGAAAGTGGTTATTTCTAAGGCTTTATTCTGTTGGGCTGCCTTTTTGCAACCTAGAATGAGTATGTTTGATCGGTTAGATTGCATAACCTCTTCTATCTCTCCAAAAATATCTTTTATTTCTCTAATTAGCCTACCTGGGCCTGCTGTAAGGATTTTGGATTCAGTTTTCGGTTCAACGATCACCGGGAATTTGAACTGATTATCCCTGTGTTGTATTTGTTTCCTGGTTGTCGCTTTAGGCATTATCTTTCTTTGCCTGTTTTTCCCAGTCACTATTTGGAACCCCTCGTTGTCGGAGTCGCTGTCTTCCCTGTCTGTCACCGACGTCATTGTGTCGCTGTCTTCCCTGTCTGTCACTGACGTCATTGTGTCGCTGCTAACATTTAGGTCAGTGCCGTTGTAGATTCTGTTCTCTTCCTCTGTCGTGTCTGACAGTTTGCTAACGCTTCTTGTTCTCCTTGTCGTCATTGTCGTCATTGTCTGTTCTTTGGTCTCTTTGATCTCTTTTTTCCTCTTTTCCTTGGTCTCCTTCCTACTCTTATTTAGAGGGAGCCGATCTCCCATTTCAAATCGTTTTACAACCTACGCGAGTATATATATATATTGGTCTACTGTTTAACACAAATAATAGTGAAACGATTAATAACTTTCTTCCGGTTTCTGATTTCACACTAGATTATTTAAATCTCGATTGTTTTGAGTTAAATAAGAGCTGGGTAGGGTAACTTACTCTGATTTCACACTAGATTGTTTAAATCGCGATTGTTTTGAGTTAAATAAGAGCTGGGTAGGGTAACTTACTCTGATTTCACACTAGATTGTTTAAATCGCGATTGTTTTGAGTTAAATAAGAGCTGGGTAGGGTAACTTACTCTGATTTCACACTAGATTGTTTAAATCTCGATTGTTTTGAGTTAAATAAGAGCTGGGTAGGGTAACTTACTCTGATTTCACACTAGATTGTTTAAATCGCGATTGTTTTGAGTTAAATAAGAGCTGGGTAGGGTAACTTACTCGCTTCCTCCGCCGCTCGACTGCGCCTCGAAGCCGTCGACTATGACGGATGCTCTCCCTTGTTGTTGTTGTTGTTGTTGATTTGGGAGGGAAAGTGCTTCCACCTCGCGGTGATTTCGCAATGAAGGGGAGGGGAGATAGGTGTGGGGAAAGGGAAGGGGTCTGCGGTTTGGTGTCCTGCACTGGCGGTGGCTATGTGTGGTGCCGCTGGCTGGCCTCTTCCCGCCCGCACCCCGCTTTTACTGGGTGGGGGCGGGTCGCGAGGAAAGCATTACCCGCTACAGCAGCAGCGGCGAATACCGCATTTTGTGTTTTTATACATGTACAAAAGTTAGAATAAGTAATCAAAGAATATATCTACAAAGACATGAAAATATGCGATGAATAGAGTGCGCTCTGCTCATCGGGTTAGTGTTAAGGAAAGTTAAATAGAGTGAGAAGGAACTAGAGATAATTACATGTAAAGCAAGGGAACTGTACCAAGCTAGAAAGGGACAAAGACAAAGACAATCTACATGTTTCGGGGCACTACCCCTTCATCAGGACGACACACAAACGACGAAAAAAACGACGAAAAAAACGAAAAGGAAAAAGACTTATCTGCAGTGGAAGTGGCGCGTTGGCTGCAAGGCAGGAGAAAGACCAGGTGACAGTGAGTAAGAAAGGTTAAAAAGAGGGGCAGCCCATCGCAAGGTGGGTAGGAAAGGGTAGAGAAGGGTGGGGGTGGAGAGTGGGCGGGGGAGAGAGAAAGAGAGAGAAAAAGCAGCGCGGGTAGGTGTCTTAGGTTGAGTCCAGTAGGTGCCATGGTACCAAAATGGGTAATGAAGTATGACTCCATATTCTATATCCTTCTAGGAAAGTTACAGATACTAACAATTAACACCCTCTGATTCTCCTCTCTTATCTCTTTCTGTAGATATCAAACTCTGTAGAATATGGAGTCCTACTTCATTACCCATTTTGGTACCATGGCACCTACTGGACTCAACCTAAAACACTGACCCTCCCCCTCCTTTCCCTTAACCCCCTCACCCCTCCTTCTCTCTCTAACTTTTTCTCTCACCTCCTTCCCACTCTCTCTCTCTCTCACCGACGCCCCCTTACCCGCGCTGCTTTTTCTCTCTCTTTCTCTCTCCCCCGCCCACTCTCCACCCCCACCCTTCTCTACCCTTTCCTACCCACCTTGCGATTGGCGGCCCCTCTTTTTAACCTTTCTCACTCACTGTCCCCTGGTCTTTCTCCTGCCTTGCAGCCAACGCGCCACTTCTACTGCAGATAAGTCTTTTTCCTTTTCGTTTTTTCGTCGTTTTTTTTCGTCTTTTGTGTGTCGTCCTGATGAAGGGGTAGTGCCCCGAAACATGTAGATTGTCTTCGTCTTTGTCCCTTTCTAGGTTGGTACAGTTCCCTTGTTTTACATTTAATTTGGGCTTATCCTCCAAGCGGCAGTCACTTGTTTTTCTTTTATATTTTAGAGATAATTACGTTAAAATGCAGTTTAACTTGCTAATATGAATAGAAAAAGGTAAGAATTCTGCCTATAGTAAATCTACTCTATCAAGACGTGTGATGAGTTTGATATCTACAGAAAGAGATAAGAGAGGAGAATCAGAGGGTGTTAATTGTTAGTATCTGTAACTTTCCTAGAAGGATATAGAAATGTCTAAACAGTGAGCCTAGCACAGCACGCTGTAAGATGACACAGCGCGTCACAGCCACGGATCGCTGGCGGTACTCAGCTTGGGTACCCCCCACCCCCACCCCCCGTGGTCCGCTGTGGCTGTGAGCGTGGTGGCCAAAACCGTCTCCGTGGTGGCTGCGTCCATCACAGCATGAACATTCAACTGAATTAATTGTAAGCGTACTCGCTGTGAGGGGCAGCTTCTTGTGTAGTTGTAGTCCCTGTTTCGTAGCACTAGCTGTATTGTAATTGATAAAGATTTACTTTTAACCTCATTATGTCCCTTGCGGTATATACTGGTACGAAGACCCGTACCGGTATACCGCACCTTTTTAAGACCGTACCGGTATTCCGGTACCTAGCGCCACCTCTAATGTATGCTGCTCATCATGAACTGTTTGACAGAACCTCTAGAGCTATGTTTGCAGTGATGAGAAGAATTTGTGTGTATTACCTGTTGATCTATCTGACTAAACAGTTTTAGCCATTCTGACTTATGGATGCACGATATGTGGTTATGATGTGATTCAATATAGCAGTAAGCTATATATCATGTCTGTTCTACAGATGCATTTTGAATCTGTACCTATCAAGTAAACATAAGAACGATTTCCTACATTAAATGAACTGGGATGAATTGGCTTCTGGAGCATTCAGTGCCACTTGAAGGCTACCTTAAGCTGGTTTAAAGAAAAAGTGGAAACTTTGTTTTGAAGACAGGTTTATGAGTCCTGGTATATGCATGTCAACAATGATGAAGTGTTCACTATCGTATGTATCAACCGTATTTTGAACACGAGGCATGTTTTTCTTTTTTTTCGCAGTTGGTTACTTTACCTAAATTTCGGACAACGAATAATATGTTGCCAGTTAACAAACTGATCTAATGATATTCCTAAAGCTGAAGGAGTTTGTGCAAATGTGTCTTTGAGGAAATAGGCTATTAATCCATATGCCTATTTTTGAAGATGTAAGAAATAGATGGCTGCCCAACTTTTATTTTCTTCAACCAAATGCAAAAGAGAGAGAGAGAGAGAGAGCTCTATTATCTGCTTTCGTCAAAAAAAGTCATTTAACAAACCGAATTTTTTCTCTCACTAAAATCGAAGCAGATCTGTAATGATGTTTTTGTCTCCACTTATATGTATGCTTTTTTTGTTGACTTCGTGATTGTATTTGTGACTTATGTCAGACAGTCAGTGGCTACGGGCATTGAAATCAGGCTATGTGGAGGATTACAACGCTGATCACTGGTCCTTTGATACTGATTAAAAGTGAATTTCCTCCGGTAGGTATAGGTAGGTCATTTTAGCGGACAGTGCTCCACCTCACCCTGATTTCGCACTATGGGGAATGGGGTCCTATTACTAAGCTATGCACTGAAGAAAAAAAACCCAACCAGACTGATGGCAGCAGTAAGATGGCCAGTGGAGACAGGCACTTTTTATGGGGCTTTTTTGGTGGTGGTGGTGGTGGTGGGTAACGTTTTCTGAGGTGTGCTGGAATTCTAGGGAAGAAATACGAAATGCATACGCCTAGTGCAGACCCCACCTTTTCAATCAAAAGGTACACGACCAGATAACTTAACACATTTATTGAACTATAAACATTAGAAACGAAAGTTGAGGAAAGAAAGGTGCAGTTGAACGAATATGTAAAAGTGCGTGTGTGTGTGTATATGCGTGATAGCAACAGTTTGTGGCACGTAACAATTCTTTGAACAATGTGTAATACAACTAGCATACAATTAAATTCATATGAAACAGCGTGATATCGCAAAAGACTACTTGCCGAGGGATGGATTATCCAAACCGGAACAGAACAGTTAATCCAAAATCGTTCACATTAGGTAATGATCCGCAGAAGTAGTCCGAACAAGATAGGACAGTTGACACGGAAGATGCAGTTCGTAGAGACGCAAATGTTCTGACTGAAGAGCGTAGATCTGAGAAAGTCTGTAGCAGGGTCAAAGGTGAACTGTAAATCCAGTTGTACCGTGCCAGTAGAACTCAGTAGATGGAGCTGGTCCAAAGGTGTCAGGAACAATGGTTACGAACCATGTATCGTACAGTTAGTCCGTTAGTCCTTGAAATGTCCTTGCTTAACTGTCGCAAGTTAACGCTTTGATCCTCACAGATTTCTGATCTATGAGGAAAGTCCACTCTCACTAGTGAATAAATCCGCTTGACTGCACACTCCCAGCCTACTATTAGACTGTTTATACGAAAGACAGGTTCGCGGAGATGAATACCGTCAACACAACCGTTAAGCCTTATATCACTGAAGACTTAACAACATCTTATGCTTCCTTCATAAGATGAGGAAAAGTTGACACATAACTCGCTCGTAGAAGCGTAAAAATCCTTCACGCGACGAGTAATGAACTAATTCGGTTGTTTGCTATGTAGCTATCCGGGTACAGCCTTCGCAGGAGCGCGTATAGCGAACGGTTGACCGTTGACAATGGATTCGAGACAGGGGGACGATTATTTCACTTCCCACTTCTTTCTTTCCACATACTCTATTTCTCTGCACGAGTAAAGTCTACACGAGGAGACAAATTCCCTCCAGCGACCGCTGAACAATCTTCCTAAATTAACAGAGCGTCTTATTCTGTCGGAAAAAACCGTTAGCAAGTTTCCCAAACTAGTAACACGTCTGACTTCCTCGTATCTCCAGACCAAACTGCTAAAAGACGTTAAACCCCCCCAATGTTTCTCCCGTTTCCCTTCACGACCAAATTAACATCTTCTGATTGGTTCGAGAAGGTGAGTCCTACGCGTTTTATTAAAGAACACATGACGTCTTTCCATTCTATTACTACGTAATTTTATGCGTCACTACCGTGTCAACAATTCCTTGAATGAAAAAAAAATACATTGCTATGTAAAAATGATACAATGCTTAGACAGTCGCGCTGAAGAAAACCTTCCGTAACGCAACATAGTGCATTGATAACTAATAGGACCATAGTGCGAAATCGCTGCCAGGTGGAAGCAGTGTCCCTCTAAAATTACTTCCACTACATGGACATTGTCTTTGCTGTCATTTGCCGTCTGCAGGGGCTTGGGTAGTCCTTTGCTGTCTGTCGTTATGTCATGAATCAGTGACATGGTTGTGACGCTGTGTGTTTGTTTTACTGTTGAGGTATGAATGTGACTGTAGATGCATACGTGAATATGATACTTTGACCTTGAATAAGGGTAGTGAGTGAAGACTCCATAGCAAAAGAGAAACAGTAGCCACAGAGTAAAGAGTGAGCGCTATTCAACGAGCGAGGGTATGAAACGACGGGAAGAGTATTATTGCTTAAGGAGAGATGGCATAGGACGGTGGACCTTCCAGACTGTGTGACGTTTGGGCGCGAATCCTACGGCACCCGAGGGAGGGATGTTGCCCTCGTCTGTGTGCCTGTGGTAGCCCTCGTCTGTGTGCCTGTGGTAGCCCTCGTCAGTGTGCCTGTGCGTGCGTGTGCGTGCGTGTGCGTGCGTGCGTGAGCGTGCGTGTGCGTGCGTGTGCGTGCGTGTGCGTGTGCGTGCGTGTGTGTGTGTGTGTGTGTGTTCATTGTTTTTCATTTTAGTGTCTGTGTGCCTCGTCCACGCGAAGTTCTTTTGTGAAGAGACGTACATGTCTTGTGGTAAAGTTTCCTGAAGACTGATAGGTTCAGTCTTGCTGCAGAATTAAGGTGTCCCGTTCTACTGGACCTAGGTGAAGCTTAGTATCAACGGCACGTGTCTTGAGTAGACCAGTTGCCTAGCGCAAGGAAATCTGCGAGGGCGTCGGATCCCTCCAGACTGGTGTGTGACTCTTGCACGTGTTCCTCTGTTGTGGGCAATCTCTACTGGGGCGGGAGGGGGAACCGCAAAACCGCAGAATGTAAAGGAGGGAGACTGAGGGACCGCTGACAGACAACCATCAAAAGCAGAGGCAAAGATCCAGCCTTAAAGGAACGCTGCCTGCAACTGAGTTCTAGGAGAGTGGGTTCAGAGGTCGAAGGACGACTGAGAAACTTCACACAGCGCGGTGGCTGTTTGCGACATCAGGGAGAGCGCTTGCGCCTCACAGTAAGCTGTGTCCAGAGGCAAAGGACACGAGGGGAGATCGGCGACACGAGTCTGGTTCTAGCAGGGAGCAACCAAGAGGACTTTCTGACGTCAGTCTGTCAGGACAACAGAGAGAGGGGCCCCATATCAGGACAGATTTATTTACGTCGTGTGAACTGTACAAACTACCAGGTGAAAGTGTTGCGTGTTGTACACGTGGTCATTGTGTGTGTGCAGTGAAACAGGTATGTGTGTCTTTATTGTTATGATAGTAGAGCAAGTGGTGAAAGGAAACACATGTTAGTTCACCAGAAAGAAAGTCGGAGAGTCGTCCTCCTTTAACAAGCCTAGGTTATTTGTTCTGTAAATACTCGCTATCTGTAAATAATATTCTCTTTTCTTTCACTGTATTACGGAATCTTGTTATTCCTTTTGTTGTGGGGAGATAGTAGGTGGATGGGGGCTCGTGCAACAGTGTGCTGTGAGATAAGCATTTAAGAATCATAAATAATACAGTGAGAATAGTTTCCACCTACCCATATGTCGTCACCCTGCGGTCGTGCAGAGCGAGCGCAAGGACTACGCGTTAAAGTGTAGCTTTCCGATAGCCCCCGCGCCCGAAATTGCCCAAAACTTAGCAGGGACACAGCAGCCGCAGTGACGTCATCCCCCGAAGGACAAGCTGGGTGTACTGTTGTTTAGTCCAGACCAGAGTGTAGCTTTTTACAATGAGTTCATGAGAATCATCGCGCGACTCATTATCGGGTTGTTCATATTATGAGGAAATAGAAGACAGAGGAAAAGATTTAAATCCATTATATTATATGTTTGAGACATTAGCTTCCCGGAATGGTGAGAAGAAACACACGTGTTGTCTAGCTCAAGACACCGATCGCCACAAAGAACGCAATGAAAACACGACGCACTGATATGATAGATTTTTCGTTTTCGATGTTAAAATGCTTTGATTTTATTAATAGTAACTGTCATTATTGTTTGCACTCCTTATGATCTTGTCATTATTGTTTGCACTCCTTATGATCTTGTCATTATTGTTTGCACTCCTTATGATCTATCTATATGACGCCTTAACAAACTGTCGATCAGAATCGGTGGAATAAAAATCATCGATCAGCGTATAGTAGACACTATCGGCGAATCCTGTCAATCGCTTTTAACTGTGGGGAAAATATAAAGGAAGTATTTATAGGAATTTCCAACTCGTGTTTGGGAATCAACTCAGGATAAATCGGTGAACCAATGTTGGATTTACATTGTTGGAGGGTAATCCAGTAAATGTGCAAGTATGAAAATATTTAAATAGTACTGGTAGTGGTAATATAGATTAAAAACAAATAAGCACGCAAACGGCACCAGGCTCCAAATAGAATATTTTTCTGCACCTATCAGTCTGGTGGTTCTTTCAGTGCTTAGATTAATAATAGGATTCCATCTCCTCCATAGTGCGAAATCACCGTAAGGTGGAAGCAGTCCCTCTAAAATTACTTACCTACCTGAAAACCAAGAAAGTTTGCCAAAGACCCAGCGTCATCACATAAATATTGACTTTCATCCAGCTAGGACAATCGTAACTGCTATGGCCAAGCAACAATGGACAATAGGTTTCATCAGAAAAGTAAACTCCCAAGTGGCGACACAGAGGGAAAAGAGAGGGGCACAAAAGTACAGTGGTACCTCAGGTTACGAACTTAATTCGTTCCAGAACTCGGTTCGTAACCTGAAACATTGAAATCAATGAAACAGAGACTATCCGTTTCAAGATGAAAGAATCGTTCCCTTTTATTAACATCCGGTCGTTTACCTGACAAAACGCAACGAATACGTGTATTTCACGTATTAAATAAAAAGAAAGAAAATAACCAAATAAATTAAATGTAGAAAAAAGATAAACTGAACACAGTGCCACTGCTAAGAAATCTTTTACTGCGTGTATTAATCAACGAAAGCGAGGCTGCTCACGCGTGCAAAACTAGGCTACTAGGCTAGCGCTAAGCGATGTTGGTACTGCGTGGTCTCCGTTTGTACTGTACACGATCATTTGTCTCCAACTTTAAACTTTGCTCTCTCTCTCTCTCTCTCTCGCCTTCGTTCGTAACCCGAGGCACCGTTCGTTACCCGAGACAAAAAATTTTCGAAGGTGTTGTTCGTAACCCGAATTGTTCGTGACCTGAGTCGTTCGTAACCCGAGGTACCACTGTATTGTGAAAGAATTAACAATTTTAACATTTTAACAAACTATTTACTCACACAATTCCTCCGATCGTGCACGCGACACATACAACACTGGGCGACAATAGTGTAATGTATGAGGTATAAAAACTAGAGGGTGAGTGAACGCGTGCACGGGTAGTTGGCACGAGAATGATTTAGAGTGAGTAGTGATCGAAAGGGTGAAATGGTTGGACTTATGGGACACAGGGGGCGAGGAGATGCGAGAAGTTGAAGGGTGTAGACGGAGGTGAGAGAATGTTGCTGGTCGCCTGGTGGCTGGGATAAAGTTTGCAGGAGTATGTCCTGTGGGGACCAAGCTGACTTCTTGTGTTGTGGAGAGAGAGAGAGACTTTTGGTCGGAGCGGCTGGGGGAGGTATGGAGCCTGGAAAGTGGGGGCATGGCAGAGTCGAAGATGTCTGTGAGAGAGCCTTGACTCGAGGGCACAATGGACCACGCCACGCCACGCCACGCCACGCCACCCCGTAACAAATAGAATAAATTAATTTTTTAAAATTCAGCACACATGAAAGTGCCAGCATGGCCTGTAGTTAAGCAAATACTCTTCTTTGACCCTAACAACTATAGCGGGCAAAAAAAGGTAAAGTATGCATACATCTAAACAACCTTTATCCCATAAGTTGACATAATCCAGCAAAAAAAGGGGGTCTTCATTCATCATGTTTTCTGAAACTGTGCATGTGTGTTCAAGCACTCAGATAGGGAGGGTGTATAGACCAACGCACTGAGTTCACAGAAATTATGTTTACTTGCCAATAAATCACTGTTGCCTATTTACATCTTGGTAATTATAGACTCTCCAATGGTAAGCAACAGAGCAAATTTAAAGTGAAATGAATAAACCTCTCCTGTACTAACGTTACAGCGTACGTAATCACACACAGAAACTAACCCTGAGGCTAACAATGTGGACCCACAATATTTTATACGTGCACATAGTCCACAAAACATTGAAAGGAAAAAATGTCTTGTCATCCTTACAGATGGGACAGAGTACAAAATTAGTTCCTCCTAAAGTAATTCATCACTGAACTGTAAGTGTTGCTGTTTCATAAACCTTCAAATGGATCGAAACATAACCACAAGCACACAACAGTATTGTAAACAGGGAATATTTTCCTACTCATGGTAGCTAATAGACTGCCATTTTTTCAGTCAAAAGAAAAAAAACCAAACCAAACCCCATCAATCAGGACGCGAACCACCTACCTCTCGCATCAAAAACAAAATCGTTAATCGCTAGACCAAAAGCCTCATGGCTTTCACGGCTGCAGAAGTGTATTTAAAATGTTACTGTAAATGAAACATAAACATTGAAAATATTCTTATCGTGTAACTTTAAATCGTGTAATACCTCCATCACGAAGATTGGTATAATAAACAGATTTTTTTAATTATTTCTAATTAGACTCTGGTTGTACTTTGTATGACGTGCATACGTCACAAACCCAATTCTGAAGTAAAGGATTTAACACTAACAATTTAATGGGCTAAAAATGACTCATGTCTTTCACATGGGTTCACCTTTCTACCGAAAGCGGAAAAATGATTTGGTGGGTATTGCATAATAACTGTTATTGCAGTCAAAGACCTGCAATGTGGTACTCCATACCGTACTTTCTTCTTAGCTTCGCGTCGTCTGCTATAAAAGCAAGGATTCCGCTTGAGAGCGCTAGTGGTCTCTCGTCTACAGGAAGTCGACCTTCTTGACCCATTGGTTTCCAAGATCTTTGTTTAAGTCACGTACGTACGCATGCGTTTGCGTTGACTGGGGAAAGAATGCAAATCCTAAATAATATTATTAAATAAAGATATGTTTGGTTTTGGGAGTGAGAAAGTGTCATTAAACTCTACCGTGCAGGGAAGGTTTGAGTCTAGTGGTGTTGCTGAAATTGTTGTGAAACAGTGTACCTATCCTGATGTTGCGTGAGTGTCGTAACAACCACCTGTAGTCATTTTCTTGTCAGGGAAACACAGTGAAGAGAGGGTGTTTTCGTGACAATCCTAAGTAAATGTGTTCTCATAAAGTTATATCGTATGTAAATGTGTTTTCATAATGTTATGTCATACGTAAATGTGTTCTCATAATGTTATATCATACGTTAAAGGTTAATATGTTCTCATAATGTTATATCATACGTTAATGTGTTCTCATAATTTTATATCATACGTAAATGTGTTCTCATAATGTTATATCATACGTTAATGTGTCCTCATAATTTTATATCATGCGTTAATGTGTTCTTATAATGTTATATCATACGTTAAACGTTAATGTGTTCTCATAATGTTATATCATGCGTTAATGTGTTCTCATAATGTTATATTATGTTAAACGTTAATGTGTTCTCATAATGTTATATCATCCGTAAATGTGTTCTCATAATGTTATATCATGATTAAATATGTTTGTCACATGTCACTCCTAGGGTATCACCTGTCACTCTTAGCTTAGCCAGCTAGCTCCTCCCCTTCTCTTCACACTTAGGTAGGTGAGTGATACGCCATTGGTAATGGCAGCTGCCCTGCTCCACCTAGTCTGACCAGAACCGGTTTACTCAAGGTTAATGCGTCAGAACGCCTACTACTTAAGGAGGCAAAAACGCGATTACGAGATACACAGAGAGGACAGGACATGGAGAGAGTTAATGTAGGAAGACCAAGTGAAGCGGACAGGTGTAGATCCACGGACCTCTACCCCTCGCCATCTTAGCCAGAACGAAAGAGCTTCAGCTAGCAATCACGCGATTACACTGGGCTGTATTTCGCCGACAAGTCTACAAGACAAAGACTCGTAAGTGACTACTGCTGTTGCGCTTTATAGGACTGCTCTTACCATCAACATATCTTAGAGTCTGGGACTCGGGTTGAATTAAGATAGGTGGTTTTATCCTGCCGGAGACAGGAGACGTCATAAGCTAGTTGCCGGGCAATACGCCAAGGGGAGGTAAGAGTGTAGTGCTGATCGTGGACGTGTTATAGCTTCATTGTTGGTCGTAGAGTAGCTTTGGAATTGTGTGTCGCATAAATAGTAGTTGTTTCAGCAGTGACAAGAGTAGGTGCTCGGTCGTTGGTCACTTATTGATTCAGTTTGTATAGCTTCAGAGTTGTGTATCGCAGAAGTAGTGGTTTCAGTAGTGACAAGAGTAGGAGCTCTAATGTCGGTCACTTATTGACAGCGTAGACAGCGGGATCATAGGCCGTTTTGCAGTTTGATTTCCCTCTTGCTTTAGTTTGATTATCTTCATTGTCTGATTCCTCGAGGTATGACGTAATCAGGCAGCGTCTTACCCTAGACACGAGCAAGGTGATTTTTTTGTAAATAATTTGTAGATATATTTGATGTTGTCGAGCCAGTTAGTGTTTGAAATATATGTTGAATAACGGTTCGATGGAGTTGTGTTTTACGAGGGTGGGGGCTCTTGAGCTAGTAGTGTTTTGCCTGTGTGAGACTGAGCGAACGTGTCAGAGTAAGAGAATCTTTTCCCTCGGTAGATTTCTCTAGTTATTCACATTATTTCATAGCATCGTCACCCTCTGGTGTAGAAGCCATTGACCTGTTGCAGTAAAGGTTTTGGTGAAGATTGCTCAATTAAATCTACATTTTACGAGATCACCATAAAAGTTTGTCCAGTAATTCTGAGAAGTCGAGTCCAATAAGTTAAGGCACGGCCAACCACACCACAGTGTTCTCATAATGTTATATCATACGTTAATGTTTTCGTATAATGTTATATCATACGGTAATGTGTTCTCATAATGTTATATCATATGTAAACGTGTTCTCATAATGTTATATCATACATTAATGTGTTCTCATAATGTTATATCATACGTTAATGTTTTCTCATAATGTTATATCATACGTTAATGTGTTCTCATAATGTTATATCATATGTAAATGTGTTCTCATAATGATATATCATACGTTAATGTGTTCTCATAATGTTATATCATACCTAACAGAGTGCCTTAGTTCTTGCTACGTCATTGTTGTTCTCGTGACTTCCGTCAGATGCAACTAACATGGGAGACAATCCTCAATAGACGATAGGAGACTGGTAGGGTGGAGGGAGGGAATGGAATGAACGAGGATA
The DNA here is from genome assembly GCA_004794575.1 of Lanistes nyassanus. Lineage (NCBI taxonomy): Eukaryota > Metazoa > Mollusca > Gastropoda > Architaenioglossa > Ampullariidae > Lanistes > Lanistes nyassanus. The sequence goes on along the minus strand of SMGT01004178.1, from coordinate 157,348 downwards.
AGATAGAGCTGGTTATGGAAATAATAACTTCTGGTGAAAAGGAAACACCTGTATTTAAGCGGCAAACGTTTGATTCCACTGCGACGTCAGTTGTATGACAGAGGTGTATGACACATGTATGACAGACATGTTTGTAAATTTAAGCTGAACATTATGTATAGCCTGACACGAACTGACACAGACTTACAGACGCCAAGTGTGTTCGCACACAGACACCCCTCAGAGCGTGCGAGCTCGTACACATTCATGCACAAGCACATCTGCATCCGTCTCATCAAACCATTGACAACTGTACTGGCAGGATCTGCCAATATGCTAAAGGGAGACTGCATAGACTTCTGTACGCGCGGTTCGGGACTCTCGGTTGTACGTGAAGCGCTAACCTAGCTGCTAATAACTCTTACACAGCTGTTAGTTAGGTTTAATGTTAATAGCTGGTTTATTAAACATTCAGTTTTCTCTGGCGGACGGCAGTTATAACAGCCGATGAAATTTTTCATTCTCACGATGTGAGGGGAGAAAAAATGGAAGAGGAGGATTTGCAGTGTTCTCCACTCTTTCAAGGTGTTCAAGGACAGCACTAACCCTCTTCTCCACTCTTTCAAGGTGTTCAAGGAAAGCACTAACCCTCTTCTCCACTCTTTCAAGGTGTCCAAGGACAGCACTAACCCTCTTCTCCACTCTTTCAAGGTGTTCAAGGACAGCACTAACCCTCTTCTCCACTCTTTCAATGTGTCCAAGGACAGCACTAACCATCTTCTCCACTCTTTCAAGGTGTCCAAGGACAGCACTAACCCTCTTTTCCACTCTTTCAAGGTGTTCAAGGACAGCACTAACCCTCTTCTCCACTCTTTCAATGTGTTCAAGGACAGCACTAACCCTCTTCTCCACTCTTTCAAGGTGTCCAAGGCTGTTAATTTTATAGTCACCAAAGTGCCGACCGTCGCCTCTGAAAACTGTCGCAAGACACTCCATTCCGGGACCGCAGAGCCTTCTACGCTTCAGAAAAATGGCCGCCTAACGTGCGTCGCCAACATTAACCAGTTCGTTCGCTGGCCTCCTTCATCCCCCCCCCCACCACCAACCACTTCCACTGGGAATGAGGGATAACGGGAAGGCTGTGGTCATGCCACGCCGCTGGTCGAGCTGAGCGCAAGCCAAGGGGTCGAATTTCAGTTCCAATTCGACTTTTCGTTTCTGAGTGTGCAATATAACCCCACCTAGCGAACGCGAATCAGCTCAAGGGGAGCGAGCGCTGTTCATTAAATGCTTTAGGGGACTTGCCACTAAGCGACGTCTTTCTTGCCCCGAGAATGTTGCGCCATTTTCCGTTTAGTCGAAGACTTTTCCTAACATCGCATGATGTTTGCGAACAAAGGGAGATTAGCGAAAAACTCATGCTTTGGCGAGACCCAGTCGCGGCTAGAGACCCCCATGTCATCAGCAGACAAAAACATAGCCGAACGTTGGCGACGACAATCAGAAAGCGGCAAAGCCTCAGATAAGACCTTTACCCTGTGTACTTGATCGTGACGAATTTAGAGATGAGGGTAGGGTGGAGAACGTCCAACTGGAACTGAGCACAGGGTACAGGCTTGTCGGGAGGTGGTGTAGCAAGTTGGATTTTAGCACACATCTAGCGTCTAGCTGTAACCGCTACCGACAGAGGGCGGCACTCGCATCGACCCGACATGGGTGAAGCAATTCAACGGCTCTGAGTCTTCACAGCTATTAACACCACCTAGAAAGTATTCAGATTAAAACCTGTTATATTGTCATTTGCAATCAGACACTTCTGTCTTATGTCACTCGAGTGTCCTTAAGCAGTCGTTTGTCATGACATTTCTCTGCTTCTTGCACGACTGCCTCCAGTCGGTCCCAAACCCTACGCGATATACCGCCGTAGGTTTCCGTGCCAGAATGTACAGAAAGAGACATAATCAGATTAATAATACAGACGTGGCACCTCGATTAACGACGCTGATCCGTTCCAGGATGGGTTTATTCAAATCCGTCGTTAACGAAAAAAAGATTTCACGTAGGTTGCTATGGAAAATCGTTTAGTTCGTTCCTCCCCTCCCCCCCACTGAAATTCTTAAAACTTATTTTTTTTTTAAAATATGCCTGTGATTGCTTTCTTCTGTTCAACGGAGAAGACATCTCGAGTCTTTTTTTTCCCCTCATTCGCACTATTTTGGCGACCCATTTCGTCACAGGTCAATCCACCGGCACTTCAAAAAGCAACTGTTAGGAATCTTACACTCCTGCAGAAAAAGAGACAGAGACAGAAACCGAATATAGCGAAATGTAAGTGTTGTTTTATTGATACAGTTTTTTTAGCTACAAGAACTCAAAAAGCTGTAGCCATAAAAACAACATATATAACACCTTTTAAAAAAACTTCCAAAATGCCACCGGTGTCTACCAGCAACATGTAATATTAAAAGGGTCAGTATATCAGCAACATGTAATATCAAAAAGCTCAGCCAGTATATCAGCAACATGTAATATCAAAAGGCTCAGCTAGTATATCAGCAACATGTAATATCAAAAGGGTCAGTATATCAGCAACATGTATATCTACAGATTAGTTACAATGTGTCTAGGGTAAGACGCTGCCTGATTGCGTCATACCACGTGGTATCAGACAAAGAAGATAATCAAACCCCTGAGGGGGAATCAAACTGCAAAACGGCCTATGATCCCGCTCAATACACACATACAGTAAGTGACCGACAACAGAGCTCCTACTCTCGTCACTACTGAAACAACTATTTCTGCGATACACAGTTCTAAAGCTACTCAACTCTACACACCAATACAGTAAGTGACCGACAACAGAGCTCCTACTCTCGTCACTTCTGAAACAACTATTTATGCGATACACAATTCCAAAGCTACTCTACGACCAACAAGAAAGCTATGACACGGACACGATCACCACTACACTCTTACCTCCTCTTGGCGTTATTGCCCGGCCAGTAGCTTATGACGTCTCCTGTCTCCGGCAGGATAAAACCACCTATCTTAATTCAACCCGAGTCCCAGACTCTAAGATAAGTTTATGGTAAGAGGAGTCCTATAAGGCGCAACAGCAGTAGTCACTTACGAGTCTTTGTCTTGTAGACTTGTCGGCGAAATACAGCCCCGTGTATTAAGCATGAGTTACTAGCTGAGGTTCTTCAACGTCCTGGCTAAGATGGCGAGGGGTAGAGGTCCGTGGGTTTACACGTGTCCGTTTCTCTTGGTCTTCCTACATTAACTCTCTCTCCATGTCCTGTCCTCTCTGTGTCTGTCCCTCTAATCGCGTTTTTGCCTCCTTAAGTAGTAGCCGTTGTGACGCATTAACCTCGATTAAACCGGTTCTGGCTATCAGCTTGTCGTGGCTAATGACATAGCGTACACCTTCCAAAGCGTCGGGAAGGGGAGGAGCTAGCAGGCTAAACTAAGAGTGACAGGTGATAACCTAGGAGTGACATGTGACAACACACACATACATACACGCACACATGGCCAAGCCCGCCTGCACACGCTCACATCCACAGATAACAAAGTTTCTTGCTGAAAAGAGACCCTGCTTACCTGTACAATATGGTAGTAAAATGCTGAACTGTGTGCCGGTACGGCATTTTGTACTGATGCCCACCTCTAGAACCTCTCGCATGCCCGCGAACACATAGAAAGTTGAGGGAGGGGCGGGGGGACTGTAACTGGCGCAAACACTTCGGCTTGTGTATGGACCATAGCTCAACGTGAAACCTGTTTCTGCGCTCGTGCATAAAATGCAGAATGTGGCCTTTGACATCCACTTGATGTGTGATGCTACGCCGTGTATGGGGCGCCAGAGGGAAATGGGTATAATGCTCTTTATATATAAACAACTGCATTCTATAACTATAGAATTCATTCTATAACTAATGAATTAGTTCTTTAATTCTAGAATTAATGATAGAATACTTAAACTGTATAGTGTTCTTTCTATAGCTATAGATTTAATTCTATAGGTATACCATTTTTATTCTAAAACGAGAGTTTATTCTATCTATACTATGAACAGAAGCTGCTATACAATTCATTCTATATATACAGTGGAAGGCTGCAGCTATAGAATGAATTCTAATGTATATCATGGTAATAAGCGGCCCCTCACAGTGAGTTTATCTACAACGATACTGCATACTGCCCATCAAAGGTTATTTAAAGAATATGTATATGTTCAGCACATAAATAGCAGCTAAATATTGACAGATTCGTGATAACCCTTCGAAATATGCGTTTGTATATGCTTAGTTATTGTTGTTACTTTTTTGGTCTGTATGTGTTGGGCGCCCGTCGTCTGCTAACGCGCATGCCGGCCACTGCAGTCTCCATCCCAACCTCACCTCCTGCTGCACAGGGTCAAGGCCGTGACCCGATGCGGTTGAGAAAGCAGCTGGAGCAAAGGGTGGAGTGTCCGGCAGGCGCGATAGCAGACGACGGGCGCCAACACTTCCTTTCTACAATTAAAAAAACCCCATAAACTAAACATTTACAAAAACACATTTTAAGATGTGATTATTTTGAATCTGCATGTCAATGTGCAGCTGCTATTTATTTGCTTAACATACATGACCTTTCAATGGCAGTACATACAGCAGAGGGGCCCTTGAAGGTAGCTAAATCCTCCAAAAAAAGATAAGACAATACATAATGGATCTGACAGCGCAGGTAGTAAACGCCCATCCAGACGTTAGATACATCTAAAAAAAATACAAATTTAAAAAGGTGGTAAAAACCATTAAAATAGGCCAAGTAAACTTTAGGACAAGCGTAAATTCTAGAGCATTGAAAGTAAAAGGTGCATAGAGGTAGAGACAAACAGAATGTAGGAATAGGGTCACAGTAGGGTTGACCAGCAAACATTCCACCACTCAAGCCCCATACAGCCACCTCCCACCATCAGCGACAGTAGGGCTGACCAGCAAGGGCTCCACCCCCAAGCCCCATACAGCCACCTCCCACCATCAGCGACAGTAGGGCTGACCAGCAAGGGCTCCACCCCCCAAGCCACACACAGCCACATTCCACCAGCAAGTGAGAAATCACCTCGAGATGGAAGCACTTTCCTCCCAAAACAAGAAGAAGAAGAAGTGTAGTCTTACTGCGTCCCAGAATAGAGTCGCGGCACCACGAATCAATATGTAATGTTACTGTTTTACAAGTAGTGGTCACGTCACCACGAAAGCGACGTAATGTTACTGACTCACAAGCAGATGGTCACGGGCACCACGAAAGCAGAATGTAACATAGCGCGGCACCACAAAGAGAAATGTACGAGTACCTTAGCACAAAATAGTTGCAAGGTAACAATGTCACGTCACCACGCACTCGTCCATAATTTCAACGCCTGCGCATGTTTGGTCTCAATAAGATTTTGTTAGTCAGCACGGCGTTCCATGGCGTGACGGTTAACCTCAATTGTATCAACTCTAACACTTTTCCACCTATACGCGTCTATCCGTCTCTGTATCCGCCCCGGCCAGTCAATCGTCCGAAAAGCCAGAAGCCAAAAAGCCCCCTCCCCCCGTTCATGAAAGCATCTATATACTATCTAAGCTAGGGACTAAGGGTCAGGTTCCCATGGGCAGCTGGGCACTCCTGACTGCTATAGTTTGGGTTATGCTGTCAATGTACTTGTGTGACTGAGTGCGAGTAGCTCAAAATAGTGTGTCTGACCTGTCATGCATGTCCACACTAGGCAGTCTGTTTGAGTGTACTGCAGGTCAATTCCCAGCCCTGTCAAATATAGAATGTGCTATACTTATGTGTCCTGCGTCTATCCCCTAAATACCACAATCTAATATACCGCTTATTGCTCATATTGTTATACAAGATAGCTTAACTGGCACCGAAATAAATCGCTGGCCTCGTTTTCATTGTTTAGGCAAAGACTTAACTCCTTAAGTCCCTTACAAGGAGTTGTTCCCCGTAGTTCCCACCACTTCCGCCTAATAGGCTGCGCATAGATTGATAATCAGTGCAAATTTACTGTCATACGCACACAAGCAAGCGCGCACGCACATTTATTGTGTCCACACATGTACGATGACACCTCGATCAGCGACGGCAATTCGCTCCAAGATAGCCGTCATTATTCAAATCCACCGTTAGTCAAAGCACGATTTCCCATAACTTACTTTAGCAAATCGCTAGAGAAGACATGAACAGTGAACCAGTAGCTCAGACCTTACATATATGTAAGGGTATTAGGCTATAATCATTAAAAAAGTTTATTGAGTTCGTGTACAAAGAATTTATTTAAATATACTGATACTGTAACTTCCTTGATCTCACCACGCAATCCACACACACACAAACACAACTTACCACAGTTGTTTTAAACTCCATGTTTAGAAACAACAATGGCAAAGTATATTTGTGTGGCGGTGGAGGTGGGGTGGGTGGGGGCTTCTTTGTAGGCTAAATGCTCATTGCAAACGATTGTGCACTTTGTTATTCTAAACACGTTTCACAGTTTTCTGCCGAACAGTATTTTATGTTTGCTGATGTCCCAAAGAGCCTTTCTTCTAGCAATTATTTTTCTGCGAAATGTAGACCACACACAGCAGGACTGAACGGCTCTAGGACCGAGTCCAGCTTTATCACCCTGCTTGCCACTCTGTTTTATGCTCGCTGGCCAGCCTTTCCTGCTTTTCTTTTCCCCCACGTCGCGAAACAGTAGCAGCGGCATTCACTTGTACTCAACCGCCTTTCTTCAGTGATCCATAGCTGTAGCCCTCAGTTGTATATATATATATATAGAATCGCCTACCTATAACACCTGTTTATAGGTCCGTGTATAGAATAAGTTGCATAGCAATTTCTATTCATAGTATAGATAGTATAAACTTTCTTTATAGAATTACAATGATATAATTATAAAATTCTATACTTATAGAATTAATTCTATGGTGAAAGAATTAATTCTAGAGTTTGGATTTAGTACTATGTAGTCCTAATCCTAGCCCCCCCCCCCCCCAATTTAAGCCCTCTCCTGTAAACGCTCACGTTCTTTTTTCTCTCTCATAACACGTTGTAAGTCTAGTGTCTGCACGTGAGTCTGTGCAGGTGGATATGTTGTAATGTGTGTGCGCGTGCAGTGGAGTGCATGCACCTTGAATTATTGTACAAGATTTTGCGCCGTATAAATACTGTTGTTATCATCACCCTAACCCTAATCACTGTAACTTAACCCAAACTCTAATTATAACTTGTATTTGAAATTTTAACAAAAAATCCCTTAACTGAATATCTGGTTCAAGGTCGCTGAAAAGTAGTGTCTATCTGGTCTCAAAGGGTCTGATGAATATCTTGTCTTGGCTTTTCCGGAACCCCCAACCTCCCATAATCCGGAACATAGCACCACTCACCTGGACTGGGGCACACGTATTTGTAAACATAATGCAGCCACACCCAGCCAAGCACGCACACACACACACACCACTCTTCTCCCACACATATTCTCTTACACGCGCAACGCTTGTAAGTGACCTAGGGTGTGTGTGGAGGTGGGGGGGGGGGACATTCAGCTCACAGACTGTTTCTACCCTGTGCGCACCAGGCACAGCAGCACGTTTTGGATATGAAATATGAAAAAAGAGCAGACGACAGGAGTAAATATGGCGCCCACGTGAAAAATGAGGGGTTGGCAGAAGATAATACTGCAAGATTGCGCGCACAATGTTTTCACCACGGCCTCCAAATCTTGATATTCCCAAGCCCAAATCCTAGTCTGCAAGACGGCATTAATTCGCGCCACACAATCGATAAACTTTCGGCAAGCATAGCCTCCCAATTCGACACTCCACTCCTCATGGCTCGTGGCCCAGTTGTTAGGATGGACGGCGTTACAGCCAAGAGAATTATCATTTCTCACGTCGCTTATTACAAGTAATACACTGGTCAGATCAAACTCGCATGACATATTCCATGTATAAGATAATTGTCACTTGGTTTGTAGCAAATAGGTTACTGTTATGTAGTTTATATAATGACGTATATGTTTTTCAATACCCATCACGTCAGTGTCCTGGTCAACTGTTTTCATAGTCTCCACTAGGACGTACAGGGTTAGGTTGTTATGGTTAGGGTTGGGGCACTAGGCGTACAAGTGTTAGCTGTGTTGCTATCCACGAGAAACTAGAATGTCTGTAGAGGACAGTGCTGGAAGTTCTGGTCATTTTGAGATGGTATTTTCTTTCTTAAATTTAAAACAAGGGAACTGGACCAAGCTAAGACATTACAAAGACAAAGACAATCTACATGTTTCGGGGCACTACCCCTTCATCAGGACGACACAAAAACGACGAAAAAACGACAACAACGAAAACAGAAGAAAAAGACTTAGCTGAAGTAGATGTGGCGCATAGGCTGGACAGCAGGAAAATGACTAAGGGACAGTGAGTAAGAAGGGTTAAAAAGAGGGGCAGCCAATCGCCAGGTGCGTAGGAAAGGGTAAGGAGGGGTAGGGGTGGAGAGGGGGTGGGGTGGAGAGAGAAGCGTGGGTAAGGGGGTGTCAGTGTGGGAGAGAAGGAGGTGAGAGAAAAGAAATAAGAGAGAGAGAGGAGGGGTAAAGAGAAAAAGAGGGAGGTGGAGGGTCAGTGTTTGAGGTTGAGTCCAGTGGGTGCCATAGTACCGAAATGGGTAATGAAGTAGGATTCCATATTCTTACGGTCAATGGAATCGCCCTTCATTCTCCAGATACTACAGACCCTCATGTTGTTGGCTGTGTGTGGGGGTGTGCTGAAAGTGACGTGCAACTGGTGTGTTTCTGCGGTGTTTAGTGTCAGCTAGATGTTCTGTGAAGCGGGTGTTGAGTGTGCGTTCTGTCTCCCCGATGTAGAATAAAGTG
>SMGT01004178.1:99659-148005 GCA_004794575.1 Lanistes nyassanus | reverse complement strand
AGTCTTAGGAACTGCGAGTAGGGTATGCTGTGCAGGGTGGAGGGTGGGTGAGATGAGTGGAAATCCAGGTAGGAGTGTGAGTCTGTAGGCTTGTAATGGATGGTGGTTGCAAGACGGCCGTTCTGCAAGGTTATTTTGATGTCGAGGAAACATGTCAATGGTATTTTATGTCGATGGTATTTTCAACAAGAACGTTTTAAAAGTTTGCTTGTCATTTGAACATTTATGAAGTGTGTACAATATTCGAAATAGTTGAAAAACCCTAGACTCAGCTTCCAAAACTACTTCAGGACTACAATTTGCCCAAAGCTAACGGCAAAGACAACGATTGCAGGGCCGGATTATCGGGGGAGGGGGGAACCTTGATTTGCCTCTGGATTAGAGACGCCTGCACTGTAAACAAGAACTGTTCAGTTTAGAACGCTTAATTTGTTACCAAAACAGAACGCATTTTACATCGATCTAGAACGCTTTAGATGTGTTGGTGCTAAACTAGTTTAAAAAGTGTTGTTCTGGTGTCATAAGCTAGTTGCCGGGCAAGTACGCCAAGAGGGTACAGAGAGAAGTGCGGTTCGTGGAAGTGTCTGAGCTTCATAGTTGGTCGTTGAATAGCTTTAGAGCTGTGTATTGCAGTAAAGCAGGAGTTTCGTTAGTGACCAGAGTAGGTGTTCTGTTGTCGGTCACTTAGTGTATCGGTGTATTGCGGAAAAGCAGTGGTTTCAGTAGTGACAAGAGTAGGTGCTCTGTTGTTGGTCACTTATTGATAGCTTTAGAGCTGTGTATCGCAGAAGTAGTGGTTTCAGTAGTGACAAGAGTAGGAGCTCTATTGTCGGTCACTTACTGTAGGTGTGTATTGAGCGGGATCATAGGCCGTTTTGCAGTTTGATTCCCCCCCCCTCTGGAGTTTGATTATCTTCTTTGTCTGATACCACGTGGTATGACGTAACCAGGCAGCGTCTTACCCTAGACACGAGCAAGGTGATTCTTTGTAAATAATCTGTAGATATTGTAACGTTTTACGTGTCGTGTTTTGCACCTGGATGTGCGCCTGTACACTTACAGCGGAAGTACAGTGGAACAGGTAGAAGCCTGCAAAAGCGACTGTCACACACCAGATGCACACGTTCTTTTTTCAACAAAAAAGTCGACCGTGTATAGAAAACCCACATTTAATCAACTCACAACAAAATGGGTGATATGTAGTTGATGTGAATGGCGACGAAAATGTTAGTGTGAATGTTTGAAGACAGTGTAGTGTTGTGAAAAATGTTCACACCGACCACAAGTGTCAGAGTCACCACGTTTGCTTCAGCACAGAATACACGACTTATCTCGCGCGTGAGATGGCACAGTCCGCGTGCGTGCTCGGGCTGGTGACGATGGTCGATGTTCCTGATGCGATGACAGATGGGGTGTTGATGGTTGCGCAGTGTTGGAGATGCTGATGAAGGTGATGGCGAACGAAGGATGAAGCGTAGAACTGGACGAAGAACGAAGAACCGGCGAACGTGGAACAGCGAACAGAAGAAGCGAAACAGAGAAGTGGCGGAACGGTGAAACAGTAGAATGGCAAAAAGGCGAAATGACAAAATGGCGAAATGGCGAAACAGTCCTCCTGAAACGCAGCAGAACTGTAACCATCAGCGCGGGAGCTTTTATCGTTTGTGCTACGGTTAACGCAGCGACCCCCAACAGAAGTGATCCGCGCGACACTTTCACAACTAAATGGTCTAACTTTTTGCTAATAAAATCTTGCAACACGTAACATATACAATTGCAAAGCCACTGAGTGTTTTCGGGTAGGCGTAAGCAGAGGGCACAACCAACTGACATGCATACGTTCGTTAGAAAGGAAATTCTCAAACATAATTCCACTCTCACACGTTGCAACTACAATGGTTTGGTTACCAGACGACTGGTTTCGCCGCACGGTGATGTAGACCTTGCGTGCCTGGGCAGCTTTCAGCGGTCAGCTACTGTCGGATGTCGGTTGTGACGGTTAACTGCGCAGCTTACAGAGATGCGGCCTGTCCGGCTGAAAAGTGCAGTGGTCTGATTCCGATACTGGCCGTTAACTCGCGAACAGACGTGTTTCCGTCACGCGTGGCTTTACGTCAAATACACAAACTTTTGACGCTATAATCTGACGTCACGCGAAGGACCCGATCGCGTGAAGTTACGCGCTGGAAATGGAAGGACAGAGTTTTCATACCGTCACAGATATATTTGATGTTGTCGCGTCAGTTAGTGTTTGAAATTTATGTTGAATAACGGTTCGCTGCGGTTGTGTGTTTTACGAGGGTGGGGGCTCTTGAGCTAGTAGTGTTTTGCCTGTGTGAGACTGAGTGAGCATGTCAGAGTATGAGAATCTTTTCCCTCGGTAGATTTCTCTAGTTATTCACATTATTTCATAGCGTCGTCACCCTCTGGTGTAGAAACCATTGACCTGTTGCCGTAAAGGTTTTGGTGACGATTGCTCAATCACCATAAAAGTTTCTCCAGAAATTCTGAGAAGTCGAGTCCAATAAGTTAAGGTACAGCCCGCCACGTCACATCTGGTCTGTGTTCTCGAAAGTGTTCAAATGGGAAGAAAATGTATAAATGGTGTTCTGATAATGTTCCAAATGCCTGCCAGCAGCAAGTGTTCAGTCAAGTAGGGCATGCTAAGAACATTTAGAACACACGTAGATATAGCACACATCTTGCATACTATTTACACAAGCAGCACATATTTTGCACCTGCTTTAACACTTTTTGCATGTAGTTAGTGTTTACAATATTTGGAGTGAAGGGGAAAACGAATAGGTGAAGGCGTTTCCTGGCACACACACCTCAAACGTACATCTGTCTACTAGTGTGTAGAAAATGGCGTGTTTGCAAGCGGATAAAATGGCGGAAAGAGGGACTCCCAATACAAACACCCTAACTGTATGGTGACTGGTAGAATTAGCATCAAGGGACAAAGACGGTGGAAATAGCAAGCCAAAAAGTCAGCAGCAGGTAGATCAAGAAGTGAAGGGAGCTATATTTTGTGGAAATTCGTAATGTTAGGATCAGTAATACGTGAGTTATACAAATCAGTAATAATCAGTAATAATATGCAAGCCAGTAATACGTGAAGAGAGTCATGACAAATGGTGATAAAAGTGGGAAATGAGCTAAGCCTTGTGACAAACATAAAGCCGATGTTTTGGGGCTTTACAAGGCAGAACACTCAGCACAAACAGGCAAATACATAGACAATGATAAAGGTGTAGAAATACTGGGTTAAATATATAGACTCAATGATAAGCGTCTGTCGATGATCACCAAGTTTGAGTCAGAACTGAATGATCGAGTAGTGCAGTGTCACAAAAAAGTAATTAAAAAAAGTAAATAAGTAAATTCGCCGTTCGCGGTACAAACTCAGCAATATGTGGATAATTAGGGGAAGGCTGATGTTGTCCCTAGTCCAAATAACCTGTTGACTTGCACGCCAACAGTTGTAGGCTGTCGCCCGACATGAACCTGCTGGTTGAGTATTTTTGCGACCCACAGTGAAACCCAGAAATAATCCAATGTCATCACAGAAACATCATCGTCAGTAGAGAAGACATGCCATTTGGCAAATGGCCTCTAACTCTAGGATGATAATTTACTGTGCGTAATGCTCATTCAGAATACACATTAAACCCACTATCATCACTGCGATGGTGACATGAGGCCATGTCACCCGAGTTACACACAGTCTAATGATGGTATGATGACCAGATGACGTAGGGAAGTTCTGGTGTCTTAATCGAATAAGTATCGAAAACATGGCCCCTTAGCTTATCTACATGCAAACGCTGTGCTCCAATAATTTGGAGCTGCCCAGGGTTATTGTGAACGTCGAGTTGACATATGTAATATATAAACATCCTAACCGCATTCATTAGAATTTCTTTGTTTTATGCATGCACACATAAATGTAATCATTTATACTATTGATACCTACCTATCTACACATAGAAAGAAAGAAAGAAATAAAGAAAGAAAGAAAGAAAGAAAGAAAGAAAGAAAGAAAGAAAGAAAGAAAGAAAGAAAGAAAGAAAGAAAGAAACCAACCAACCAACCAACCAACCAACCAACCAACCAACCAACCAACCGTGCATACAATAGTTTATTGCTTAACACCAAGTCAGCAATGAAGACTATGTCTTGACAGGATTAGGAGAGGAACAGTGCTGTGGGGGCGGGGGGGGGGGGAGAGAAAGGCGGGGAACTGGAATACCTGGGGAGAGAACTCTCGACACTCAGCCCTGTGATCAGGTGGCACAAGCAGAGAAAGGGCGTATGCTGGAGACGGGATCCCTACCCACTCTGCAACAGCCCGCAACAGGTAAGTTGTGTCTTCTGTCTGTGTATGCAGAATAGACGGGCATGTGGCGGTCCTTATAGACATATGAAGATGATCATCAACACAGAAAGACAATCTCGATAACAATGACAAATGACAGCTGGTTATAACAAATCACCTGAAACAGTCTGAAAGTGGTCCTGCTACATCATCTGATTTTGGTTCTGCGGTATGTATTATGTGGTAAGTGGCATGTGGTATGTGGCTTGTGGTAAGTGCCAACTTTTTCAGCCACTTGTGTCTAAAAATTTAAAACAAGGGAACTGGACCAAGCTAAGACATGACAAAGACGAAGACAATCTACATGTTTCAGGGCACTACCCCTTCATCAGGACGACACAAAAACGACGAAGAAACGACAACAACGAAAACAGAAGAAAAAGACTTAGCTGAAGTAGATGTGGCGCATGGGCTGGACAGCAGGAAAATGACTAAGGGACAGTGAGTAAGAAGGGTTAAAAAGAGGGGCAGCCAATCGCCAGGTGGGTAGGAAAGGGTAAGGAAGGGTAGGGGTGGAGAGGGGGCGGGGTGGAGAGAGAAGCGCGGATAAGGGGGTGTCAGTGTGGAAGAGAAGGAGGTGAGAGAAAAGAGAGAGAGAGAGAGAGAGGAGGGGTAAAGAGAAAAAGAGGGAGGTAGAGGGTCAGTGTTTGAGGTTGAGACCAGTGGGTGCCATGGTACCAAAATGGGTTTTGAAGTAGGATTCCATATTCTTACGGTCAATGGAATCGCCCTTCATTCTCCAGATACCACAGACCCTCATGGTGTCGGCTGTGTGTGGGGGTGTACTGAAGTGACGTGCAACTGGTGTGTTTCTGCGGTGTTTAGTGTCAGATGTTCTGTGAAGTGGGTGTTGAGTGTGCGTTCTGTCTCCCCGATGTAGAATAAAGTGGGACGAGGGTGCATGTGGTGGCGTAGATGATGTTGCTGTCAGTGCAGCGAAAATCCGTTCTTTGCTCTTTGCTCGTTCTCCGCCTGTTGGTGCCAGGCTCGACTTTGGCACGCCGCGTGGTCCTGTTGCGCGAGGCATGAAACATTAATTTGAACTTTTTGATCGTGTAAGGTAGTTTGCTGTGGGACTATTTGATTCTGAATTTTGGTCTTTTGAACCGCATAATCGAGCAGTGTTTTTCAACGATCAGTAAGCGATGGCAATATGGCCACCAGTGCTAACTGACCACGTGGTGTGTAACTTCATTCTGTGCCTCTTGGTTAAGGACAGGGTTTATCAGATTGATCATAGACATGTCTATGGTTGGATTTAGTTGCAAAATGTAGTTTGAACTGTTCACCCTGCGCTGTTGTACAGTGAGGTGTATATGATCATTTGTTAACGCTTTTTCGACTGATGATGCTTATACAATCAAAACCAAAAGAAACGCAAATGGACACACGGGCAAGAAGAAGTCGAATTTCATGCATTCGGGTAAATTAAAAAAAGCAACAAAAATTTATTTTACATGAGGTGGCATAGTCTGTTGAATGTAGCTCTTGATAATGACGTGCCTGGCGCAAACAAGCGTGTCCCTTATGGCGCGCTGAAGTCGGACAGTGGTTTTCGCTCGTGCAGCGTGAACAAAAGCAGCAAGATTAGAACTTTCTTTGTGAACAGAGGGAACCACCCACTAGCAACAAAAGCCGATGCTCGTACACTCCCAGACAGACCACCTGTCAGCAGCAGAAGAATGACAAGACTGAACGCCACAGATCGGGAAAGAGCCATCGGACGACTGCAGGCTGGAAACCGCCCAAGCGTCGTCGCACATGCACTGCGTGTGGCAGTTTCCACAATCTGTCGTTTGTGAGTTCGCTTTCAAGCCACTGGTAGCACTCGGGATGGAGTCAGAAGCGGACGACCTGGTGCCACGACTGCACGACAGGGCAGACAGATCTACCGCGACCACTTGTGCCACCGACGCCGACGGCCGCATCAGAGTATTGAGGAGGAGGAACGAGAGGTACGCCAACAGCAACATCCTGCAGCACGACCGTTGGGGAGGCCCCAGCAGCAGGATTTCGGGTGGAGTTGGCCTCAACCGACTCGCTGGTCAACTCCACCCGAATGCCTTTGGTGGTGGTGAACCGTCTGGTGCACTCCATGCCCGTTAGGTGCCACGCCGTTGTCGACGCTAATGGGAGACACACCCGCTACTGCATTTGGACTGAATTGGGACGTTTGGGACATTGTGAACGCTTTCTCAGCATGGCAGATGAACATAGTGTGCAACAAATCACTGCACCGATTTTCTCGAAAATTCATCAATTCAAACTCGTTTGAATGAAAGGACAAAATTCAAATAAAAGCATTAACTCCCTTAGTTTCCGTTTCTTCTGGTTTTCAGAGAAACTAATGTGGATTCAATCGAGATTTGGTTCTAGTTGATGGCGGTTTTAAGTCATGCTGTTTGTGGCCTATGATGTATTCAGGTTGCAATAGCGTGTAGTCTTTTGCGATCTATGGTGTATTCAATTTGCGATAGCGTGTAGTCTTTTGCGACCTATGATGTACAGCGTCCTGTATACTTCAATAATGGGTACCTGTAGCGTTTTATCGGATGAGCTGGAATTTGGGGAAGAGATAAGTAATGTAATCCCCTAAAGCTAACCCCCCTTTTCAATCAAAAGGGACACGAACAGATAATTCAACACATTTATTGAACTACGAACACAAAAGGATAGCAGAGGAAAGAAAGTGGTGGATGAACAAAGATGTAAAAGTGCGTGGGTGTGTGTGTGTGTGTAACAATAGTAACGTATGTCACAATTCTCAGAACAGGAAGTGAAATAAACAGTGTACAATTAAACTAATACAACTTGTAAAACTACTTGCGGTAGATTATAATCCAATCAGGAACAGAATAATCAACACAGTGTGTGTTCACACTCAATAGTGGTCCGCAGTCGTAGTCCGTACGTAGAAGACAGTATCTGACAGTAGACCCGGGACACTGAGACGCGAAGTCCGGTCTGTAGAGCGTAACTCCAGGAAGATCAGGATTCAAAGTGAGAGACGCACTGAAGACCCAGTGACGACTTCGACAGAGATTCGCAGCAGATCGACCTGGTTCTCGTTTGGATATCTGGTACGATGAACAGCGTAGTACAGAGTTCGGTTAAGTACCCTTGGAGTGTCCTTGACCAACCGTCACAGGATACACTCCTCGCTCCTCGTAGATCCTTGATCTAGAGGAACGTCCAATCACATCTAGTGGAAAATGTCTCCCTTGGCTGCTGACTCGTAATCTACTACTAGACTAACAGCGTCGAGTTGCAGGAACATGGAGAAACATCACTGTCTGCTTTCACTGTTAGGTCCTCTACACATCGATGGCCTAACAACGTTCTTGTCTCTTTCATAACACGAGAAAGTTTTCAAAATATCTCGCCGTGGAAGCGCACAATAACTTCCCACGACGAGAAACAAGCAGATACAGTTATACCAAGAAAAGTTAGATAAATTGCTATACGGGGCTAGCCCACAGCGAGGATCGTATAGCAACGGTTGACCGTTACAGCTTCACAAACTAGCAATACGTCTGACTCCCTCGCTGCCTTCAACTAGACTCCCAGAAAAGCGTTAAACCTCCCCCGAGATCTTTTCATTCCCATGTCAACCAAACTTTCTCTCTTCCCATTGGATGGAGAAGACCGAATCTTACGCGTTTTGATAATGAAAAATGACGTCCTTCCCTCCTATCTCTACGTACTTTCTCTGTCACTGACCTTGTCAACTTTCTTGAATGAAAAGTTACAACACTATGCGAACATACAGTAAGAGAAACAAATAGCGCTGTGGAAACCTTCTACAACCTAACAGTCCCGCCGCACTAAAAATAGAATACGCTGCGCCCGCAACACACCTCCTGCATGCTGAGAATGATCCCGATATTGTTGCCATAGGATGTAGTATTTTGCGACCTATAGTGTATTCAGGTTTCCACAGCATGTAGTATTTTGCGACCTATTGTGTATTCAGGTTGCGATAACGTGCAGTATTTTGCAGCCTATGATGTATTCAGGTTGCCATAGCATGTAGTATTTTGCGACCTATGATGTATTCAGGTTGCAATAGCATGTAGTATTTTGTGGCCTATGATGTATTCAGGTTGTAATAGCGTGTAGCATTTTGCGACCCATGGTGTATTCAGGTTGCCATAGCGTGTAGTATTTTGCGACCTACTCTGTATTCAGGTTACCATAGCACGTAGTATTTTGCGACCTGTGATGTATTCAGGTTGCCATAGCGTGTATTGAGGTTGCGACAATGTGCAGTATTGGGCAAACACTGTACGTAAGATTTGTTACATCGTTGTTGTATCATCGTGGTATCGTGGCCGTATATTTTTACATGGTCTTGGTATCATTTTCCGGCCACCACTCCCCTTTACGTTTCTCTTTCTCTTGCTTTTGCCTCCTCCCTCTTTAATTCTTTTCTCTTCTCTTTTCAACATTTTTGTTTTCTATTTTTGTCTCTTATACCTTCTCTTTTCCCTTCTCGCGTCAATATCATGTCACACCCTAGGCAGACGGTCAGCGTGCTTTGTTATATTGAGAGTGTGGATAAATTTGGTAGAATTAGTCGTGCTGGGGTTGGGAAAAAGATATAGGTCTATTATTAATTGGTAATTGTCTGAAATAAATCGTCTATCTTTTGTGTTGCTTTTTTCCAAGTCTCTTTCGAAACTGGGGAGGAAGAAGAGCGAATCTGTGTGTGCTGAACGCTATAGCCTTCGCTTGCATCTAAAATACTTTTGTAAGTTGATGTACACATCAGGGAATTTATTTTTGCTAGCGTGTGTACCAATTATATGTATATGCCCGTGTTGTGCGTGTATGTTTATGTGCATATTTTTGTGATTGTGCGTGTACGTGTATGTGCTATGATCGTACATATTTCTCTCTTTGCGCGAACAGCATCATGTACGTATTCTCGTGTGGAGAGAGAGATTCAGACGAAAATGTCGCCCGCCTATCGAAGATCGGCTTGACTGGGTGTTGTGATTTCAGAAGTCTGCTGAAGTGGACGAGACGAGAGGGAGGGGCACTAAAGGTCTGCGAGTGAGCCCTGCGCTGGAAGCCGCCTATTGAATTCCCCCGCCATTCCCATGTGGCGTTGACCAATCTATCATAGCAATAATTACTGCAGGCAGCATGGGCGCTGCTCGGTGAGAGAGAGAGAGAGAAAAAAAAACCCACAGAGACAGAGAGACACAGAGTGAACGAACAAACACAACTGATTAGACCAATGACTGATATTAGACAGAGTAGCATAAACAATGTCATGAACCTCAACGTATCAACTGGATTGCGCATATGTTCAAACACAAGAAAGATCCACGGCATTCATGCATACACGCACATTCATTTTGCCCATCTGATCAGATCATTACCGTATTATTATTATTATCTAGGGCCTTACGTGTAAAACAAGCAAGGCGGCAATTGAATTTGCACAGTTCAACCCATTTTCGACCCAGACAATCCCAGTCGCATATCAGGACGGTGTTGCTTGAGACAAGTTAAAGCGCTCCAACTCTGGGACTGCTGTCACAACACGGGGATCAGTCCCACCCAGTCACATTATACGGACACCGGGTCAACCAGTCCTAGTACTGTTGCCAGGCGTCTAGCAGGGAAGCTACTAGATTGCCGGTTTGGAAGACGTGGGTATGACTCGGCCGGGACGCGAACCACTGACCTCGTGCCTCGGAAGCGGAACCGTTAGACCACCGGGCGGTGTCCATATAAGGCTCGGGCTGGAACCACAGGGAAAAGCTACCATTGAAAAATGCAATGTATAACCTCCAAGAAAGTCCCGTTTGCAATGGCAGTCATCCACAATATTTAGATATTGAATGTAGACCTAAAAAAAAACCCTATCAGCCTTTATTTCCAAACAATGATCATAACTGCTAAAGAAATTTTGCAATCGTTTGTGGCTTAAAAGATAAAATGTTTGCCTTTCTGTGTTACTTTTCATTCGAAACCCAACAAGTGTTGGAAGCGAGTAGACTTCCTACTACATTTTAGGTGAATATAATGATCAATAATTAGATTGCGTAATGATAAACTTAGATTCTACTGTGAACTTCAGCGACTTGGTGTGTGACAATTTGGTTTTACGGTTGGGACAATTTGACTAACTCACATTGTCTCACTTCTAGACAATGCATCTAGAATAATCAAGTTAGTGTAGCCAGTCGGAAAAAATGGCGAGTTGACTAGAACGAGGTACCGATACTGATTATAAGAAAAAAGGTCACGAAGAAAAAAAAAGTCAAGGAAAAAAGACAAAGCAAATAAGTTTTTGACTTTTCGCTCTATGCGCATGGGGGTCAGACACTCTTTTCCCTTGACTTATTTTCCTTATCACTTTGTCTTTTAATGGTCTGTGCTCCGAATAGGATATTTGAAATGAGAAGTCGGTCGTTATGGGTTATCCTGTTCCAAGATGTTATGACCATAGGATACTCGGAGTACACACTGTATGCATGAATACATAGAAAATGCTGCGCTTTCAGAGATATACTGACATGTAATAAATAAATACTGTTAGTAAAGATCATAAATAGGCAGTAAAATGCTGTGGACGTATTCATTCAACATGGTGCAGTGCTTTCAATGCATTCCATTTTTTTAGCAACACCGAATAGAAGATTTTTTTAAAAAATTTAAAAGACATTAATTGTCACTACATTCAAACTCCATACGATGGGGATGCTGACCTACCCATCTATATTCTGACAGGGCCATTCTGTTTGACGTTTCTCGGTTAACTCTGACGACCAGAGCGGAGAAAAACTGGATAATTTCCAAGGAGTTAAATTGAATACAACAAATTTTTTAATCTGTTTTTCGACTCGCGCATGCCGATGCCACGGCCCACCGAGGAGTTTTCCTCTACCTGCACGGCTAAGTAGCAACTGGCAGCAACTGCAGCATTGCGGATGTTCTTGACTTCTTAATTGTAACCCAGCGTCCTGAACTCTGGAGATATTTGGCCAGCATGTCTCCAGACCTTCAAGCCTGCATCGCGTCCAGATCATCTGTATTTTTTCGTCCTGGATTTCGCACCTACTGTTAGAAGTCTCCTCACACGGCATAGTCGCGTGTTCTACAATCCCGTCAAAGGGGAAAGGGTGCTGACCGTACTGTTAACTGATAGACTTTTAGTGCGCGTGAGGAAGAGCCCCCACTGTAGACAGCGACGTTCAGTTTAGAAGATTATTCCCTCCCCATAGAACTGTGTACAGAACTTGGAAAACGAACGTCGTCTAGTGTTTACTTACAGTGAATTGTCTCGGACAATTCTCCTTATGGACTCATGAAAAGTCAGGCGAATTAGTGGAAGCCGAGAGACAAGCTGTGGATTTGTCCGGGTGTGTTAATCTATCTCTTGAAAACTGGTGTGTTCAGTAGTAATTAAATTTATTTTTTGGACGCAAGAATTGCTGACCTATGTGAACCCATTAGTGCTAGTCTGACTGATTTGTTGAACTTCGATTACAATTTGAGAAAGTATTTGGTTAAGTGAATACTTTGAGATTTTGCTCACTAGATCAGAAAGCCTAGTTTTATTCAGAAATTGCTACAACCTATCTCTTGTCTGGTTTTCTTGGCGGCGGAATACCGTACAGTATTGTGGGATTTTAGTAAAGTCACAGTCATCCTGGTTTATTTAGCTCTTTATTTGAAGAAAATGACAATCTTTGGTAAGACAGTATTGCTGATCCACCTAAAGGCATTAAGCCCCCCTCCCCCCAAAAGCCCCCAACAACTGTGTGGTAATCACCCATTATTGGCTGGGTATTTTCTCGTGTGTCTTGGTGAATTAATTTTTTTCTTACCTATAGGGGGAACTATAGAGGAACTATACGGTGGAATTTCAAAGCCTTTAGCTCGGAAGTGATTGTGAAGTGTGTCAGTGGGACGGACGGAACGAGACACCACGTAGGCACTTACGGGCTGGGATAGGGAGAATTAAATTCTTTCTATAGCAGAGGGTCGATCTCTGGTGGGCCTTTTAAAAAAGTGACAAACAAGCGTGAATCGACAACACGCATACATTCTCATCCAATCCATCACAGTGAGAGAGAGAGAGAGCGGGCCCCCGCGCGTGCGAGAGGAGAGAAAGAGAACACCCGCCCACGGAATTTCTGATTTTTTCCAGCCTCTCCACCAGTTATGTACACACGGTTCGTTATTTCTGTTATTCAGTTTTCTAATGAATGGTGCTTTGGGTCCTAGTTTTCCGATAACTTTTCTTAAGACCATGTCTTGTAAAACACATAGTGGTATGTGACGCCACGCAAGGCTGTGACAGAACTGGGAATAAAACTATACTCCATATAAACACGTCGCTAGATCTGCTCTGTTACACACTGAGAGACAAGATGCCCAGCGAAAATCCCTGGCTGGCAAGTCTGAAATTCCCACCAACTTGAGGAACGCGTGCGCAGACCACCTTTCATACCGCTTATCCAGCGGACTTGTAACTTATGCTTTAAATTATATACGAAAACAGAAGCCCTGCCCAATGCCAAATTAACAAATTACCCCTAAGCCCCAGACTTATCCTGTTCGCAGCCCCAGCCAACTCGCCCCTTCCTGACACACTGCGGTCCACAGCACACCACTGCTGACTGCGTATACACATGTCGCGACAGTGACCTTGCTGAGTTGTTTGCCAAGTTAGGGCTCTACAAAGTGACCTTGTTAGAACGATCGACCTCTCATCTCAAATATCCTATTCCGAACACGGACCATTAGAAGAAAAATAGGGAAAATATAAGTCAATGGGAAAACTAAAAAAAAAAGTCAATAGACACGCGTAGGGGGGAAATAAAGTCAAAGACTTATTTTGTTTGACTTTATTTCCTTGACTTTTCCCGTAAACTTATTTTTCTTTTTACCTTGACTTTATTTCCTGGACTTTTTTCTTGACTTTTTTTTTTAACCGCTCGCCACCGATACAATCCTAAATTCCGACCCAGGTTTTCTTTTGTTGCGAGTACGAAAGATGGCGGCTTCCATACGATCACGCTGTCTGCTGCAAGCATCCCTCCTTCGCGTACTGAAGCGTCGCAATGTTGCAAACAGGAGTTATTTGCCAGTTTATCAAGTAGTTAAAAATCATTACAGCACCTGGCAGTTGAAACAAGGTAGTAAATTTTCGTTTGTAACTAAGTTTAATAATGTATCCACTCTAGGACAGGGAAAGAGAAAGACGTGATTATAGTAATTGGCGTACACTTTCGGGTTTTGTATTTTCGACGAACCAAATAGGCCTACAGTTAAATTTAAGTTGGTATGACATCAGCTGTTTCTCTGCCGTTCTCACAGTCATCGAATGATAAGAATAAAGACCTGGAAAATTTTCCATGACCTCATTTTGAAGGCACTGTGACTGTTTTTCATCTATTGCCGTACGTACGGATGTGGTCAATTGATGTACAACAATTGCGGGTCCAAAATACAAGAATTACGTGGCCATTACAAGAATATGGCCAGTTAAAAAACCGTATTTTTCCTACTCCCTCCACCATTTTTGTATTTTCCCCTCCCTTCCCCCACCCTTTTTCTAGGATGTTTGCGTTGATAAAAGAAAAAGACTGCATCCCCTATCAATCCATGTCCAAGGGGATGTACAGTCATCAAAATGGTATCTTTATGATGAAGCGGGTTCGCTCCGCAAACTTTTTTCTCTCTCTCACTCCGTAAACAGAGGCAGGCCATTTGTGGACGCTCGCGCTACATACTTTATTGAGTGCCGCCGCTGTTGCTGCCCAACACTGTCCGTCGACCCACGGCTCACTGGCCTTTGTCCGGCCCGCACCCCACTTTTATCGGGTGGGTGCGGGCCTTGAGGGGGTCATTGTGCGGACCAGCCCCAGCTAGCCGGTAAACGTGCGGCGGATACAACATTCTGCGTTTCTTACATGTGTGATAGTTACAATTAACAAATCAAAGAATGTATCTACAAAAACATGGAAATATGCGATGAATAGTGTGCGCTTTGCTCTTCCTGTTAGTGTATAAGACAGTTTAGTAGACTGAGGAGGAAATAGAGATAATTACGCTAAAATGCAGTTTTGCTAGCTATGGTGAATAGATAAAGATAGGGAATATGCCTACAAACTAACCTAATCTATTAAGACGTTTGTTGAGTTTACTATCTAACGAAAGGGTATATCAAGTAGAATCCAGAGATGTTAGTTGTTAATGTGTGTAGTTATTCTAAAAGAGTATAGAAGCGTTTAAAGAGAGTGACCCTAGCACAGCACGTTTAAAAGATGATGCCGCATGTCACAGTCATGTGCTGCTGGCGGTACCCAGCCTGTAATCTGATACAGCCTGCTGTGAGCGGGTGGTGGCAAAACCGTACGGCAGTAGAAATACATGCTTCTTTCACCTTCTGTTTCCATACAGTTTTGTTTTCAGAACAGAGATCGTATATTTGTAAATTGTTAATATTTATGAATTAACTCTGGTCAACACTGAAATCATTACTGACTTAAAAAGGTCCTAATCTGTAGCTAGTATCTTGGTGTGCTGAACACGAATATGACCATGAAATTTTTTTAGTGGCTCTCGTTTTAAAGATATTTCATATAGTTTTTTTTCTATGTTTCACCATGTAAATTTATCCAGTAGGTCTGTAACAACATCCTAAATAAGCCTAGAATGATGTAATATTGCATCACATTGCATAATACCATCATGCACACATCATCCAGAATTGATTGCATCATTTTCTGATGCAGTGCAGTACTACTGCCAGGCGGCTGCTGAAGTAAGCTGACATCACCAGTGTACTATATAAAGCTCAGTCGGAAAGGTTGAGCATTTCAAATATTTCAGACTTTGTGCGATACAGCTTAAGCTACTGTTACATAAAACTGTTATTATTTTATCCATTTAGTTACAATACAGAACACTAATGCCTCGAAAGTGCATTAACTCTTTGTACCCGAAGGGACACGCAGGGCTAAGACCTATGTAGAAAATTCCAGAGGGTGCATAGATTTACACGTTTAAAAAAAATACCGCTTAAAAACTACCACACTCACAGTAATATATTTTACATATTTAGAAAGATCTATTCTTTGGCATCACAATGGAAACAATACTTTTAGTTAAAAATATTAAATACTACTTACTATTCTGTGCCAAATGTGGTCACTTTTTGCACACACAACAAACGAAACACGTGTAGCCATTGTGAACTACGGAAGTAGACCTGGCCAGCCGCTACACTAAACCTCGTTTGGCAAGCTGAAATTGTTTCCGAAACTCATTAAGACAGTGCAGGGGAAACAACCGATGATAGAGCTTTACAAAGTTTACTTCCCTTATACCGTTAAATGTGTCGCTGCAAATTTTAAAATTCGCTGAAAGTTTGACGGCAGCGCGGACTCACCGGTCATTTAGGCCGGTGCAAGTTAGCCAAACCCATCTGGGTCAAAGAGTTAATACCATAGACAATTTTTGCTGTATTTGTGGGGAAGTGAGATTTGCCAGCCAGAAGACAAGTATCACTTCTTAAGTGTAGACGGCATATCATCTTTACTTCGGATGGAAGATTGGCGACCAAGACAAGCCTTGGGCCCTGCATATATGCTGTGCTACATGTACAACACAGCTTTCACAGTGGTTGAATGACAAAAGACCATCAATGCCGTTTGCAGTCCCCATGGTGTGGAGAGAGCCAAGCAACCACACAAATGACTGTTACTTCTGCTTGGTTCCTCCTCTTTCCGGTGGAATAACAAAGCAAAAAAAGTCGAGAATAGTCTACCCAAACATTCCGTCTGCATTGAGACCAGTTCCACATGGTGAGGGACTTCCTATTCCAGAACCTCCAGCAGAATATTCTCTTGATTCAGCGGATGAGGACGAGGTTGAGCCGACCTGTTCTTCTCCTGGTCCGTCAGCATGCAGTGATCCAGATTTTCACTGTGGTGCATCATCAACCCCACACAGAATAACACAGGAAGAACTAAATGACCTGGTTTGTGATTTGGACTTATCCAAGAACAAGGCAGAATTGCTAGGTTCAAGACTCCAACAATAGAATCTTCTAGAAGAAGATGTCACAATTGCTTCATATCAAAAACGTCACCAGCAGTTGGAGCCTTTCTTCAGAAAGGAAGGTAATCTGGTGTTCTATTCCGATATTGAGGGCCTCATGAATGCCTTAGAAATCACTCATGACCCACAAGAACGGAGACTATTTGTAGACTCTTTGAAACTGAGTCTTAAGGCTGTGGTTTTGCACAATGGAAACCGAATTCCATCTATTCCAGTGTCCACATGAAAGACATACGATAACTTAAAGCAGCTACTGAATTCCATTGAGTATAACAAGAACAGCTGGCACCTCTGTGATGATTTGAAGGTAGTTGCCCTTTTAATGGGACCGCAGCAGGGATATACAAAATACATGTTTCTTATTATGAATGGGATAGCCGAGCAAGGGAATTGCACTACTTGCGGAAGGAATGGACTCGCAGACAAAACGGAGCAGTTGGAGAGAAGAATATCCAGCACCCAGCTCTGGTTGAGGGTAACAAAATCCTGCTACCACGCTTTCACATCAAACTAGGTTTGATGAAGAACTTTCATGAAAGCCATGGACCGGACATCGCCAGCTTTCCGATACCTGCATGAAAACATTGTGTTTAACATTAAAGTATCTATGTGCCCCATCCGCACGAAGTGTGCATGAATTGTGTTCTCGTGCATTAAATGGAAGGCATAATAATTATTACAAAAATATTGATTTTCTCATGCATTGAATAGCATATGGATATAAAAATATTGTGTTCGACTGCCAGACTAAAAATAAAATGCATGTATTACACTGGAAAAGTCCAGTTAGATTGGAAAATGAGAGTATTACCCTGGAAAACCAGGGTTAGATTGGGAAACTAGAATATTACTCTGGAATAGTCAACAGCCATTTTCACGGGTGTTGGTTAAGCCTAAACCGATAACGATCACTTGATAAACCATCGGTTAGCTACCATGGTTGGCCAATGGAAATGATGGTTTGTCATGTGATCGTGATCAGTTTAGGCTTAACCAACGGGCATGAATATGGCTCCACTTTAGATTGGGAAACTAGAATATTATCCTAGAAAAGTCCAGTTAGATTGGAAAAGTAGAATATTAGTTATACTACCCTGGAAAAGTCAGGGACTCTGATCCCCCCCCCCTCCCCGGTGCTATCATTCCAGGTCTTAATGCTTTACTGATGTGCAGATCCAGAGGTCCATTCCTCCTCGCTGTTCATCCGCAGACAGCAGCCAGGGAAAGGCAAGCCATGTTTGCAGCGCTGCTGGCTGAGCACAGAGTCAGAGGTCACAACACAGGAAGCAGAGGAAGAGTACCATTCGATCATACAGAACACTGAGCGAGGCAAAGGTAACTTAGTAGTACAGAGATAGGGTTTGAAAGCAACGTCCACATGGCAAGATCGCAGAGCAAGGACTATTTTAACAACCTGTGAGACTGCATATTATGTATGCATCTGCGAGACTATGCACACTTTGCATGTGCGTGCATAATTATGTAGTTATTGGTAGGTATAGGTATGTACATGTGCAAGCATGCTTGTACTAAAATGTGAATCTGTACTTCAGCACTCAGTTTTCTAGACGAAGATCACATTTGTATTTGTTTTAAAAATACATATATTGTCTGAGAAATTGAATTCAGGTAAATAAAACAAACAAACCGCAGTGTGATGGATGTAACCATTACAGAGAGGCAAGACCACCAACACTGCTAAATATCAGATATCTATCACACTGCCAGTGACCTATAGCAGTAATGTGTTAGGCTATGCTTCCATTCCTTAAATGTCTGTATCTTCTATTAAGATATTTACAGACACAATTTACACATTTTTATTTTCCTCCATTGACACTCTCCTTTGACAGTAAATGTAACAAACATTTTCATAGACTTGATCAGTCACTAGGCAAATTTCCTGCCAAAACTTTCATCTTAACTAGACTTAGTGTATTCCAGTGAAATTAACTCATCTTCTTTTCACTTTGCGAAACTATGACAATGTCAGGAAGAGCACAATGGGCCCATTGTCTCAGATATTTCTGTCTCTTGAATGTGCATTCTTTGATTTTCATGGACTTTTTCTATGTATACCAACAAAAACAATTTTATTTTGCCATGCCTTTGGCATTTGCTGTCTAGCTGCTGCCACTGCGTGGCATTGTCCTCACTGAGGCTCACCCTTGTCCTATAAAACCCAGGAAACTGTTGAACAAAGAGAGTGGACAAACATTTGGGCAGAAAACTACTCCGACACCACACAGGGAGAGGAAAAGGGATGAAAACATGGTGCCAGGGTGGTCTTGCCATATCTTGCTTTGAGTGATGTCCAGAAGGAAAGAAAGGGAGCGTGAAGTAAAGATTACAAAGAAACCTCACTTCAGGATCACATTAACAAAACCCCACCCTTTATTATGTACACAAGGTTAAATGGTGTCACCAGTGTGTGTCCGAACAAAGTGGAAAGCAAAAAGTGTAGCGCTCCTGACCAGGAGGTTTGTAGCAACACAGTGTATGTAACTGTATTGTGCATAAAGACTTTTTCTTGTCATAGTAATGTACCATGACCCTCAGTGCCTCCCGTGGTGCTGCACAGGGGTCCCCTCAGTCCAACCCCTGTGACTGGGTTTTGTAGTTGCGGCGCACTTCCCACCCCGGGCAGTGCACTTTGGCTTCGGCCATGGCACTAAATCTGCAAGGGTTTGCAAGTGCGTTCCTGTGAGGCCTCACCCACCGCTCTTGGAGTGAAAGGGGCTGAGGACGTGCTAGTAAGAAGTTCCTTGACGGTTGGCAGTCGGATGCGATAGAAGGGCAAATTACACCGTTCTACCAGTCCACTTCTGCCGAATCAGGTAGGGTATGTGTGTGTGTGTGTGGTTCCAGCCTTCTCTCTGGCCACTGGAAGTACCCATGCGTCCAGTGTTGGTCATGTTCGACCACCCCTTTCCTCAGGCTGGAAAGGCACCGGGTTGGGATTGCGATGCACCCCTTGATTCCGGTTTGTGAAGTATAGGTGAAATGCCCACTTCTGGCGGGGTCTTCACTCCTCCTTCTCTCAAGACGCAAGGTGGAAGTTCACAAACTTCTGGTGCTGGCCAGTCCAGCTGGCCAGCTTCCGGTAATGCGGTGGTCACAGGCATAACTCCTCTGGTCTCAAATGTTCCATTGCTTTTGTGACCAACCCTCTGACAATCGCCCTGGTTTTTGGCCACGGGCCATGCTTCCGATGGTGGGGGCATCGCTTCCGAGACATGCAGCGGAAGTGCCACACCACTTCCGGTGCTCGTTGGTGCAGTTCCACTGCTGGTCCTCCAGTTTCATGCTGGCCATGAGCTCAGCTCCTCTGGCCTCACTAGTTCCGGTTGCACATGTGGTTGGCCCTCTGACTCGCTTCAGTTTTGCCCGTGGTGTAGGCATCGCTTCCGAGACATGCAGCGGAAGTGCCATGCCACTTACAGTGCTGGTTTGTGCAGTTACACCTCCGGTTCACGTTTGCACGTTGCACCACCTAGTTCCAGTTGAACGTGCGATTGCCCCTCTGACCCCAGTTTTGGTCGTGGGCCATGCTACTGGTGGTGGGTGCATTGCTTCTGAGACATGCACTGGAAGTGGCCCCACCACTTCCATTGCTGGTTGGTGCAGCTCGACCTCTGGTTCCATGAGGTCAGCTCCTCTGGCCTTGCTGGTGCAAGTTGTGCTAGGAGTCACCTTATCGGCCTGGCCCAGTTTGGCCCCACGGCCACCCTCTTCCGGTGCCATGGGGGAGAGGTGGGTTGCTCCTCTGCCTACCGACACGATGGGAAGCTCATCCACTTCCGGCGCCAGTCAGTTTCACATGTCCTTCCGGTTCTGTGGTGGGCATGAGCACGGGCCCCTGGCTTTGATAGTTTTGGGTGCCTTTGCGACCACCCCTCCTCTTCCCCCTGGCTTTGGCCATGTAACCCTGTACTGCCAGGTGTGCGGGCATCAGTCCTCTGTCAATCCTCGCTTCTTCTTGTGGGGGTGGGGGCAGAGGGGACCTGCGGTAGACACAGCCCAACTTCCAGTGCCGGCTTGTCTGGCACACCCTTCGGCTTCAGTGACAGCTCTCAAGCTCAGCTCCTCTGGCCCTACTGGTCCTGGTCATGCTTGCGATCATCCCCCCCCCCCACTTCCGGTTGTGGCCTGCATTTCTGGCGATGGGGCACTTAGCCTCATCCGTCCTCTTGTCTTTTTTAAAGAATGAGACGCATGTTGGGGTGGCGGGGGCTGTCTCGTCCCCACCTGTAGTGGTGGCTCTGACACACCTACCTTTGTTTGACCCGTGTGGTACGCCCTTCTGGTATAGGCGCTGGGTCGGGCGGGAGTGGCTGTTTTCTTTTTTGAAAACTGGCTGGCTGCTTTGTTGGCACCTCACTCTACCCATGGGCAGGTGTGCATGGCTATGCGTCCATGGGGTCTTGGGTGACCAGAGCATCCTGGCACTGATGGAAAACTGCTGCCATGCCCTGAGCTCCCCCTTCTGGTGCTCTCCAGGCTCTCCCTGGCTTGCCCATTCACGTGTTCCTGCTGGGCCTTCCTGTTGGAAACACAGGTCCACTATTCTGTGGCTCTTCTGGCTTAACTTTCATGTTCGCTAGTGCCCCCTGACCCAAGTGTGCTGTCCTTGAGTCTGGTTTTTGCCTTCCATGGCAAGATCCAGGCCCTGGTCCTTTTCACATGGGTTTTCACCCTACTGCAGTTTTCGCCCCTCTGCTGCGTTCCTGCATCCTGATTGCTAAGGGGCTAGCCACCACTCATTTTGCTATACCCGTTTCCATCACAATGGGTTACCCACATGGTTCCCCAACCGGCGCTCCTTGTGGCAGACATAGCCTCCCCCCTGGTCCCAGCCTTGTGCCGCTTCCTTTTCTAGACGCACATCTCCCCTTTCCCCACCAGGCAGTTGTGGGCTGACTGGGGCCACATCCAGTTCCACTTGGACTCAACTCGAATGGTGGCCTCCTTGAACCTTCAAGGTGGCACTCAGTCGACCTGTTCTCAGGGGCTGAGGCCCTCTGTTTGTGAGCTCACCTTCATGGCCTTTTCCTCTCTGCAGTGCACATTGCTGGCTCCACCATTGTCCTGCAGACCGAGTGGCCGCTGATACCCACCATTCTGGAGCTGGTCCCGTCCACCTCTGGATCTGTTTTGTGTCCAAGTAGTGCAAACACCTTCCCATCCTGACCTCCCCAGAGACCTGGGTGGTGGATGCCTTCTCCCTGTTGTGGACAGGGTTAGCAGCTTGTGCTTTCCCCCAAGGCCTCTCCTTCGCCAGATGCTGTGGAAGGTGGAGATCACCTGCCCCCGTCAAATTTACGTCACGCCTCGCTGGTGGCTTCACAGCTTCGTGAAATGGATCCCCTCCCACTCAGAGTACCAGTGGGTTCCCCTTGCAGCTGTGGTTCGGCATTATGCACCCCTACCCCAGTTCCTCCATCTGCACACCTTGCTCTCATAGCCTAGCGTGCTCTTCGTCTTGGTGCTTACGTCTCGACCGTCTTCTGGCGTCTGCCAGGTGCTGGTCGACCACCAGGTTTTCTGATGTATACTGGAGGCACTGGGTGTGGTGGTGCTGGGCCAGGATGGTGGATCCCTCCCGGCCTCAGGTGGTGGGCCTGGCCAATCACTTAGCCTTTCTTACCAACCAGGCCACTCCACACACCCAACACCACTTTTGTCATCAAGCGCCACTTCACCTGCACTAACACAACATCATCTACGCCATCACATGCACCCTCTGTCCCACTTCATTCTACATTGGGGAGACAGAACGCACTCTCAACACCCGCTTGACAGAACATCTAGCTGACACTAAACACCGCAGAAACACACCAGTTGCACGTCACTTCAACACACCCCCACACACAGCCAACAACATGAGGGTCTGTGGTATCTGGAAAATGAAGGGCGATTCCATTGACCGTAAGAATATGGAGTCCTACTTCATTACCCATTTCGGTACTATGGCACCCACTGACACTGACCCTCCACCTCCCTCTTTTTCCTCTTTACCCCTCCCCCCCCCTCTCTCTCTCTCTCTCTCACTTCTTTTCTCTCACCTCTCCCACACTGACTCTCTCCACCCCACCCCCACCCTTCCCTACCCTTTCCTACTCACGTGGCGATTGGCTGCCCCTCTTTTCAACCCTTCTTACTCACTGTCCCTTAGTCATTTTCCTGCTCTCCAGCCCATGCACCACATCTACTGAAGCTAAGTCTTTTTCTTCTGTTTTCATTGTTGTCGTTTTTGTGTCGGGGTAGTGCCCCTAAACATGTAGATTGTCTTCGTCTTTGTCATGTCTTAGCTTGGTCCAGTTCCCTTGTTTTAAATTTAAGAAAGGTTTTTTCCTCCAAGTGGCAGTCACCTGTTTTTCTTGTACAATCAATGAGTTACTCTCTGGCCTGGTTGTCAGACACAACTTGTGTGCAGAGGTCTAACAGGAAAGCCGATCCAGTTTTGCATGGAGCCACTGTTCTGAACGAAGATTGTTGCATGTCTGAGTTGAAATGATGCTTCTCTGCTATATTAAAGCTGCATGATAAAACGAGCGTTGGTTGGACAATGCTAATTTGGGATGCTGTCACCTTATCTGGGGTTGATGTCACTACTAGATTTTGGTGGGAACAGTCACACAGACGTCTGAATTCGCTGAAAAGGTAGAGGGGTTTTTCCTGAAAATCCTTATCTGGATACCAAGATAGATTCATGTGCCTGGAAAATCAAGATACAACTCACGTATGCATATATTCGCGTTGACTGAGCAAGGACTGCATTCTTGAGGTTTTTGAATGAAGAATGTTTTATTAATGAAGTGTGTGTGGGTGGATGTTACTTAAATCTGAGTAAATGTGTAGATTTAGTTTAACAGTGCTGATTTAATATCCTTGTGGGCAAAGTGTAACATTGTTCCTACAGAAGCAGTGAATGCAACATGTTCCTAATTGCTTGTCAAGGAAATGCATGGGAATAATCGTTTCCCTGACACACAGACCCTCATGTTGTCCAATGTGTGTGGGCCATTGTTGAAGTGTTGTGCATCTGCGGTCTTTCTGTGGTGCTTGGTGTCCACTAGGTGTTCCTTGAAGTGGTTATTGTGTGTTCTGTCTGACTGATGTAAGGTTCTGTTGTACACTTATGCCGTGGAAGGTGGAGGTAACAAGTACATATTTTTTTGGAGGTGTATAACAAAGACCACGCTTTATTTTCCTGAAACAGTGTGTGCCACCAGTAAGTTGGGTTATACCAGATTTTTTAAAAAATACACTAGGTTTCGGCTGAAAGTGCACAGCAGTCTGTTTTGTCCGGAATGTCTGATGGTGTATTTTCTAGTTTTGGTGTTTGTTGTCAGTGTGCACTGTGGAAGTAGATGGCATAGTGGTATATTTTGTAGTGTTTGTGCTTGTTTTGTTGTCAGTGTGCACTTCTGGGGCTGTTGGGATGGGCTAACTTTATGTGTTTCTTTCAATCTGATTATCACTTCTGTTTCTCCCAGCGGAGTTGATAATCAAATGATTGGCACTGCTGGCCAGAAATTAAGGAAAATGCCAACAGTATTCCCCCAGATTGAGCTCCTTAATCAGATTCCGAGCCCAAACGTGATCATAATTTCTCGTTATTTGCCAGTCTGTCACGGGACTAGCCAACGGGTGGAAGTGCATTAGTTTACAAAAGTAATTTACTTTTATCAGACTAGAGTTTTTGGCAGAAAGAGAAAAAGATTAGATACACTTCTGAAATTCGTCATCAGGAGAGCAGTGGCAATAAATACTGGGCTGGATCGCAGGAGAGTGAATTTCCCATGCTGTCCCAGTGGGGTGGGAAGAAAGATGAGCTTCTGTGTTATTGTATTATCGATATGAATTGATGGAATCCACCTAGGATGATTTGATCGCCACCAGCTCCCGCACTCCCCAATCCCATCAGCTCCTGGCCGCCAAGGAGGTCTGCTTCTTTAGACCAGTCTCAGTCGGTGCACCCTTCATTTGTCTCCACCCTTTATGGTGTAAACTGTCACAAGAGAAGGGCACATCATTCGTCATCACATCATGTGGCCTGATTATCAGTTTGGGATAAGGTTTTGGACAGTGTGCTGACATACTTTGGTTACTAACACCCTTTAGTCCAGTGACATTTATTGTTGCATGTGACATCTTTCAGATATCCAGTGACATTTATTGTTACATGTGACATGTTTCAGATATCCAGTGACATTTATTGTTACATATGACATGTTTAAGTTTCAGTTTGTTTCTGTAATCAGTAATCATCTCTTTCAAATCTTGGATTTGGTGTTCCACAAGGGTCTGTGCTGGACCCCATCCTCTTAATTTTATATACCACTCCTCTGACTAATCTTGTTAACTCACATCTATCTCTCATCAAATGTTTGCTGATGATACGCAGCTTTACCACCCAGACTACCCTGAAAATTACAATAATCTTGTTCAAACTCTCCAAAATTATTGCTCTGAAATAAAAATGGGGATGTCTCAAAACCGGCTCAGATTAAATGACAATAAGATAAAACGTTACTGATTAACCACACAGATTTCAGCACGATTGAAATAAATCCTCCTTGCAAACTGCCACAAGTGCAGTAATCTACTTTACATTACATATTTTGAAAAAATCAATTTTTGAACATCAAAATAATGATAAAATTTACTGGAAAACTGTTAAATAGTCCTTACGAGTTAGTGTTAGACTG
This sequence comes from Lanistes nyassanus, assembly GCA_004794575.1. Taxonomy (NCBI): domain Eukaryota; kingdom Metazoa; phylum Mollusca; class Gastropoda; order Architaenioglossa; family Ampullariidae; genus Lanistes; species Lanistes nyassanus. The sequence goes on along the minus strand of SMGT01004178.1, from coordinate 122,826 downwards.
AGTCACTGTGTGCACTTTACGTGCCTAGATGGTTTTGTCGCATTTCCAGCGTGCAGATATTTAAACAGAATTGGCAAAGAATGCGCAGCTTACAAGTACAAAGAATAAATTAAACATAGTTAAAAGTGTACAGTTTATTTTTACACGCCACCATTATTCATTGTCCAACATGACTATTCAAAGTAAATCTAAAATGACTAGATTCATAATAAAAACTACACTGAAACCTGAGTACACCCATTTATCATTCAATCAATTGCATTAGATGGAAAATTTTTCTGAAATCAGATTTGTGTCTGTTTTTGTCCTAACTGATCTGTTCTTACTGTTTTCACTCCAAGTAGCAGTCATTTGTTCTGATATGACATCTACTTTTTTGGAGCACAGGTATGTTGATTTCTTGTTCTTTTTTTTTTACTTAGTATGATGTTGTTATCACTAATTTAAGTTCATTGTTATTACAGTGTTATTTGTTCTTGTGAGAGAGAGACAGAGACTCCAAGAGCAAAATACAGGAAACTTTATTATGAAAGACGCATTGAGCTTCAGCATAAATAAAAAAGCAACAAAAGTACATTATAGAAGAGAACCCAGTTCAAAGAGTTTAACTTGGAATAATGTGTTTTTTTGTAATAGCATTTTATCACTTTTTAATAAGATTTTTATGGTATATATATATATATATTTGCTTCTATGCAGTTCCAAGAGAACGTCTGAGTTCAGAGAGTTCTAGCTGTTCACAGAGGTGGAGAAGATGAATATCCTTAAGTTCTGTCCTTCAAGATGGCTGAGCCTGGAAAATGTGGTCAGCAGAATGCTGCAGCAGTACCCTGCCCTCCTGAACTACTTCAGCAGCCACTCTGGGTGGGACAACCCAGGGAAGGTGTCAAGGATTTAAATACACCTTTAACACACCTATGACAAAATTGACGTTCCTTAAGTGCATCTTTCCGCTGCTGAATAACTTCAACAGTCTTTCAGGCTGATGACTCCAAGGTGGGGATGCTGATGCCAGAGATGACAAGACTGCTTAAAAAGTTCTTGTGCAAGTTTGTTAAGATGGAGGTGATCAAGTGTAGTGAGCTGACCAATATCGACTTTGCAAACTGACATAACCAGTTGGCTGACGATCTGCTTGCTGTCGGTATGGACTGTCATATCTTGGCTGACTGTGGGGAGATTTCACTAGCCACACACAGGTTTGTGGCTGATTGAACTATCGCTTTTTGTTTTGTCTCTTGTGTGAAGAAGATGCTGGACAAGTTTCCATTTTCAAATGACATATTGACACAACTTCAAGTCCTGGACATAAAGCCGAGAGAAGACCAGGATTGTTCTGCCATTATTGTCAGCTGGCTGCCAAGTTTGCTCCTGGCGTCGACCAAGAGGAGCTGAAGGAGGAGGAGTGACAGGTCTTCCAATTGATGGATGGAAGTCAGGTGGTGGTGTTGGATCCAGCAGGAAAAGAAAAACTAGGTGCTGTCTGGAGAGAAGTGTTAAGTACCAAGACAAGTTTTGGTGTCACACGATTCCCTTTGTTTGGGAAAATGAAGCTTGCTCTGCTGTGCCTCCCTCACAGCAACGCAGAAAGTGGAAGGATCTTCTCAGTGGTCAGGAAGATCCACACCGAGGCCAGAAGCAGCATGGCCCCTGATGCTCTCACTACTGCTTTCTTGCAGATAAAATTGAACTCGGGCTCATGCTGTCACGACTTCGGTGTCCCACCTGGCATGGTGAAGAAAGGGTTAGGGTTAGGGTCAGGGTCCTACCCGGCATGGTGGAGAAAGCAAAGTGCTGTACTGAGTACAACCAAGAGCATAAGTGATTCTTTGAGAGAGAGAGTAGGAACGTTTATGGTGCAGTAAGGCTTTTCTGTAATAATAAAATTGTTTTGGCGTTATGACATGTATGTGTGCGTTTGCTGCATCTAATGGTTTTCTGTTCAAACTTGTAGTATTTAAAATAAAATCTTATGGCAAGAGGCCTAATTAGCCTGACAGCCTGCCTTTTTTATCTTTATATCAAATCTTGAAACTAATTAGGAAGTATTCAGTGTTTAAGCTGAATCTTAAATGGAATCGCAAAGCATTTTAGCATGGGGGATCGTTTTGCCTGTCCATACATTAAGATGCACATAAAATACACAGGCCGAACAGGCCTTACAACTGCTGTAATGGCAGGAAGAGTGGGTATGAATGTTCGTGCAAACCACCCATAGTTATAGGCCGGAAGTTTAACAAATTTGAATTGTCTGAATGCATTGAAGTAAATATGGGATGCTCATACCTTTTTGACAATTATAAAACATCCCTTTCATTTTTTCCCATACAGCCCATCAACTGACTAGCAGCAAACAAAGTAATAAAGGTTTCATCACCCATACTGTGCAGTAGTTGTGCATTCTGTACTGAGATACTCCCCATGGCTGTACATCACTGTGCTCCCCATGGCTGTACACTGTGTACTGAGATATTCCCCATGGCTGTACACCACTGGGTACTGAGGTGCTTGCCATGATTGTGCACTACTAAATTTTTGTGACTATTCTGTATAGTGTGGCAGCGAGCATGTTTGTAACTAGTCTGTGTAGTGTAGCAGTGAACATTTTTGTGACTATTCTGTATAGTGTGGCAGCAAGCATGTTTGTAACTAGTCTGTGTAGTGTAGCAGTGAACATTTTTGTGACTGTTCTGTATAGTGTGGCAATGAACATGTTTGTGACTAGTCTGCATTCTGTATCAGGGCCAACAGACAACCATGAATTCCAGGCAGAGACTAGAAAGCTGCTGGATATTGTAGCCAAGTCCCTGTACTCTGAAAAGGAGGTGAGAGCTTGAAAAGGTGGGGTAGGGGTGTTCATAAATGTCAGTTTGTTTTTAAGAAAAAATTAGAGATTAATTAGAAATTTTATTTAAGAAATATAACCTTTATTTAAGCTAGACATAGTGGCTTTCACATGCAGTGTTTGGATATATGGTTCAAATTATATGCCTGCTGATAGAATTAATGTGTTTGAGGATGTTCTTTGCTGGTGAAACTGATAGTGCAAGCATAGAAAAGGATGCAATGCTGCCAACATGCACCAAGCATGAAGTTTGTCAAAACGAAAGTTTCCGCCCCACTGCCTGTCGGCTTTCCCAGCTCATGTTTGACAATGAGAAAAACATCATGGCTTACAAGTTTTGTGTTGAAAGGCTGCAGGTCGCAGGTAAGACAGATTTTCTGGAAGGCTGTCCTAGTTTTAAACATGAAAATCTTGCTGCACATATGAAAAGCAGACAACATGGAAAGTGTCCTGACAGTATACTTGGGACTGTGAGTGTTGTTCAAGATACCATTATGAGAAGTTTTTCAGGCACGAGACAGTCAATAGGAGCAGTGCCAAGTGTATGAAATTACAGTTAAGATGAATACTGCCTGCTGTATCGCCAAAGAAATGTCTTACACTCGCCTGAAAACAGGGATACTGTTGAAGAAGAAAAATGGTCTTAAAATTAGTCCTGTATACAGCAGTGATGTTAGATGCTCAGAGCTTGTGTCAAACATTTCCAAAGATTTACCAGAGGCTGAGGTGAATAAAGTGAAATGCAACAGATTAGAGAAAACGAGGCAGCATATGTGAGGTACCTGCTGCGTGAAATGCCAGTCAGTCATCTTGTGGCTTTCATGTAGGTGGTGTATGCTCATGCAGATCGTGTCACAGACTGCATTGACTTTTTGATGTGGAATTTGAGTGGAAAACTGGAAGCAGAAGCTTATTGGATTCTGTGCTGATGGTGCAAAGGTGAACTTGGGACAGACTGGTGATGGTGTTGCTAAATTGAGACAGGATAATTCTACACTGATTGATATACGCTGCATCGGTCACATACTTAAGTTAGCACATCTGGAGGTTTTAAAACAAGTGAAAATGGTCAGCCTTGTGAAGGACATTCTGCCTCTGGTCGGGAAAACATACCACCAGTCCAAAGACCAACTGGGACCTGAAGAAAGTTTGTGGAGAATTTGAGACAAGATTCTACAAGCAATAGCCAGTACAATGGTACTTGGTGAGTCCTTCACTGGCACAGAGCATTGAAAGTCTTCCTGAAAGACCAGCATGATCTGTTAGGTCCCTCACTTCAACAAAGCATTGAAAATCTCAGGGCTTCAAACATTCTCGCTTTTCCATGTTTTTCCACCACCAGCACAAGTGCTTCTGCCTTTTAAAAAATCCACCAATCAGAAACATTGGCAATATTTTTTAAAAATTAATATTTTATCACTCTCGCATTAATGTTATGCCGAACAACCTATGTGTACTATATGTAGTGTAGTGTGCATTTTTTAAAAACTGGTTGTCATGGTACAATCCATTGCTAATATTGTATAATTGTAACTTGGATGTATATGTCCCTTTCATGTAAACACTGCATATTTTGTATATGTGTGTTAAAGAACTAGGTATTTTCTTGAGTGAATTTCCTCTCTTTTTAAGCTTGGCTGTTTGTAGGCCACCATGATCTTGTGACAAAAGCTGCATATTATTCAGCTGTTGCCATTTACATGGAGAACGTGGGAGAGACAAGAGGCAATGCTGACATTGCTGGGCAAGAACAGAAAAAAAACCAAGACCATGGAAGACCTTCACTTTGTAGCCTTCTGTTATTTCCTTTCTGATGTCTTCCAGGAGATGGCCACACCCAGTGTGACGCTGCAGAATGTGGAACTCATCCTGCCAGGAGCTGTTGCTACAGTTGAAAGTTGTTTTACCAGTCTTGACCACATGAAAACTGACTTTCAGTTGGAAGATGGAAGACTTAAATTAAAACCTTCATAAGACAGTGTCTGGAAAAACAAACACCTGGTGTTCACTCTTTTTCTTCAAGACCTTGAAATGAAGGGTTAGGGTTGATTTGATGATCTGGGAGTAAACAAAGATGAAGGGGCGCGGACTGTGGTGTCTACATTCTCCATGTTCTACCAAAATAAATGGCCTGCCAACATGCGCTGACTGGAACTGCTGTATGGCAACAAAGAACTCAAACAAAAGCAACAGCAGGATAAAGACAGCGATCATTAACAGCAGAATAAAATATAGACAATGATCATTAACAACAGGATAAAATATAGACAATGATCATTAAAAGGAGGACAAAATATAGACAGCCAGTGATCATTAACATATAGCAATCATTAAAATATAGACTGTGGTTATTAACATATAGCGATCATTAAAATATAGACTGTGATCATTAATAGCAGGATAAAATATAGACAGCAAGTGATCATTAACAGCAGGATAAAATATAGGCAGCAAGTGATCATTAACGGCAGGATAAAATATAGCCAGCAGGTGATCATTAACAGCAGGATAAAATATAGCAAGTGATCATTAACAGCAGGATAAAATATAGACAGCAAGTGATCATTAACAGCAGGATAAAATATAGACAGCAAGTGATCATTAACATATAGCGATCATTAAAATATAGACTGTGATCATTTACAGCAGGACAAAATATGGACAGTCAACAATATTAACAGCAGGACAAAATATAGACGGTCAACAATATTAACAGCAGGACAAAATATAGACGGTCCTTTTACAGCAGGACATTGGTGACTTTTGTATTTGTTAAATATTGTCGTATTAAATAAGTGGTGCAAATCTGTGCACATTTCCACTTCCAGTGCTATTTTTTTCTCTGTTGTTTGGGTAATACATACGCATACTTTGGTGCAAATTCTGTAGAAAACCAAAATGGTCAGTAAAGGTTGGTGGGTGAATGCATTTACTAACCAATGGCGTCTGGGTCTCAAGCTTCTGCAGAAGGATGGTGAACACTTTGATGCGAGTCTGCTGCATGATAATACTTTAATGTCATGTCCACCATAACACCTTGACGTCGAGTCCACTGAGGGGGGAGGGGGGTATTTGTTGCTTAACGTCCAGCCGCAAACTCTGTGCATATCAGGATGGTGTTGCTTAGACAAAGTTTACGTGCTGCCACACGTGGGACTGATGGTGCAACACGGGCCTCAGTCCCACCCAGTCACATTATACTGACACCGGGCCAACCAGTCCTAGGACTGTTCCCTATAGAGCCAGGCGTCTGGCAGGGCAGCTACTAGATTGTCAATTTTTAAGTCTTGAGTCCACTGAGGGATACAGTAAAACATCCCATATAGGACCTTCCCATATATGACTTCCTCCAGCGTGCGACCCAAAAATTTCAGATGGAGTCCATTTACTATATAAATGACCCTCTTTAACCTGACCACTGACCAACGAAAGTGGGCAGTTTTGTGCAGTATACAACTTTCCCTGGTTAAATGGAAAAAAGGGTTAGCAGACTTCTTTTTACAAAGATATTCACAGAGAAATGAAAACTATCAACCCAAAATCCACTGAGAAGTGCAAAAGAACTGTTTTAAGTCTAGCAAAGAAACTGAAAGTGCTTCTAGCAAAGAACAAAAGAGAAGTCGGCAATATGGAATCTGACATCCATTTAGACCTTACGCCTTATGGACTGAGATGACTTATCTGTCTTTTTGAGATTTCATAGTAGGACAGATAGTTTATATCAAAGATATTGTTATAATTCATTCCTGAAAGTCTCATTTCATTTTCCATGTTTGTCTGAGCCGATTTGTTTTGTTCAGTACCTGCAAGGTCAGGCAGACACCATATAGTTACAACTCATTCACACTTTCTGGCCTAGCAAAAGCTAAGTTAGCCACAGATGTCCAGACTTTATGTCTTACATGTTCCAGTCTTGGAGACTTTTCAGTCCTTTAGACATTCTCGGCACAACAAATAACATCATGAACTTTGTCATAATTCATTTCTGAAGGTCTCGTTTCATATTCCACAAGGTTGGATGATGCAGTAGTTATGCCTCAAGGAAGTCTCGTTCACCCTTTCTCAAAACTAGCCTAGTGATGGTTAACAATCAGAACAGACCAGCATACGTATGATCACGACAGACTAGCATATAATCAGAACAGAGAAGCCATGCTCGATTCCTGCAGGTCAGCAGCCTACACATGAAATAAAGGCTGGCCTGTGGGAATCGGGTATGTATTCTCTGCTGTGATCGTATCAGAGAGAGAGAGAAATTAATGTGATATTAAGTAAGGGTTTAGAGAAGACAGACAACAGAGCCATTAGTAAAAGGCTGTTCGCAAATTTATTACTTTTTGTCTTGTAAAATTTCAATTTTTTTAATTGGCAACACCAGAAAGAATGTTTTAATTATGTGTGGTAGGATGAAACTAGATAGGATGAGATAAAGTAAGTCTGATACAAGATAAACTACATGTTTCTTGTCACAATACTATACCATGACCCAAAGTGCTATATTCTCTATTTAGCGATCCCTAACCGCAACCTCCAAAAAAACAAACCCACATAGCCACCCTGGTAAGCCCCCTCCGTGCATGCGTACTGGGCCTGCACCCCGTGCGCACAGCTCACTGAGCAGGTCAAACTGACTTTCTCAAGCGCTGTGCTGCCGGCAGGACATGTGTGTGAGCTCCCACCTTCCTCCCTCTCAGCGTTGGCTTGGCCTTTGGCGGTCCCCTCTACCTCTGCGCTGCGTCGCTTCGACTTGACAGGAAAGTGATTTGTGTCTTTTCCTTGCGTCCTCTGTCTGCGTGTTGCTTTTTTACAACTTTTTTCCCCAGCTTTAGGCTTTACTGTCTTAGCCGTTTTACTGCGGGGGGGGGGGGGGGGGGGNNNNGGGGGGTGTGTGTGTGTAGCGCGTCTACGGGTGTGGACCCAGACGTACTTAACTGTGCTCACGCAGTGTTTACTGTTAGCTTTGCTGCTCGTTTTGCTTAGCTAGCGGGTGACTTCGCAGTAACTACTTTACAGTAACTCGTCACCCCTAGTGCAGATTTTTCTAAATTGTGCACTTATGCCTCGTGAGCCCCCCTCCTCCTCCTCGCAAGACGGATGGTCGCCGCCGTTCACCTGCAGCCACCTTTACCTCCGCCGATGCTCCTCCGTCGCCACCGCGCACCGTCACGTCAGGGGCCGTGGTCTCGCTGCCCGTACCTTTACCAGAGCTGTTTGGACCTGCCTCTCTCGCGTCTGTCTCTCCAACCGGCCGCTCTGCATCACGCCTCACCAGCCGGTCTTCCGTGTCCACTTCGGAGGAGCTTCCGCCTGACCTTCCTCCGCCGCGTCCACAGACCAAGGGTTCTTCCTGACCGCCCCTGTGGTCTTGCGGCCTCGGGTACGGAGTTGCCTCGGCTTCCTACCCAGGGCGAAGGGGTGCTTCACTGCACAGCTCCTGCGGCGGCCTCGCAGTTGAAGTCCCCGTCCCTCTCGGTCTAGATGCCTCTGTCGGTCAATGAGCCCACTTCCGCTGCTCTAGGAGCGGGGGTGGGGGAGACCATGGCTGTCAGTCATCTGCCGGCGGGGCTGTCGGGCGTGATGGAGGAGGCGTTCGAGCGTGTCTTTTTACGCTTCCTTGGGATGCGTGAATCTCTCTGTGCCCCCGCCAGCTCGGGCGGGGCACAGTTAGACGCTGCTCACCCCTCTGGCCACCCACCTGGTGCGGAATCACACTGACAACCCCCCTCCAGTTCTGTGCATCGGCATGTGTCACCCGCCTCTGCCCATGCATCGTCTGGTTGGGGGAGCGATCGCCGGCCTCGCTTGTCGCCGGTAGTGCCTGCCAGTGCACACCCGCTTGCTGAAGAGGGCTTCGCATCCCACCATCTGTGCTCCTCACCTGAGTCGAAGAAAAATGAGTGGGAAGGGGGAGATGTCTAGGAAGCGCTCGCTCCTGAGACGGCGGAAGAGAAGCCGGGTTCACTTCTCGCCTCCATTTTGGAGCTCGCGGATATCCTCCAGGATTCCGCGCCTCAGTGTTTGGCACAGCAACCACAGGCTGAACAGGACGGTTCCTGGTTCTCCTCGGTTCACCTTCCGGCACCTCGCTCGCAGTCAGCCTGCTTGCGTGAGTCGCCGTTGGTGCGGTCGGCTATTAGAAACGCGTGGTCCGACTACCGTTTCAAACAGCGTCCACCTGTGCCCGTCACTGATCCGCCAAAGGAAACGTTGACTTCCTTCCCCCAGGCTGCCCCGGTGGGTACCTTTCGGCCCCCACCCAAGCCGTGCAGAACCACCTCGTGGTTAGCCCGTGAGTCGGTGCCCTCTGAGCCCCTCCCAGTCTCGCAGGAAGACATGGTTATGTTGCCCCCGGGCTCACGACCTCCTTCCTCGCTGAGCTTGCGCTGGTCTGTGGTGGACCAGTGGGAGACTGCGCTTAGAGATGTTCTCGACATGGCCGGTGTTATGGATCCCGCCATCCTTGCGCTTGAGCGGTCCATTTACACCGAGGGTTGCACGGCTTTCCGCCCGGATGCAGACTTCGCCGCCTAGCGTGTCTGTTCCCGTGCGTTGGCCGGTGCGTTACGTGCTGCAGTTCACAGTGCTGCGTACGCCATGGTCTCGCTGGTGTTGGCTAAGAGAGATGCCTTTCTCTCTGCCATGACTAATGTTTCTCGAACTCTGTCCACCAACTTGCGCGTGGGGCCGATCGTCCAGTCTGCCTTGTTCGGTCCTTACAGACAACAGGCAACGGACATGTTAGCTTCCGCCAGTCGGGAGCGCCAGATTGAGAGCTTGCTAACCTCTAGCGAGCAACGCAAACGCTCCTCCGGCGGGCCATGGCCTGTTGCTTCAAAGAAGCATAAACCAGGCCCCAAGTCCCAGCCAAAAGGGGGTCTTGGCACTCAGCCTCCTCCTAACCTGAGGGGCAAGAGACCAAACCAGCGTAAACAGCGCCCCCAATAGGGGGGCCCTGCCTTGGAATCCCCTGCACTCGCCCCCCCCCCCCCCACAGGCAGGAGGCCTGTCGAGCGCCGGGGAGGCATGGAGCCGCTGCCAGTGCAGCCCCTGGGTGCAGTGTGATTCGGGTAGGGTTCGGCCTGTTGTGGGAGTCCGCTTCCCCCCCCCCCTCTAGACCGCCTCGGTGGTCTAGTGGTTAAGGCGTCCGCTTCCGAGGCGGGAGGTCGGGGGTTCGCATCCCGGCCGAGTCATACCTAAGACTTAAAAATTGGCAATCTAGTAGCTGCCCTGCCAGACGCCTGGCACTACAGGGAACAGTACTAGGACTGGTTGGCCCGGTGTCGGTAAAATGTGACCGGGTGGGACTGAGGCCCGTGTTGCGCCAGCAGTCCCACGTGTGGCAGCACGTAAACTTTGTCTAAACAACACCGTCCTGATATGCACATAGTTTGCGACTGGACGTTAAGCAACAAATACCCCCCTCCCCAATAACTTTAGTTAATGTTTGAAGAATTGGTCAGTGTTTGTTTATCAGTTGATGCTGCAGAAAACATAACCATAGCTGCTCAGCCTATACAGTAAAACCTCCCTTATAAGACCTTCCCATATGATCTCCTCTGGCATAAGACCCAAAACCTTCTGACGGAGACTACACGACCTCCCATTTATGACTCCCTCCACCGACCGACGGAAGTGGCCGGTTTTGCGCAGTATATAACTTTCCCTGGTTTTCATCGGGAAACGGGAAATGTCTAAACAAAATAATGTGACTGGGTGGGACTGAGGCCCGTGTTGCGCCATCAGTCCCACGTGTGGCAGCACGTAAACTTTGTCTAAGCAACACCGTCCTGATATGCACATAGTTTGCGGCTGGACGTTAAGCAACAAACCAAACCAAACCCCCCCCCCTCTGGCGCGTCATCCTCCCTCATTCCGTCTTCCTGCAGACAGATGGGCTCAGAGAGAGTTGGACTTGGCTGTGGCCGCCCTCTTGCAGTCAGCCACGGTGGAGCCGGTTCACCACCCCTCCAGTCCCAGCTTTTACTGCCGTCTCTTTCTGGTACCAAAAGCGACCGGTGGGTCCCGCCCTGTGCTAGACCTATCCCCCCTCAACCGTTTCCTGCGGAAAGTCCATTTCCGTATGGAGACGCCTTCCTCGTTCAGAGAAGCTCTCCGTCCGGGCGACTTCGTCACGTCTCTCAACCTGCACGAAGCATACTTCCACGTACTGATTCCCCCGTCCCATCGGAAATGGCTGCGCATCATCTGGCGGACTCAGGTCTACCAGTTCAGAGCACTGCCCTTTGGCCTCCCCCTTGCACCTTGGGTGTTCACCATGGTCACTCGAGAGTTTTGTGCTCTGTTGCGCGAGCGGGGGATACGCTTTCGTGTGTACCTGGACGACTGGGCAATCCTCGCAGCGGATGCTGGCCTGTGCAACTTGCACACGCCGGAGGCCATGTCTCAAGCACGACTGCTGGGTTTCTCCCTGAACCTCAGCAAGTTGCGGCTCCTTCCCTCGACACAGTTCGTGTTCCTGGGCATGGAGTTCGACACCGTGTCTGCCCTGCGCCCATCGCATCGACCGTCTTCAACTACTGTTGACAAGGTTGTCGGGCGGTCCCTTCTCTGCGAGGCAGCTTGCGGCCTTGGTGGGAACGATGGTGTCGATGGTGTCGCTGGTCCCCCTCGCGGCGGTGTTCCTGCGACCCATCCAGCGGGCGTTTGCAGCACGGTAGGACCAGTCCTCCCAGCAGTGGGATGCCCTGGTTCCAGAACCGGAAGCGTTCGCCCCCCTCTTCCAGCCTTGGCGGAACCTAGCTTGGTTGACATCAGCCGTTCCCATCACGCCCCCTCCACCAGCGGCGGAAATCTTCACAGATTCCTCCCTGTAGGGGTGGGGGGCACACTTCCTTCACCACGTCGCCTCGGGTGCATGGTCGGAAGTGGAGACAAACTTGCACATCAACCTCCTGGAGTTACGTGCAGTTCGCCTCGCCCTGGAGAGTTTTCGCGATGTGCTGCCCCCAGCACACATCCGAATCTGCTCCGACAACACCTCAGTGGTGGCGTACATCAACCATCAGGGTGGTACCCACTCAGCGTCGTTGTTGACTCAGGCGGAGGACTCGTGGCTTTGGGTCCACAGCCACCATCTCTTCCTGTCTGCCAGACATGTGATGGGCTCTGTCAATGTCCTGGCGGACCTCCTGAGTCGCCCACACTGTGTCCTCCAGACCGAATGGACTCTCGCACATTCCGTTCTGGCACCAATGTGGGCGGCCTGGTTCCAGCCACTGGTGGACCTGTTTGCCACAAGGTTCACCAAACGGCTGCCGGTCTACATCTCCCCAGTTCCGGATCCGGACGCTTGGGCGGTGGATGCATTCTCACTGACGTGGGCGGGGCTGGAAGGATACGCATTTCCCCCCTTACCCCTCCTTCCCCGCGTGCTGCGGAAGGTGGAGTTCGATCATCCCCGTCTCATTCTCGTCGCGCCACGTTGGCCGGCGCAAGCTTGGTTTCCGGACCTTCTGCGGCTGACCAAAGCGGACCCCATCCCACTCAGGGTTCCACACGGCGCCCTCCTTCAGCCGCGGTCTGGCATCCCCCATGCCAACCCCCAGTTTCTCCGTCTGCACGCATGGCTCTTGTAGCCCATCATGCGGTGCGTCGAGGTGCTTCCACCTCCACCTTACAGTTCCTGGCTTCTGCCCGCCGCAGTTCCACGAATAAGGTGTACGACGCTCACTGGCGGCGTTGGGTGGAGTGGTGTCGGACTCAGGAGATAGACCCCACCAGGCCACCGTCTGTGGACTTAGCAAACCACCTTTCTTACCTAGCAGATACAGTTGGTTTGTCTGTTTCCGCCGTGCAAGTGCGCAGAGCATCCGTTCTCACCACCCTACGGCAGCTCGGAGTGTCGCTGCGTGGCGACCGGAGCATTATCGCGGAAGTGATTTGTGGCATCGCAATGTCCTAAGCGTGCTCACCCCGCCGCGTACCAGCCTGGGACTTGTTCTTCGTGCTGGCAGCGCTCCGCTCTCGGCTTACCCGAGTTTCTTGCTAAGAATCAGAGACCGGGCGACCCGTCTCCCTCGGTCACCATCCCACCCCTATCCGCAATCCTGACCCCGTCCGACCCGGACTTAGCTAACTGTCCCACCCGGGCACTGTGTGAGTACAGACGCCATACACGTCCATTACGTGTCCCCACTCAGAGACGTCTTTTTCTCTCCCTGCAGTCAGAACGAACACGAGAGATCTCTAAAGCTTCAATCTTGCGCTGGGTCAAAATTGTTGTTCAGCGTGCGTATGCTACAGCCAACGCACGGGGGAGACCAGATCCACTCCTGCCCTTGTCCACCGCGCGCGCGCATGAGATCAGGGCATGGGCCGCCACACTTGCTTCTCAGTCACACACACTGAGGGACGTACTGCTGGTGGCATACTGGCGGTCAGAGGATCCTTTCATCAATTTTTATCTGCAGGATCTCTCTGACCGCTGGGAGGACGGCCTTTATGGGGTGGTGGCGGCAGTCGTCACCCAACACATTTGGTCTGCGCCGTCCTCATAACCCTGGTAAGTTTCTTCAGGTGGCATCACCACCTCCGTTTTGTGCTGAATCAGCATTTTGGGTCATGGTATAGTATTGTGACAAGAAAATGCAAATTTCTTTTCTGAATTTGTGTTTCTTTAGCAATACTTACCATGACCCATCATATGCCCACCCACCTCCCCGCTGATGGTTATTCTGGCTTGAGAAAGTCAGTTTGACCCGCTCAGTGAGCTGTGCGCACGGGGTGCTGGCCCAGTACGCATGCGTGGAGGGGGCTTACCAGGGTAGCTATGTGGGTTATTTTTTGTGGAGGTTGCGGTTAGGGATCGCTAAATTGAGAATATAGCACTTTGGGTCATGGTAAGTATTCATAAAGAAACACAAATTTAGAAAAGAAATTTGCATTTCAGTAATTGAGATGTGAAAAAACTATTTTTAACATGTAGTTCAGTGGTCAATAAAAACAATTTCATGGCTACCATGATAACATACATGCAAATGTGTATCTTTCTCACCCCATCCATTACAGTACATATATGTAGCAATGGTTCGGTGCGACCAGTCCTCTCTGATAAGACCCCTCCATTATAAGACCTGATTGTGGCTGTTTTTTCAGAGTCTTATATGAAAGGTTTTACTGTAATACTTTGATGATGTCAAGTCCACTGCATGATAATAGTTGTATGTTGAAACCACCCTAACATCTTGATGCCAAGTCCACCATATGATAATGTTTTGATGCTTTACCTGAGTCTGCTGTATGAGGACAATTTGATGGTCATGTCCACCATGCTATTATATTTCATGCATGTTCCGTGTGACGATACTTTGATGCTCATGCCCGCTGTATAACAGGTTCTCAAATAAAAAGTGAAAGCTGTTCCTTTTTTTTTTTTGGCTGTGAATGAGAAATAATAGATATGTGTTTAATTAAAGCCGTTTCTTCAGGAGGTACACTTTATTCAGATATCCATAAAGTACATTTTCATGATGCATTCTGAAGTAGCCAGTTGGCTTACAGTTTTATGGTTGTCAAGAAATCTTTGACAAACGTTTGACCTAATATGTCTGGTTAATATATAACAAATAATAAAGAATTTGATGATTAGGAATATGTGGAGCATGGTCTAACAGGTTTCCTAAGATTTTATGATAATTTTAGATGCATGGATTTAGATGTGGTTCTTGTTTCTATGCTTTGTTACAAGATGTGCCCATGTGCATGGGAACCTTTATCTTTTTGTTCTACACAAACATGCCTTTTTGCTGTCAGTGGTGTAACAGGTAAATGTGACCTCTGATTACCAGGTATTCATTCGGGAGCTCATCTCAAATGCAAGTGATGCACTGGAAAAGCTTCGATACCTGCAATTGATGGGTGAAGCAATTCAAGACGAGAAGATGCCCCTGGAGATTCATATTGCAACTGATGATGACAAAAAGACCTTTACCATACAGGTATCTAGTATTTACTACAATTCACAGCAACAGAAACACAGCAGCTTGTGATATCACCTTGGTTTGCTGATTGTGTGTGTGTGCATTCATGCATACTGATATGTGTGTGCATTCATGCAAACTGATATGTGTGTGCATTCATGCATACTGATGTGTGTGTGCAGTCATGCATACTGATATGTGTATGCATACTGAAATGTGTGTGCATTCATGCATACTGATATGTGTGTATACATGCATACTGATATGTGTATGCATACTGATATGTGTATGCATACTGATATGTGTATGCATACTGATGTGTGTGCATACATGCATACTGATATGTGTGTGCATACATGCATACTGATATGTGTGTGCATACATGCATACTGATATGTGTGTGCAGTCATGCATACTGATGTGTGTGTGTGCAGTCATGCATACTGATATGTGTGCGCATTCATGCATACTGATATGTGTGTGCATACATGCATACTGCTATGTGTGTGCATACACGCATACTGATATGTGTGTGCATACATGCATACTGATATGTGTGTGCATTCATGCATACTGATATGTGTGTGCATACATGCATACTGATGTGTGTGTGCAGTCATGCATACTGATATGTGTGCGCACACATGCATACTGATGTGTTTGTGCAGTCATGCATACTGATATGTCTGTGCATACATGCATACTGATGTGTGTGTGCATTCATGCATACTGATATGTGTGTGCATTCATGCATACTGATATGTGTGTGCATACATGCATACTGATATGTGTGTGCATTCATGCATACTGATATGTGTGTGCATACATGCATACTGATATGTATGTGCATACATGCATACTGATATGTGTGTGCATTCATGCATACTGATATGTGTGTGCATTCATGTGGATGTGGGTTGGTGGGTCGAGGTGTCATGCCTTGGGTGTCGCTTCTTTCACTCTGCTCATCTCAGACATGACATTCTAATATATTTTGTTCCTGAAAACAGTCCTAAAGTGTTGGCATTCTGCAAAGTATGGAAATCTCATGCTCATTATGGAAAAGTAAATTTCATCCAGAAAATACCTTTTTTTCACACACCTGTTAAAATATTGCAACCAAGCGTCTCTGATTGGCTGACGTTTCTCAGCCAGTCAGATTAATTGCATTTCTCAGTGGTTATCTCTTACTGAAGTTTATACATCCCCTTTCATTAGATCATGGTAGAGGGCTGTCTTCAGATGCTGACGGCCACTGTTGTTTTTGCACCAATTTTCTTGCCAACTGGTTTACCCTCACTGTGGCAGCACTGACATTTCTGGGCTGTGGGGACGTCTGATCTGAACATGACTTTATCTGTTGTGTATGACTGGAAAGAATAACAAATCAGTTGTTTACATTGTGCTAGATCTATCTCGGACTTCATGATTGCCAAGTTGTAATCTCTAGTAGAATCCACCAGCAGAAATCAGGTGACTACTCAGAGCAGAAACAGGAAAATTTAAAGGCTAAGAATCTTTTTTTTTCCAAAACACAAGAATTATTTGGCCTCTTTGCAGTAATCTGAAAAGTCTTCGGAAGACAGAGTTAATTGCTCCACCCAAACGACACATACATGAACCGATCAAACACTGTGAAGATTTGTCTTGCTATCCCAGTCCTACATTTTTAATATATAGAGGAGCTTTTCACAGAGGCCTTCTGTCTTCCTTGGAAGCAAAGAGCGAAAGCAAGGAGAGACAATGAGATGAACAAGAGAGACATCTAAGTAGGGATTTATCGGTTAAGATAGGGATAATACTTCCTGTTGCAGCAGATAGGTTCCTGGTGGGCCTTTCAACAAAGTGTCCCACAACATAGAACATGCCTTTTCTTTACACGAGGAAAGGGGGAAAATAAATAATAACTCATAGCTAAACCCCCTCTCAAAACCACTAGCTGATGCCACACACCCAAGGCACTACACTGTACCACGAGCTGGTGCCACATGCCATAAGGTACTGGACTGTACCACTAGTTGACACCACATACCCCAAGAAACCACAATGTACCACAGCTGACGTCACATACCCTACACTATACCACAAGCTGATGCCATATGCCCTAAAGCACTACACTACCACTAGCCAATGCCACATAACCGAAGGCACTACACTGTACCACTAGCTGGCACCACATACCCTAAGGTATACCCTAGGCCTCACTCTGTGCTACACGCACATCAGGGAGCTCTTGGCAACTGACTACTGCCAGACTGTACACATCTATCCCACATTTGTGTGTGCACTTGTACTTTTTTTTCTTCCCAGGACACAGGCGTGGGGCTGACTCGGAATGAGCTGATTGATAATCTTGGGACCATTGCCAAGTCAGGATCCAAAGTGAGTGTAGTATATGGAATCAAATTTTCTAGTTAGGAGATTTTTGTTGCTGATCTCTTATTTCTTATTGTGTACATCAGCGAAATTGTTTATAAAGGTATAGATGGAAATAAACATTTTCCCTTGGTATTGCACTTCTGCTGTGCTATCCCAAAAAACCTGCCAGTTCTCTCCTTGAGCGCTTAAACTCTTTGAGTTCACTGGGTTCAAATATAAGGAAATCTGCTGGAATCTGATAGATTTTGGCATGTTTTAAAAAATGCTGCTAGTAAGCTACTCTGACAAAGTTGATATGTTTGGAAAGATCAGTTCTTGGTCATCAAAATGCTTCTAAATTTTTTGTGTGCAAAGCATTAAATGCTCCTTACTGTTTACCCTGAAAGGTAGTCACTATTGCCACAAAATAAAATTTTTTTTTTGCGAATTCCAAATGTCACTGCTTGTACACTTCACAAATGTAAATCCGATAATGAGGCATATTCTATTTCGAATCTGTTGGTGAATGCTTCCACTGTGAAATATTTATGTATAGTCATTCTCCTGTGAATCCCCTTTTAAAATTAAAGTGATGTCGTCACCAAATTTCCACTTTGTCAGCCGTGCCATTTTGAATGGTATACACAGACCTGGTGGTCTCTTCACTAAACATCTTTTGGAGAGCCAAAACTGATGTTTAAAATTAATTCAAACCTTCAGACTAGTCAAGGGGAAACAACCTTATAACTTAGGACTGGTTCAGCTACTGATTGCCAGTGGTTGCTTCACTTAGACCACTCAGCGGACTGTACAGTTTTATTTTTTGAATATGCCTGACACTTAAAGGTGTACTGGGCCTCAACCGTTAAGGCAGATCGCAACACATTTTGGTGTCGCTGGGTCCCATTGAGTTAACGATTTAATCAACTAGAAACCAAGATTTTCATTTCTAATCATTTTCTTAAAATAAATTATTACTAAAGCCAAAAACTGCAAGATTTGGTTATACTGTGTTAAATCTAGGCTGTTAAGAATGATATTGATGCTTAAAATTGCTGGCTGGCTTTAGTTTTAGTTAGATCAAATGATATGTTTATTTTATAGTGGCAAGTTTGACTAACATGAGTTCTGATTACACAAGAAATTGGTAAATCCATCTTCTAAGTTCCCAATCAGTTTGGTCTGATCTGGTTAAGAAGTGAATCAGCTAACGTAGACAATTGTTTTCTTGTCCCCTTAACACAAGCAGTTTCCTGTCTCCTAAAAACTTGTGTTGAGCAGACTGCATTGTATGTGCGTATATATATATATAGAAACTATATACAGCTATATACATGACCCATAATATGGTGGTGGATGTACTGTTTGTAAAAGGAAGGGATCTTAGTTGCTAGAAGAAATTTCTTAACTGTAGATAGATCTTTGAACAGGGTTTGTGAGTTTATCTGAGTTTGGTCTGTAGTTGCTTTTTAGGCAGCATCTTTTGTAATTAGATGCAGGAAACACATGCGTGGCAAAACTGGAGGTGTCAGAACTCCCGCTCCAGGCACTTCCCTATGGCTGGAGCACCAGCATTGCAAACATGCTTCCAAAATCTGCAGTGTGTACCACATATTTTTTTGGGAGATGTTGAAGCGCACAGCGGAGGTTATGGCCAAAAGAACATTCGCGTGGATACAAATATTTCGCTGTGAAATATATATTTAATGTGCATGAACATTGGAGGAATGTCTGGTTCATTGATAGATCTGTGTAGCAGTGCAGAAATGTTAATGATTGTAAAGTTGTTTTGCATAAAAGTACACTGCTAAAATTGTTTTTTGACTATCATACCATTGTATATATAATAGTATAAAGACCGAGAAGTTATTACAAGGTAAAAACCAGGTGGGTGAATTTGGCAGGGAAGAATTTTGATTTAGGTGTGGCTGAACTGAGGGACTGCACAATGTACTAACGTCTTAAGTGCTTTGCCCATTTGGAAAAAAAGTTTTAAATAGGTGACTAGTAGCGAGTCCCAGCGCCTGTGCGCACACTGCACGTTCATGATTGTATTTATGTGGGTGTAAGTGGACTGAGGATGTGTGGACTTCTGTTGGTGCATTTGCAAAAGGGGAGGGGGGGTAGCGATCTGTGTGTCTTATCTTTGTATTGTCCATCACATTCTGCGAATTCGTGCGACTGCTGCGAGCAAACTTGGTAGTTTGGTTTCGAGCATTACAAAATAATTATTATAATTTTTCTAATTCTATTGTGTCTCGTATCCTGCTCAATGTATAGCTTATAATTTTTTCATACATCATGCAGTATATGATACTCATTTCTACAGTCGCACCAAATCCTTACGATGATAGTTGCCATGCAACAGCTCATTTTAAAAAAAATTTAAAGCAGGACAAAGAAATAGATGTTTGTTTTTATTTTCCTTTCTATTTCATAATGTTTTACTGTATAAATTTTAAAATAAAAACAAGTGACTGCCGCTTGGAGGAAAGTCGAAATTAAATTAAAACAAGGGAACTGGACCAAGCTAGAACAGGACAATCTACATGTTTCGCGGCACGACCCCTTCAACAGGACGACACAAAAACAACGGAAAAACAAAAAAGGACAAAGAAAAAGACTTAGCTGTATTAGATGTGGCACGTGGGCTCATCTACCCACATCTACTGCAGCTAAGTCTTTTTCTTTTTCGTTTTTTCGTCGTTTTTGTGTAGTCCTGATGAAGGGGTAGTGCCCTGAAACATGTAGATTGTCTTCGTCTTTGTCCTGTTCTAGCTTGGTCCAGTTCCCTTGTTTGTATAAATTTTGGCAATTAATAGAACTAGTGCTTTACACTGCAGACTGGTAGATGTGTGCCATTATAATTGTTCATCACTCAATAGCAACTTAGATGAGGGAAAGGCAGTAGACTAGCAAATCGTAGCAGATCATAACTGTTTGTTTTCCTTGAATTTGCTGAGAAATTGCTCTGTTATTACCTGATAAATGATATCTAATCACAAGCGCTGGAATTGAATTTCGGCATTACCTCATATGCAGCAATGACAGTTAAGGCTTGTAGTGGTCACTCAAACTGTGATCTACATGGTTCTTGAGACTTTGTTTTCACAAATTTTATGAAAAAGATAATTATATTATCACTTCCGATTACTAGATGGATATGGCAATGGAAGTAAATACAATTAAAATGACTGCATCGGAATCTCATAGCACAGCAAACTCCCAAAGTCAGTGTTGACAGCGCTACTCAGCTGAAAGAGCGATGCTTCGTCTCTAGATTTTAATGAGCCACAGCGTCTTGATTTTTTCATTTTTGGGAAATCCATGGAAGGACAAAGTAGGGCACTTGTATGTTATTACAGTACACTGAGGTACGCAACAGATTCAACGAGATTTCTTCGTAGTAAGGGCTGACATAGTGCAGCTACATTACATACAGAAGAGAGTTGGCTGGCAACCCCAGAAGTTTGCTCACCTGCAAAAGTTCAAGGGTCGCATGCATGCATAATTCTTCCAAAGACCCCATACTGCGCAGAACCGGCTGCTTTTGTCAGTCGGTGGTTGGGTTAAGGAGGGAGTTGTAAATGGGAGGTTGTTTAAATGGTAAATGGTCTTCAGCAGAAAGTTTTGGGTTGCATGCTGGAGGAGGTCGTATATGGGAACATCTTAAAAGGGAGGTTTTACTGTATCATCAAAGATTATCTACTAAGATAGACAACTTCCTTCATACTCTATGGTACAAAAGTCTGAGTTAGGGGAAATAACTGCATGGTTTGTGGCCATATATCCTCTTTGTCATGCTGGATAAATCTTACTGCGCATAAGTTGCCTTTCTTATTAGAGTAGTTTGTATAAGAAAGGCAACTAGTGTGCAGGAAAAGTTATCTCACATGACAAAGGGGAAGTTGGCGATAAACTGTGCAGTTATTTTTCCTAACACTCAGTAAGTCAGACTTTTGTTAAGGAAGCTGTCCATCTTAGTAAGTAGTAATCTTAATTGTTACCATACAATATAAAGACAGGTCACCAGGCATATCACTGTACATGATGCAGACAAGTTACCATTCATGATAACATCAAGTCATGAAGACAGGTCGCCAGGCATATCACTGTACATGATGCAGACAAGTTACCATTCATGATAGCATCAAGTCATGAAGACAGGTCACCAGGCATATCACTGTACATGATGCAGACAAGTTACCATTCATGATAACATCAAGTCATGAAGACAAGTTACCATGATAGCATCAAGTCATGAAGACAGGTCGCCATGTGTGACATCACTGTGGGAATGTGGCTTGCTGATTTAGGTTTAGGTTTAGGGCTTACCTAAAAGTAAAATCATAGAAAAAAAGTGCCTTTTCTGGTCCTCAGAGACAAACTTTGAGGTGGGGGGGGGGGTATGGACAGCCTTTAGTTAGCACCAAGAAATTTTCTTGGAAATACCCAGGCAGGAAACTTCAGGAAGGGGGGGGGGAGGTTAAAATATGGTTAACAGTCTACTTCCTTTACAAACATGCATACGAACATGTAACTGTAAGATGTTGAATGTGAAATATCTTGGAAATATGTAACTGTAAGATGTTGAATGTGAAATATCTTGGAAATATGAGACAGTCAACAGTTTTAACTGGCAAGCTTAAATTCAGGGCAATAAAAATCAATAGTAAATGGTATGTTCTAAATCTGAAGCTGAAAACTTTTTATAAGTTGTGCATTGTCAATTCAGTTTTAAATTCAGTCTCTCAGTCCTGCGTACATCTACATGATGTATTTGTTCCGTCTCTAATCTATTCACCCCTTTCCTTTATTTTTGCTGGTTTGATGATGTGGTTGTTTGACAACTTGTGCCTAGGCATTTCTGGAGCATTTGAAGGAAGAGTCAGCAGAAGGTATTGGCAGGACACTCATTGGGCAGTTTGGTGTTGGGTTCTACTCCACCTTCATGGTTAGCAGTGCTGTGGAAGTCTACACTCGTTCATACCATCCAGACTGTCCAGCTCTGAAATGGACTTCTGATGGGTGAGCAATGCTCGCTTGAGCATTCTGAGTTTGGTAGGAAATCAGTTTATTGTTGTTATCATTATCAGCAGACAGTCCTTGTAACTTATTTATATGAAACAAATTAAGGCCTGTCTTAACAGTAGAAATACATATCTTACTGGGTTTTTATTTCATACTTTCCATCACAGTCTTCTCTAAGCCTGCTTTCATTCGCTCCCCTCTAGTCTTTCTCTCTAAGGCACCCCACCCCAGAAGAAGGGTTTCCTGAGCTTTCTTAACTTTCCATCATAGTTTTCTCTAAGCCTTCCTTCGCTCTGCTGTGTGTCCTCTTTCTCAAAAGGGTTCCTCCTCGCTTCTCATTCTGCTAAGGAGTTCTCCCTGTCGCTGACACGACCTGCTCAAATGCAGAGAGTCAGTGTGCCAGGCATTGTAATGGATGGCACCATTTAGGTGCCGGCGTGAGCGCTGGATGCCGACTGGACAAACTTATGACATTGGGGGTTATTTGAGCTGAGCACTTTTGTCATTAGCCTCGAGCCCCCTGTCAACCATACAGGGCTCTGGTCATTGACCCCCGTTTTTCCCCTCAT
This sequence comes from Lanistes nyassanus, assembly GCA_004794575.1. Taxonomy (NCBI): domain Eukaryota; kingdom Metazoa; phylum Mollusca; class Gastropoda; order Architaenioglossa; family Ampullariidae; genus Lanistes; species Lanistes nyassanus. The sequence continues at coordinate 100,084 of SMGT01004178.1, read as the reverse complement.
ACAACTAGATCAACTGTTAATCGTAGTTGTAGGCAGCCAATTGCCTTCCAGTTATTAGCAGGGCTTGCCGTAGAGTTAATGTCCAGTGCAGCCTCAGGCCGCCATATCACCTTTCAGACTGCCTCAGCGCATGACCAGACCTGGAAAGGTCAGCCGTAATTGTGCTGTGTCCGTACCTTGTTCCACGAAGGAAAAACACAGGTGCAGTAGCAATGTCGTGACATACACCCCATTGTAAACAAGAGAAATTACTATTAGTTTCTCTTTCTAGTTTCTAAATCCAAAGTTAATGATATTGCTCACTTTTTACTATGACCGTGCCACCATTCCCCTACAAAATTCTTATAGCAAATACACATTATTAAAATAATTATAATTAAAACAATTATATTTATGATACACATTATTAAAATAATTATAATTAG
>SMGT01004178.1:74375-99579 GCA_004794575.1 Lanistes nyassanus | reverse complement strand
AATTATAATTAGAACAGAATTATATTTATGCAGTCATGCGTCTTCATGCGTAGGGTTTGAGGGATATATAAAGCTGAAAAAGTTTTTCTTGCTCTTCAATACGTAATCCTCAATGTTAAAGTCTTTCTGTCTGCGGGTCCACTTGGTTTAAAACTGACATATTAAGAAACTTGAATTACAATCATAAAATTGTTCGTTTCGTTTTCGCGTTTACTTTGAAAATAAACGTCACTGCTCAAGTCCACCTCGCGTCAGTCCAAGTTTTCTTCCCATGTGAATACTGCAATAAACAGTGATAATTATTACAATTGAAGTTCGTTTGTTTGACGTGCAAGGTTTGTATTTACAATACTTGGTTTTCCTCCTGCTATAAACATCCGTGAGCTAAACGGCACAGTCCCAGTTCCAGTCTTTCATAATCTCTGGTGTGGCCACACCAGATCCCACTGCAGGGCTTCACGTCAACTGGTCATCCCATTGTAGACGCTGCTTGGCCGTCTCCGCAGCTCTGTGGAAACACAGGGTACAGGCGGTTGGCGACGCTTGGCACCACCGACGCTTTGGGGAGTTGTCCAGTGCCTCTGCCCTGTCAAGGTGCCGAGGTTGTGAAGTCTCCCCTCAGTCGGCGGTAACGGCACCTTCCACATCAGTGGACACCTCGTCCTCGCAAGGCATGGTGGCCCCGGGGATCTCAGGAACCTACCCATGTCAGCTCGAATGGCCAACCAGCTCTTACGGCATATAATTATAAAAATGCTTACAATAGCTCCTAACACTATGCATCCAATGGTCGCACACAACCAGCCTGGTGTATCTTGATCTTCTGTTTTCATTCTCTCTATTGGTCGTTAAGGTGGGACATAGGTATTTCATTTAACCCCTTAAGATTCTCTGATGTATTGAGTTGAGGGTTTTCCATTTAGGCAGTTGTTTTTGCAAAGGTTGTCAAACTGTACTATTACTGGGGACCCAACCACTTAACATCTTAAGGAGGCCATTCTCCGAGTTCCATGCACTGTCCTTCCGACAACTTCATGTCAACGATAGCAGATAACAAATAGCGAATTTGGTTCAACTTATATCTACTGCTATTGCATTTCCTTCTAACTTAAAATGTGCGATGAGGCTGTCCCGGGATTGTTTGGGGTTGACAAAGGTAATGGCAGATTATGAAGCTGATAAATTTTTAGTTCATGTCTGAAATCTGAAAGGGGAATAGGGATCAATATCAATATCCTTTGTTCTTCTAGTACTGTAGTACACGATAAAGTTCTATAGTTCCACATCTGAATCGAGGGGTAGGCCATAGGGTGGTTTCAAGGACTCTTTTATGCATTTTAGAATACTGAATAGTTCCTGTGGGGAAATTACGCTGGGAGTCAGACAAACTAAGGCCAACATATTTATCTGTAACCGGAGGTGTTCTAAATAGGTATAAAAATTGTTAGTTGCAATGAGTGCTTTACTTCGTCAACTAACAGGTCAGTGTGGATATACGTTTCCAATGAACCAGCCGTTATGCTGATTTCTTTCTGAAGTGCATCATTCATAGGCTGTTCCTTCTGTTCTAACATCCTTAAACTATTTAACGCGCCATTGAAAGTCATACGATTCTCTGAAATCTGGTCGCGAGTTACATTTAATATAGTCAAGCTTTCCTCCACCACATGCGACAACTTTTGCGGATTTTTAACTCGTGTATTTATTATAGCTGAAACTCTTTTCACATCCTCCTCAGACACAGTCCCGAAAAGATAATTAATGCTTGTCCAACGAATTGTAACAGAGAGCGCCTCGGTCTGTGACGTAGTGGCTGATATTCTACGAAACTGTTCTCTACAGCACTGTATAAGCCTCATAAGCTTTTCACATTCTCTCGTACTTGGAGGAAAATTCTAACAGCATCAGTTCTTTGCAACTGATGATATCTTTCCAGTGCTGCAGAAGTGCCGTAGGATGCCTTTTCGATCTCTAGAGAAAACTTTTGTAACAAGTCCTCAAACACACGAACATCAATTACAAACGTTATTATCCATTTATCATGCACTACATTTATCTCTCCGATTTTTTGAAACACTACATTCTCATGCATGATACTGGTGCCACTTGCTAGGCCAATGAATATGAGCAGTATTGCAGGTCCTGAGAAACCCATCTGCAATATACATGCAGACAACCCCCATTATAATTCACATTTCCTTCATTTACATTTTTCCATTAATCTCATCATATTTTTTTTATAATAAGCATCAACCAAATTTCTATTTACATCATCTTTTGTGAAGCCTTTTGAGCCTACTATGGCTGTAGCAATGCATTCATTAATTTTAGCAGTTTTTGTTTTTCATCACTTTTTTGTTGCTTTGTCATTTCCCACTTTGTCAGTGCTGACACCACCATGCTTTCTACATTGATGCCCTCCTTGTCAGAGACTACCTGGTCTGAATCCATTGTTGTGTTTGACTGTGCATCCGTTTTGACCATGTGACCACTATCGTCAACGGTTTTATCGCTATTGTCTGATGCATGGTCAAAGTTACCATCCTGTTTCTAAGTCTTTTCCTTAGTTTCATTAACTCATTCGCATTGTGCGTCCTGCAATGCACGACATCGCTGAAATCGCAGTGTTTGGGGCGATTTTTACCGATTTTCAAAAAATTGTAAAAAATCCCCAATAAATTAGACTCAGGAAATGTGGAGGTGATAGAGAAGCATCACATGTGTTGCAAACCTCAGCTTTTACAGCTGTTTGTATCACTTGCAATCTATTACACTTGATGGAAAACAGTAGAGTTGGAAAATGTGGATGTGATGGAGGAGCCTGTTCTTTTTCACATTCTAAGTTGACAAAGTAATCCATGGCAGCCCATGAAATAACACAAACTGACAGGTGCTTCACAGGAAAAGATGACAGCAGTGTCCCACAGAAGAAACAGCAGACACAGTCTTGCATCAGTGTTAATAAAGCATTGACTATAAAATTTCAACCCTGTGTTACAACTTTCTCTCCGGCTGTTCTCCAATGTACGTCTCTGATCTGCTCTCAGTTTACTCTCTATCCAGACAACTCCGTTCAGCCTCAGATGATCGTCTGTTAGCTGTATCCCACATATGCATAAAGACATATGGCGAATGCAGTTTTCCTTCCACACTGCGATGCTATGGATCTCACTGCCCTATCATCTGAGACATGACAACACAGTGTTGCATGCTGGAAACTTTCGAGCCCATTTTCTCAAAATGGCTGCCATCCACATTCTGACCTTCAACAGGCCATATCTCTGTTTATAATTGAGCTAGGACAATTATTCTTATATCAAAATGATGAGGAAACACTACAGATTTCAAAAATACATTTAACTCAAAACACCCGATTCCAGCTTAAGACTGGTTTTGTGGTGCAGTGACACATATAGGATAAAAGAGGAAAACAGGAGGGGGAAAAGGACAATGGAAACAAGACACTATCTGTGGATCAAAATGGCTGCCACTTGGAAAGTATGTACAGGAAGTGGGAAATGAAGTACTGGGAAGGAAGGAAACCAAAAAGGGAGAGAATAACAGAAAGGAGATTCAGTAAATATAGAAGTAAAATGAACATGAAATAACATTTACAAATAGAATACATTAGATAATCGCAAGTATAATAACATGGTATAAATAAAAGTGGTAATTAAATGCTGTCTTAAGAAAGTGTAAACAGGTGAATATGTATATATGAGTGAAGGGTGAATACCTTTAAATTAGTCACTCAGATCATTTGGTACTGCTTGGCCAGATTTGGTTCCTATGAAGTGAGTGAGGCAGAGGGTGTTCAGCGTGGAACCAAGATTGTTCTACATTTGAAGGGTGACTGCTATGACTTTGCCAAGGAAGATGTTGTATCTGGTGAGTCTTTACTGGCTTTAGATCTCAACTTTGTGTTGTCTTCAAAGGATGTATGTGTTGAAAGGGTGTTTGTACTGAAAGTCTCTACATGTCTGTGTGAAAGGAGTATATGTAATGACTGTGTTAAAGTAGTATATGTAATGTATGTAAATTTTGAAGGAGTATAATGAATGTATGTGTTGAAAAACGATTGAGAACATTTCTTTTACTACTATCTTCCTATTTGTCTAAAACCAACATCAATTATTTACACTATTTGAGGCCTGAAACAGTTTTATGACTGCTAGACGTGTGCTACTTGCTCATGGTTTGTCATTTGGACAGACAGCGCAAGTGTTATCCTCGTCTGTTGCCTGGACAAAAGGGGCACAAAATATGTGTCAAATGTGCACTGCTTGGGCTGGCCCTCACAATTGCCAAACACATATGAGCTAATTTTTTCCTAATTCTTGATTGGCTAGGACACATTTGCTTCACAATTGTAGTTTTCTTACGTCATTAAATGTTAGGTGGAGGGGCCAGTCTTCCTGTCACCACCAGCAGCCCCCTTTAAAAAAAACCTGCGGTCTTTAACTTCTGCTGATGATTAGTGTATTTGCCTGGACATTGCTGTCGGTACTGTGAGTTGTCAAACAATGCAGGCAACATAACTGCAGCCACCATTGGGACCACTGATTGCCACCATTCCAATTTGGCCATGTCACCTCACTTTGGCATCACCATAGCTATTTCCCATCGTGGGTCAGGTCATCTGACGTCCACATAAGTACAGGAGGCTTCTGCTGTGGTGCTTGAGAACTCGCATGCTCTGTTTGAACAGTTTTCATCTTGGCACCATTGCCATGAGGCCATCACAGTTGACACTGCAACCCTGTCATCGCTTTAAGCCATGTGAAGGTAACATGTTTTTCTACTGAAGGCAGTTATGACAATGGTTTTTAGTTATCTGCTGACAACAGTGTTTCAGGTGGATGGTCACTAGTAAACTCTTTAACTTCAGAAGTTGTTCTGGCCAAGCACCTGGTCATCATATAAGCACGGTGCCAGTTATGTCACCAGTGACAGCAGTGGGAAAGGAAGAGGGAGAATGGGGAAGGTGCTGTTGAAGATGGAGAGGGCAAAGACCAGAGTGCCCAGAGAAAACTCCTGAAAATCATCCCTGTAAACAAATGCCACATGCAGAAAAAATATGTGACAGATTAGGATCCAAACCCTAACTCTAACCCTGATCCTCTGCATCAAGACCAAGCACAGGTTACTGTTATGCTATGGGCCACCCCTGACAACATCACCCAGTATGGAAAGCTGCTAAAGGCCATCCATGGTGACATCACTTGGTATGGAAAACTGCTGTGGGCCACCTCTGGTGACATCACTTGGTATGGAAAGCTGCTATGGGTCACCCTGGGTGACATCACCTGGTACGGAAACCTGCTATGGGTCACCCTGGGTGACATCACCCAGTATGGAAAGCTGCTATGGTCCACCCCTGGTGACATCACCTGGTATGGAAAACTGCCGTAGGATATTGGCATTGCAATGTCAGCTTATTTGAGTGGAAATACTGTTACATTTCATGGATACACCAATCTTCTTACACCTTTCAGATTCTGGCTTGAGACTTTGAACTAAACCAACCGTGTTCCATGTGACTTTGCTACAGCAGAGTGCATGTGTATGATGGTGATGATGACAGCAGGCTGCCTGAGTGCGATTCCTGTGCTGTTCACTCTCCCAGATTATTTGTGGATAAATCCGTATGGGTCTTTGTCACTTTTCACATCTCAGCTTCGTTGGCTTCTTTGAGAAACAGCAGAAATGAGTTGACACTTCACTGTACAAAGATGATGTAGGTTCTGTCCCCTTACTGTCTAGGCAACAGACAAGATGACACCTGTGCCATCTGCTGATAGGACCAAGTGTGAGCAACTGGTCCACATTTATAACCTTAAGTAATGTTACTGTAAAAGCTACCTTTTCATTTAACTCTTAACAGTTCATGGTTTAAAGGGGGACTACTTGCATGAAATGGGGCTGTCATGGAAATGTTTGTTTTTCAAGGTAAAAACTATTACTAATCTGAGCTTGGCATACATCAAAATGAAGGAAAATGAATGTACTTTTGAAATAATAAAGATAGAAGGAAAAGTGGAGTACTGGAAATGAAATATTCCTAACTGAATCATAAAGCATGGGCAGTCCAGTACCTGAGATATTGCTAGTCAATGCTACACACTCATTTTGGGATTTGTGCGGTTTAGGATTGGGGAAAGATTCATAAAGTTGTTTTACAAAACCAAAACAACAAACTGGCTTCCTATTTTTACATAAACTTGTATTTATATATAATTATTATGTATTATAAATGCCTCAAGATTAAACATATAAATCCAAACAAGTCAGGAAATAAAATGTGTTTGATTAAATTAGAAAGAATTATGCATGCCTGCCTCCCTGCTTGAGGAAAACACTGGGACACCGCGCTAGGCCTTCAGTGTTGTAATTACCAATTTTAATTGAAATGTGATAAAAAAACCAAATAACTATAACATTAGAAATATTCTCTCTCATCGGCTTCATGAATAATTGTGTTTTGCTTCTTATAAACTTTATTGCAGTTCTTTCATAAGGTAACATAACATCCGTAACATAACGACACTGGATAGTATATCAGTAAAGCATGAACCACACACAAAAAAATGTTTTAGAGGGGATAAAAGCTGCCAGGATGCAAAAACACAATTCAGAATTCTGAAAACGACATACAGGGTTAAAAAAAAATTAAAAGTAATCTTTTTGACAAATTATGTGATATCAATAAGAAGTAAACAAAGGCTTACGTTTGAGCATCTCGGTTGCACTATGATAGATTTGATAAAAAATATTCTCAACATCATCAATCTCAATATCCTCATCAGAAATCTCAATGACCTATTTTCTGAATAGAAATCAACTTTGAGTTCAGAACTGCTCATGTTTTCAAGATATTCGACTTTGAAAACACTGCCCAAAACAAGGTGGTCGCAAGCATGGTATAGCCTCACTTTCATGGTGGTTTGAAAACAAAAGTGTCAGTTTTTACATTTAAGTGACAAACTTCAAAACTTTAATCATGTCTAATGATAACTTAGCAGGAAAGAACAGTTTTTAATGAGAAAGCTTAATATGATATAAATAGAAACAAGGTCACCATGGCGTTGATGTTATAGCATTGATGAGGAGTGAACTGTTAAGAGTTAAAGAGTTCCCATTATTATTTGGTTTGTTGTTAAAATATAAAAAAAATCATACCAGTGTTTGAGCCATTTTTTTTAAATTGTGAAGGACTGAAAGTACCAGTTTTCAAAACTATATGTTACAAGTAACATAGAGTAACAGCATGCCTTTCAAACTAGGTGTGGTGAAGAAGTACAGCAGTTTTGTTGGTGTACCTATCTACCTCAACGGTCAGCGTGTGAATATCATACAGGCAAGTTATCTTTTATTGGTTAGCTTAACTATGTGTTTCAATGATCACTGTATAAATATTGTATGGTGAAACCTGCCTCCAACAGACCCTTAAAGGTAAGGGTGCCTGGCAGGGCAGCTACTAGATTGCCAAGTTTAAGTCTTAGGTATGACTCAGCTGGGTGCAAACCACAGACTTCCCGCCTCGGAGGTGGAGGGGGTCTGTACTTTAAAGGAACAGACTTTTTAAAAAAAATGGGTGTAGAGAGTGATTTGGGGTCCCAGTCTATGGGCTTGTCTACGTTGGACATCTTAACCCCATGAGTCTGACTTTACCTTGCTTTCCACCAGAAGTTGCGCATGCACATCAAGGCTACAGAGACCTATTGCAAACATACAAAATATTTTTCCATGAAACATTTCTTAGGATATGATCTATTAGGATAGGATTAGCATCTAAGCTACAGAAATGCAGACGAAAGACATTCAGAACACCTCAGCCCTGGAAGAAGATGGACCTCCAGTGGGAGGACTTATGATGCTGAGTAGTGAAAGACAGATTCATCTGGAAGCTGCTTGGCTGACAGCCATCCTTTCAACCAGGACAACCATCGGGTTAGGAACATGGAGCATGAGGACCATGTATGAGGCAGACATACTACAAAGGTGGCTGCCAGGATGAACAACTATGACACTGACATCCTAATGAGAGAGTCGGATAGGGCCAGGACAAAAGAGGCACACGACAGGAGAGTTGCTGCTCTTCTCAGGTCACGAAGATGACCATGCATCCCACACCGAGGAGTGGCATTGATGCTGTCGAAGACAGGCCAGAGAACAATGACTGGGTGGGAGATCACATCCCCACCCCCCACCCCCCCCACCCCACCCCACCCCACGCTTTCACAGCAGCTTTCTTCAGTACTAAGGAGAAGAGGGTCGCCATGAACATAATCCAGGGTTACGCCTCTGCAAACAATAGCGATGAGCACAGCAAGGAGGGAGTTCTGACTGAACACTTCGTTCAGAAATACCCAGTAAGAGACATCACCATCATCATGGGTGGCCTAAGTGCCAAGATTGGCAGTGACAACAAGGGCAGTGAACAGGGCATGGGAAGCAGAGATGATTGACAATGGGGAGAGATTTTCAGACCTGTGTGTCACAGACAGCCTTGTCATTACCAAAAGTGTCTTCCATCACAGAAGGATACAGTAGGCAACTTTAATTGGGTATCTCTCAACTGATAACCAGACAGGTGTGGGTATCTCTAAGAAATTCAGAAATCCTTTCAAGAGGTGCGTTTCTAGAGGGGAACTGATGTTATGACAGACCATCATCTCTTGGTTGCTCGCTTGAATCTAAAGTTAAAATGTTTTGGAATGGTGAGACAAACCAGTGTCAAAGGTTTAATACCACGGTTCTAAAGGATGTATCCAAACGAGAAGGATACAAGATCACACTCACCAACGCATTGAGAAACGTGAGAAATGTCAGAGGAGAAGACCACTGAGGAGAGCTGGGGACCAGGGAAGGAAGCGATAACTACAACAACTTGCTAGGAAGTTGTCGGACCCAGGAAATACAACCACAAAGAATGGATCTCCATAGAAACTTGGAAGAAAACAGGAGACAAGAGAAAAAAGCAGCAGTCAACGACAGCTGCACACGAGCTGGAAAAGCCAATCCCAGGAGGCATACACAGAACTGAGCAGAGAGGTAAAGAAAAGGATTAACCCAGATAATGTGGAGACACCGGCACCAAAAGCTGAGAACGCAGCGCAATGTGTAGACATGACAAGCCTCTGCCGCCACCAAAAAGCAGTCCAGAAAGTTCAGTAATCCAGAAAGGCCTGTGAAAGACAAAGATGGAAAGACAATCTTTGGTGAGAAGGGATAGAAGAAACAGATGGAGCATTTTGAGGAACTGTCAAACAGCCTGTTGAGGACCAACTGGAAATCCAGTCAGCCAGCTGTGACTTGCCATTGAATTGCAGTACACGACACAAAGAGATCCCTAAATTTTAGGGATGTCCCTTGTTCGCTGAGCCAGCACATTTTGAATGTTTTTTTAAATTCCTAAAAAAGATCTCCCTGTACTATTTTGTTCCTGACCATTACGTATACTAAGTTTAAGATATGAAGAATTAAAAAAAAAGTTAAAAGATTTGACTTACAGTTTGTTTCATGGGGAAAGCAGGTACTCAAAGGTACCTGTGTCATATTCTAAATGTTTCTGAGAACACAGTCACAACACTGCACACAGTACTGATAGATCCAGAATAGAAGAAAACACTATAAATACTTCCGTCAGTCTTAATCTGCACTTTTTCATGTAAACAAAGTATGCAAATGTATTTTGGCTCTTAGAAAACAGTTGAGTGCAATATTTTTCTGATAGAAACCCTTCTTGCTGATTTAGAGTGGCTTGGGAAACTTTTCAGGGTTGGCAGCATCGCTGTTCTGCTAAATGCATTTCTGTGTGCAAAAACAGTGAAGGGAACTAGCTCTTGCATCTCTCTAGTACATGGCAAACCACTTGTTACTTCCCTTTGACCACTGAGATGCATGAAGATTTTATCTAACAGTGTGTACATGTATGACAAGTGGACTGCAAGGACTGTACGAAGATATATATCAAACGGATTCAAAGAGTTAAGATGGTCAAGCAGCTTAACAATGGCAAAGCAGCGGGACCGGACAGCATGCTGGCAGAAGCACTTGCAGTAGCCAGTGTACTGGTTCTGCTGACAATTTACTCAAAAGCTTGGCTCATTGCACCAGTTCCACTACACAGTTATCTGTGGGCAATGAGACACCAGCAATCGCTATCAAGTTATTTATATCAAGAAACTGGCTACACTCTGTCCGTTTAAAATTCTCAGTTTCATTCAGCTCAGGAGCCTCCAGCTCAAGCCCATGGCTACCTCAGCAGCCAGCAGAAAAGATAGCGTCTGCTGACAAACCAAACATTTATTTATATACAACTAGTGAACCGATGAAAAGGTGTTTATTCCACTGACCTTGACATCAACAAATGTAAATAACAGTATTTACTCTCACATGGTGGCATTCACATTCATACACATACCTATAACTTGCAGTACATACGTCAAAGAAATATTGACAATATGGACAGTTCTCGTGGGGCTGGAAATGTCCCAGAAATCTTCATGTCAGAGTCTGGCAATAGTTCAAATAAACAGCAATGCACCACAACAGCACTATTGCGCTGGTTACACAATGCACACATGATGACGGGGTACAGTTCTCAGTCCGTTTCACAGCATGAACTATATGTGACACAGGCACACAACACACACAGTAATTTTGAACATAAAGGAATGACAAACTTGGAACTTCTTGTATTGGATCAGTGATGAATGTTACAGAATGCAACATAGTTCTCACAGTTCTTTGTTATCACTACATGTGATGGCTTTTATTCTACTGCCAGCAAAGTCAGATACTTTGGTGTTGTAGTGTGAAGCTTGCTACAAGCCATCCCTTGCTCACATAGCACTGATGGGGGGTGGCGGTGGTCAGCAGCACTAGTCCACCAGTAGTTCACTGACAGTTGAGCTGGCGAGATTCTTCCTTCCTTCTCATACGATGTTTCTTAGGTGGTAGGAATCTGTCCTATGCACACCGACCTCAACGTTTGGATGGTGATCATGACTTGCAGACTCCCCTCCCTAGGCTGATGTAGCATGCCATTTCCTTTTAGGCGATAAGACAGTGAGTACGGTTTTTTCTCTTCTGGCCCTAACATGCTAGAAAATCAGTATGGCACTGAAGGCTGACATAGAGACCAGAGTGGAAAGGCTCCACCCTGTTTTTAAGAAGATCTGGAGAAAAAGAAGAGTCCCATCAGAGTGGAAGGAGGGTACCTCATTAAATTACCCTGGTCATGCGTACCCTAGCTAGCATGCTGTGCCCACTGTGTGATCTGAACCCACAACCCTCTGCTGGTCATGTGTATCATAGCAAGCATGCTATGGCCACTAAGGAATGGGGACTCCACAGACTGCAAAAATATGGAGTCCTGTTTTATTTCCCACTTCAGCACCATGGCACCTACAGGACTGAACTCCTACCTGCATCATGGCATCCCCCCCCCTTTTCTCACAGGTGTCCTCCTTGATTCATGTAATTTATCATTCTTATCTGCTTTGACCTTCTTATCCTCGACATAATTCATGCTTTCCCTTGTTCCTGCTTTCTATTTCTACCTCCTTAGTTTACTTTTGTTTGGATATAATGCCAGATTTTGATTTCTGTAGCTTTTGAATATGTTCTGTCCCCTACAGTTCCCTATTGGAGCATGTATCAGCTACCTTTCCCTGTAAGGGTCATGCCAGATGACACAAGCAAAGCCATTAGCAGCCCACTACCAAGCCAAGAGCTGTTCACAGTCTAGCCACTCGCCGCAATTCGGTGTGTCACACGGTGCACATGTACACAACAGACGCGGCATGTTCTTTCTTTCTCCCACTTGCACCACCATCACAAACACAAGGGATACAAACTACAACATTTGGGTATAAGTTTGAGACGGGACACCCTATACTCATTTGATGGAAACAGTCCTGTACTTACTGATATGATGCAAAAAATATAAATCCGAAGAAATAGTTATTCAGTCTTTTAGGGAGATAGCTGGTGCAAACAAAAAGAGTATGCTGGATTAAAGCACGGGTAGCCATCTTGTTGAAGTGGGTGTTGTCAAATGACCTGTGACCCTTTCCCAATCGACCCTTTCCGGAATGGATTCTTAAATTTTATTGGCTTCTGCCCGCGAGCAGCTCGGCCAGTTTAGAACCTGTTCGACCCTCCCGAGCACTGCATGAGCGGCCAGTCGGTGAGCTACTGGGCACCGTTGGGCAGGGCTGTACCCTCCCAAGCACCGGGGGAGTGGATGCTTGCCAAGCTGCTCGACTCTGTCGGGCATGGCCTTAACCAATCAACCCCCACTTTCTCCCCTAAAACCTCCTCCCATAACCCCTCCACCCCCTACCCTTACTCCTATCCATTCCCAACCCCCCAGTAGAACTTGCCATTTGATTGCCAGCAGATGCTGTGTCCATTGGTTGGTGGTAAAAAAACAATTACTTTCAAAAAAGGTTTGGTCCCTCATTTCCAACATATTCTCCTGGGCTCTTCACATGTCCATGTTTATTCGGTTATGTATCTCATTTTTGTTTATATCTGTGTTGTCCTGATTAAGTGTTAATGCCCAGAAATATGATAATGTTTTTGTTAATTTTATATTGGCTTAAGTTTCTTGATTGTCACCTTGTTTCAAGTGGCAGTCATGTGTTTCTTTTTGAAGAGCAGATACTTATGTGTTGACAAGAAGGGAACTGAGCTGAGGTAAATACTAAAACAAAGTCAACATTTTGGGGCATTACCCCTTCATCAAGAAAGAAAATAGGAGGAGGGAAAGGAAGATAAGATAAAGACACATTAATTATCTGTCGATCAAAATGGCTAATGGAAGAAAAAATGCTGAGAAGTTAGAGCAAAAAAAAAAAAAGTCAGGAAGGGCAGAGAATAGCACAAAGGACATACAGAAATCCAGAAGTAAAAGCATGAAATAAAATTTATAAATAGAATATGATTTTTTATGGACTGCAGACTGCATACATACATTTGGACTTGAAGTTATATGATGATGTGTGGCGATCAAGGCAGCAACATTGTATGTGGACTACAGGCACTGTGGATGGCGGACCCCCGTGATGTGACAGAGACACTGCATGAGGAGTTCTATCGTTTTGTGGCCAGAGCCTATGATAAACCACGCTATCATTTGCACTACAAGACAGATGCCCCACTCAGCATCAGGGCACTTTTTTATGTGCCAGAATACAAGCCAAGTAAGTCTGGGTGATCTGATCAGTCTACCTTGCTCCTGTCTGTAGTGTCCCCTTGTTTGATGTGAGGTTTTTATTGGTGTTGGCGTCTTGTTTGATGTCTCATTGCTGGCATGGGGTTAACCCATTCTAAACTTGCGTCTTACAACGCGTGACGTTGCTGAAATATCAGCGTTTGGGCGATTTTTACCGATTTTCGAAAAATTGTAACAAAAAACCTATTAAAGTTAAAAGTATCATTCAAATGTTGTTAGAAAGATAAATTTAAGTGGAAAAAGATTTTTCCTACCCAAAATCCGTCCGAATTATGTAACCAAGGTGACGTAAGACAGCTTTGAAAAAGTCCCACTGACACGAAACACTCGCCGATTACAGCCATTTGCAGCACTTGTAATCCATAAAACGTTGTGGAAATTATCCATAAATGCCAGGGGTTTCCCACGAAACAGCTGGTATGGTTTTCAAACAATTCCAAGGCTTTTGTGGCACTTTGACGAAGATGGCGACCGACCAGACATTTTTTTCCATGCAAATGGCGTCGCCTTCTGTCGTTCAAGGGAAGAAACTCTATAGAGAAATGATTCTAGAAAAACACCAGTGACTACCCTTGCCAGCAAATCTTTTTTTTTTGGTCAAAAAATTCTTTTTGCCGCACCCGCAGCATCCGCTGGCCAACCAGCGCAAGGGTCCCAAGCATTTATATACTTTGCACCAGCCAGCTAGCGCAGGGGGGACAGTGGGTTAAACTCCAACAACCAACCAACCCTTGTCTGATGTCAGTTTTTTTTTTATTGGTCTTATTATCTTGTTTGATGTCGGGTTTTTTCTTGGGTTGTCACTGTCTGTAGTGTCCCCTTGTTTGATGTCGGGTTTTTTGTAAGTGTTGTCACTGTCTGTAGTGTCCCCTTTGATGTCAGTTTTTTTTTTTTGGTGTTGCACCATCTGTCTTTTGGTTGGTCAGTTGATCATTAGTCCTCATTTGCCTGTTACTAAAGAGCTTTTTTTTTCTCACTGGAAACCCAATCTCTACCCTAACTGATACACACTCCACTATTCTGCTTGCCAAAAGAGTGCCAGTGATAGCATTGTGATCATCAGAGCATCAATGCCATCAAGTCTCACTGTCTTTACTCACAATTGTATGATTGTCAGTGATTTTGACAAACAAAATAGAGACAACAAAGTTAGTCATGTTGATGGACTTTTGCACTTGTTTGAAAGACCAACTTCTTTCTCCTGCCATGCAGCCAACGCGCCACTTCTACTGCAGATAAGTCTTTTTCCTTTTCGTTTTTTCGCCGTTTGTTTCGTCGTTTATGTGTCGTCCTGATGAAGGGGTAGTGCCCCGAAACATGTAGATTGTCTTCGTCCTTGTCCCTTTCTAGCTTGGTACAGTTCCCTTGTTTTACATTTAATTTGGGCTTATCCTCCAAGCGGCAGTCACTTGTTTTTCTTTTATAATTTTTTGTCTTTTCCTTGAATTTGCTGAGAAACTGCAGTTGATAAATGATATCTAATCACAAGTGCTGGAATTGAATTTCGGCATTACCTCATATGCGGCAATGACAGTTAAGGCTTGTAGTGGTCACTCAAACTGTGATCTACATGGTTCTTGAGAGTTTGTTTTCACAAATGTTATGAAAAATATAATTATACTATTACTTCTGACTACTAGATGGATATGGCAATGGAAATTAAAATGACTCCATCGGGATCTCGTAGCACAGCAGACTCTCAAAGACAGTGTTGACAGCGCTGCTTATCTAAAAGAGGGATGCTTCGTCTCTGCGAATTTTCTGTAACAATGTTATGATAAAGTTGTTTTGACAGATGTAAGTAGATGGTATTCGGTAGCAGTCCTAGTATACACTACAAACTACATGTACATACTGACAGGAAACACTGGACAGTCACTGCTCTAACCTTTACATTGTCCCCACGCCATCTTGGTGCTTTCAGCCAACTTCATTGCCACATTGTTGCCATGGTACCCACAGCATCATCAAAATAACCTGATAACTGGTGTGAATTTGTTTTAAATCTATTTGAGCCAGTGTTGTTCATCTGTAGTAGTGTTTTCCAGCCTTGTTTGACATGAGTCGAGAGACAGCATCGTTGTGTCTTATCCTCATCTGTATCCATGTGGTGTTTTCCAGCCTTGTTTGACATGAGTCGAGAGACAGCATCGTTGTGTCTTATCCTCATCTGTATCCATGTGGTGTGTTCCAGCCTTGTTTGACATGAGTCGAGAGACAGAGTCAGGGCTTACACTGTACAGCCGCAAGGTGATGATCATGGCCAAAGCCAACAACATTTTGCCCAAATGGATGAGATTCATCAAAGGTATATATTTTTCATTTGTTGTTTACATGTTGTATAATGAAAATTGCCTTCTGCATACGCATTCACCAATGGACACCTATCATGGGGCGCTTCTGATCGGCACATTTTGAACACTGAATGATGTCTGACTAGTGGATGGCTGCCAAGCATGGACAGGGATAGTGACTTTAGGGACGTAACTTGAACACCATGGGGTCATGGGGGGACAACTTTACATGCTTATCGGCTATTCATGACCTCCGCCAATTTTTTTTAACATTCTTGAGCTTCCTGTTTTCAAATCATTAACTAATTCACAATGACCATCCTACAGTGCGCAACGTTGCTGGAATATCTGCGTTTGGGACGATTGGGTGTGATTTTACCGAATTTCAAAAAATTGTAAAAAAACCCCAAAAACTATGAAAGTTAGAAACATACTTCCGACGTTGTTGGAAAGATAAAGTTAAGTGGAAAAAGCCTTTTCCTACCCAAAATCCATCTGTTCCTGACGCTGTGTGGAAGACTGTGTTAAATTACGTAACCAAAGTGAATGTGTTTATTGACACCAAACACTCGATCGCATATTACAGCCGTGTGCAGCACTTGGTAATCCATACGAATAAAAACATACAAATTCGTCTTCCTCCCTCTTAGAGCATCATTTTTGTCTTTTGATGATAAATTTTCGAACATTTGTGAGCAGACATTTGAATATGGCAGCCGACCATTTTTGCCCACTAACAAGGTAGCACCTTCAAGAGCACAGAACTATGAAAACCCATCTATATTGTGATCTAAGGGAAGGAACTCTGTAGAGAAATGATTCTAGTATAGGAAAACACCAGGGACATCCCTTTCCAGTGAACCACTTTCATGTTTTTAGTCGGCGCAAAATAGTGAGCATGGCACCGAAGTCCAAGTGCAACGGTTGCATACACACATTTATTCTATTGCTCATTTTTTGACGGCAGATGGGAATGAGTTAGTTTGCCTTTAATCATTACTGCTTGGGTCAATGAGCCAGGACATATAGATGGAATCAAATGCAGAGAAAGAGAACAACTGTAAAGCTTGACCAGTGTACCAATGTTTTAAAACAGTTAAAAGTAGGAGGTCGGTGTGCAAGATTCCTAAGGTCTTTCAGTGCAGGTGAAAAAAAACGTCTTGCATTGAAATTGATTGCGAGAATGTACTTAGGGAATGGGAAAGTGGTGGCCAAACAGATCTGAAATACGTCAAGAAGAAAAAAACAATCTACCAAGATATAAACAAATCCATCTGGGACTGGTTCTGTACAGCACAGTAGAGGAATCTGCTACTTGCTGGACGTCTGCTACCGGCACGAATTAACCTTATGCCCTCACCCGCTCTCTCCCTCTTCTTAGTTTTACTGTCTCTGGTCTGTGTTTTATATGTATTTTAGGTTTTATAAATAATGTGTGATAAAGGCTGTCATTGCAAATAAACGTACTGTCATTTAAATCTGTTTTAAATCTGGGATTTATGTTGGTTTTTACTTGCAAGCATGTTTAGGTCATATCGTACCTGAGTCAAAAATGGGTCAGTACATACAGTTTATGGTGATCTTAAATTTGAATAATCTATTCAAAATTCTAAACCTGAAAATGTGTAGTTTATTCAATGTAATTTTGTGGGTGTTGTTGATCATGCATGAATTTTGGACAGGCTAAATGTTTCATCACGGATCACATAGTAGGCAAGTTAGAACAAGCACTTCTTTTGAATGCACATGCATTTTTGTACTTTTTATCCAAAGTTTAATACAGTACTGATTAACGTCGCTTGTTTCCTAGCTGTCATTTCAGAATGGTGAACAGTCATCGAGCTTAGCAAGGTTACGTGTACAGGAAGAAAACTTACTGGAATTTCAGTTTTGAATCCAAGACCTATAGAATAGTAATATAGTAAGAAAATTTCAGCAAATGGCAAAACTGACATTAAAAGACCAAAAACAAAAGCCATTCCACCAACGTTCATGAATTTTGAGCAAACTGTGAAAATCACCTCCACATGATGCTGCCACAAAGTCTTAAAGAATACATTTATCCATGGGTCACCAAACGTGACAAATTCTAGCTCGTTGTACCCAAAGCAGTGTGATAAACTGCCCTCCGTCAGCCTCTGTAACTTGGGCAGGTGCTGGGCGCGACATCCGATGTAACTGTCATGGCCATGCCCACATGCACTCACCACAATCTCTCACACACTCTCTCACACACACACACACATGAGCTGTGCATGTTCTTTCTTTCCCCGTCGCACCACAATCTCCACAACACAGGGATACAAACGCCGCTAGTGAGTTTTGAGACGGGACGTCTCTTCACATTTAATGGCTACAAACACCTGACCTTGCCATTAAAACCACATACTGTTCAGCAATATCAGATCTAACTCCGCTCTCCACAGTAGTTGACAGTTGCCCGCATCAACTTTCAAATAGACTTCACTTGCACCTAATCCAAAGCACAGGCTAGAAACACACCAAAACTTCAAATTGCCTCAAAAGGTACTTGACAGGCTGTGACATCACAGCATTTCAGTTAGAGTGGTACTTGGATCAGCAATACATAAATCCACCATATTCATTAGACTCCACTCAATCACTCAACTACACTCTTTCACCTTTCACACTCACTAAGGTATAACTTAAATCATTTCATGATAATGTAGACCCCGCTTACACTTAATCATTTGTCACTTCAAACTTTTCAATTGCCAGACGCTTCCACTTCTCAAGTCAAAATAAGAGGAAATAATGACTCTTTTCTTCCCTGTAGTTCATCTTGCAATTGAATGGTACCATTCTGCCACACAGTCATCGAAAGGTAAACTCAGAGTGATTCAAAAGCAAACACAGTAGTACGTTATGAACTCTCAGTTCACTGACATGTTATGCACTCTTTAACATGTAACTCAATATCTACTCCATATAATTATTAACCATTTAGAACATTGTGAATGAATAAACCACCTACCCAAAATGAGGATACACTAAAGCACATATTTGTTGCTAAATATGTTATTTGTAATGAAAATACTGTTGATTCTCAACTTTTTCTCACTGTGTCTTTTCACTCCAAAGAAACTCTGTTTTATATCTCCTCTCCTTCTCCTTTTCCTTAGTTAATTGTTTGCTGAACACTTTATCAATCTACTAAGTGTTGTCACTGAAATTCCATCTGTGAAGTGAACAAAATCAATCTCTTCCCACTACTGTTGAGGGCATGCCAACAATACTTAATCCTGAAGTTGGCCACAGTACACTACATGGTCAGTGGGGCGATAAATGACAAGAATAGACATAAGTTACCTCATCCCAGCATGGGATAATTTCTTTCAGATGCCAGATGAAGAGAGATAGAATAAGGGTTGTCCACTGCCATATCGTCATTAGCCTCTATTTGGCAGTACACATGTGGAGAGAGTACACAATAGCTGAAGACACAATAGATGACTCAGTTAACATGCATTCACTTTGTGAAGATAGAAAGCCACTTGCTCCCCATCCTTCATACAGAAAGCAGAATATTCTGCTGGCACTGTCCTTAGTGTAACCCTGATACAAAGATGATGCAGTGTGCACTAAATGCAGTGTTGTGACAAACGCTGCCTCCCCTCCAGGATTTGTATCATCCCCACTGCTTTTTATCATGTACATGGACAGCTGTAAAATTTTCTGAGGACACTGCACTGCTGTTGCTACTTCATTGATGATCCTATCTTGATTTGAATGTCTCTAAAACTAAAGAGATGAATTTGATTTTAGAAGGAAGAAGAGTGCTTCTTCACCTTGTGTTATTCATGATGAACCTGTGGGGACTGTGGAAACTTACTTGTAGCTGGGTACAGTTTTTGACTGTCAGCTGAAGTGGGATGTGAACACTGATGTCATAGTTAAGAAAAGCCAGCAACCACTCTTATCTACTGCAGAAATCAGATCCTTTTCTGTTGATAGCACATTCTTAGCCTGTTTTTATTTTACAAATCTTTTATTGAAATTGTTTTTTTCTTTTATTTGCTGGTTTGGCAGTCTGTCCATTTGTGATAGGAATAGTCTGACTAGGATAGTGAACATGTGCTCCAAGATCATGGGCACTACACAGAGGGATCTGCATTCCCTCTGGATGCAGCAGGTTGTTCGTAAAGCCTCAGGTATTGTCACCAGACCTGACCATGTTCTCTACAATGAGTTCTCACTTTTGCCATCTGGAGGCTGCTATTGTGCACCAGCATGTCAGACAGACACAGAATTTCTTTTGTTCCGACTGCCACTTGCTTTCTGAATGAACTGGGTTATGATTGCATGTGAGTGTGTGGGTGGGCATGTGTAGATGTAAATATTCTATATATCATGGAGCTGCAGCAATTGCCCTTAAGGGATTAACTCCTTGACCCCAAGGGTTTGGCTAACTTGCGACGACCTAAATGACCCGCGAGTCCGCGGTGTTGGCAGACTTACGATGAATTTTAAAATTTGCAGCGACACATTTAACGGTGTAAGGGAGGTAAACTTTATATCATTGTAAAGCTCTATCATCGCTTGTTTCCCCTGCACTGTCTAAATTAGTTTCGGAAACAGTTTCGGCTTGCCAAACGAGGTTTAGTGTAGCGGGTTGCCAGGTCTACTTCCGTCGTTCACAATGGCTACATGTGTTTCGTTTGTTGTGTGTGCAAAAAGTGACTACATTTTGCAGCAAGGTGTGTGTGAGTTAACCAGGGGTATACATCTCTCACTGCCTGGTATCTAGTAGTTTGCAACTATTGTCACAACATTTGAACAAAATTTATGATTAATGCAGAGAACTCCACAGAGTAGTTGCTCACTGTTGTCAAGAACTCCACAGAGTAGTTGCTCACTGTTGTCATAAGTTAATCTAAATGTAAGATTAATGCACAAAGCTCTGCAAGTGTCGCCAACAACCAAGTTTCATAGTGTGATTTGTGTAGTGATTTATAGCTATGGATTGTGGCTGTACATGTATCACATTATCATTTTTGTAGTAAATTATTTTGTGGACCCAGGTGTGGTGGACAGTGAAGACATTCCACTCAACTTGAGCCGAGAGCTTCTTCAGGACAGTGCACTCATCAGGTGAGGTGCATGTTAAGTGATAACTGTAGAACTCACCTGGTAGGGAAGGTGAATGACAGGATAGTGCACTTATCCATTAAAAGAAAGTAAGGAAGAAGACAATGCACTCTGGGAAGGTGTCAAGTGCTACTTTAGTTGTATAGTATAAAGCACCATGCATCAGCCAAGGTGTGTGTCAAGTGCTACTTTAGTTGTAAAGTATAAACTGCCATGCATCCGCCAAGGTGTGTGTCAAGTGCTACTTTAGTTGTACAGTATAAAGCACCATGCATCAGCCAAGGTGTGTGTCAAGTGCTACTTTAGTTGTAAAGTATAAACTGCCATGCATCAATCAAGGTGTGTGTCAAGTGCTACCTTAGTTGTACAGTATAAAACGCCACGCATCAGCCAAGGTGTGTGTCAAGTTCTACTTTAGTTGTACAGTATAAGACCATGCATTAGGCAAGGTGTGTGTCAAGTGCTACTTTAGTTGTACAGTATAAAATGCCACGCATCAGGCAAGGTGTGTCAAGTGCTACTTCAGCAATCCTTGGTACTGAAAGCAACTTTTAAGGTTGAGTCCTGCAGGAGCCATAGTGCTGAAATAGGAAATGAACTGGGACTCCATATTGTTGCGGTCTGTGGAGTCCTCATCCATTAGCCATGCAACACAAACGCTAATGTTGTCTAAGGTATGTGGGGAGAGGCAGCTGAAGTGTGTGCCACAGGGGTGTTCCTTCGGTGCTTGGTGTCAGCGTGGTGTTCTTTGAAGCAGTTGTTGAGTGTTCATTCTGTCTCGCCGATGTAGAGCAGAGTGGGGCAGATGGTGTATGAGATGGCAAAGATGATGTTTTTATTAGTGCAGGTGAAGTGCCATTTTGTGGTAAAGTTATCTACTTGAAAAGGTTGCAGTTTTTTTTTGCTTGTATTTGTTCTGAATTTGAGCATTTTAACATTTATTTTTGAAAGTGCAAGAAAAACAGGTGACTGCCGCTTGGAGTAAAATCTATCTTAAATTTAAAACAAGGGAACTGGACCAAGCTAAGACATGACAAAGACAATCTACATGTTTCGGGGCACTACCCCTTCATCAGGACGACACAAAAACGACGAAAAAACGACAACAACGAAAACAGAAGAAAAAGACTTAGCTTCAGTAGATGTGGCGCATAGGCTGGACAGCAGGAAAATGCTGTCCAGCTAAATGCTATTCCTGCTGTCCAGCCTATGCGCCACATCTACTGAAGCTAAGTCTTTTTCTTCTGTTTTCGTTGTTGTCGTTTTTTCGTCGTTTTTGTGTCGTCCTGATGAAGGGGTAGTGCCCCGAAACATGTAGATTGTCTTTGTCTTTGTCATGTCTTAGCTTGGTCCAGTTCCCTTGTTTTAAATTTATTTTTGAGGTTGCCATTCTCTTCATGAGGTTGAGAACAGCTGCAGCTATTAGGACATATTTAACACATGCATAGTGAGTGCTAGAAAAAGGTAGACCTTATTTAATGGTTGCCACCTACCCCTTACCCCTTTGAAAAAAATGCAGCAAGCAGGTGCATAATTAATTAACACCTTTGTCAGGACAACACAAATACAAACAGATAAAAAGACTAACAAAGACACTAAAATGAAGATGAGCATGGGACAATACTGCTTGTAAATAATCATGTTCTTGGAACTTTGCTGTGAAAGACAGTCCATCAGATAATGTATATCCCAGTGGGGGGAAAAAGCACAGTTGGGACTAGATTTTCTTTAAAAAAATTACTTTCATGCTGCCAGTCACAAACACACCATATTTACATATTTTACAAACACAACAAATTAAACTGCATTTACTTTGATGTCATTTTTATTCCTGACTAGCTAAGGGCATCGCCATATTATTTCATGTTTGTTTAAGCCTAGGTACAGGATTGAAATATGGCCTATGACCATCTGCAGGTGAAAAGGAACCCACGTGCTGAATTTGATTCAGGCATGGGGATTTGTATAAAAAACCATTCACACACACACACACACACACACATATTTGGGTTTATATATTAGATTATCAAGTAAGTCTGCCCAGAATAAGTCAATTGAAAATGAGGCAGTTGTTGGGATCAACAACTTGACCTTCTGTCGGCTTACCTTCACAAAGCACCACAGGCTACTGTTGTGTTGTGGGCAAAACAATTCCAATAGACAAATCTTTCATGACATGTGGAATGTTGAGTTTCTTCCATGTAACTGTTGTCATTTCAGAAATGACAACCTAACCCTAACCTTAACCATAGGTCCTGGCACTGATGTCATGAGCTTCATTTAGTCACCAGTCTCAGAACCTCACTGACTTCGTGATTGGTGGTGGTGGCAGCTTCAAGTGTGGAAACTTGCTGATTTACTATAGTTTTGGCAATATAGCCACACTTACTGCAGAGACCTTAAACAGTGACTTTTATTCAGAGTATAGAAATAGAATGTCAGTATATCATCCATTCTCCCCCAGTTTTAAAGGGGGCCAGTCATTTCGCCCATTTACGTTTTGCCTAACCAGTTTGCATATGTCCTTGGTCAATTCGCCTTCCCACTTAATTCGCCCACCTTTGCCCACGTGATCGTGGACTACTTCTAAAGGCAGACTTGCTGGCCTCAGGGAGTCATATGAGAGAGAGAGAAGTCGTTAGGTGACAGTCACTTTATTGTGACGTACAAAATGGTGTAAGAGATGACAAGGCAACACACTGTCAGGCTGATTCACTCTCCCCCCCCCCCTCCCCAGTCACTTTCTTTGATCTTGAACGGGCTTTCCAGCTGACATTGGTTATGGGGAGGGGGGGGACAGGGTGTATAAACTAGCTGCTTAACCACTTTTTAGGGCTGGGTAGTCGCTGCGTTTGATACAGAGGCCAACAGTAAGAGAAACGTGTAATCAAGTATCAGCTCTTACACACAGTGTGAATAATTGCCAACTCTGATGGCCGTCCGTACGCCCCCCCCCTCTGCCCCCCTCCCCAGTTTCTGCAACCCCAGATGTGTGTAAACAGAATGCAAGTAGGTAATGCCGGTGGGTACTGGAATGCCATTGTGATGACTGTGAGATGGCACGGCCACACCTTGACCGTACGTCAGGCTGACTGGCTTTAAGGATATGCCAAAATTAATTTTTGTAAAAATCTCGAACAAGTGATCTGGTAGACACACTGCTTGGTGTAAAAGTGATTGTGTGTGTGAGAGAGAGAGAGAGAGAAAAAACGAACGAATGAATGAACTTTGTGGAATAGGCCATCAGGCCATGTCAAGGGGGTGACAATGCCCATTTTACATAGCATGTGTATGGGCGTGTTGAACAACATGAAAATATGTCACTGTCATCTCAGAGAGAGAGCAAAGATTGTGTGCATGTCCGTATGTGTGTGAGATAGAAGAGAAAGGAGTGGGACAGCGTTTGCATGTTCGTGTCCATGTATATGCTTTGTATTTTTGTTTGCATCTCTTTGCGATTGTGTTAAGGCATGCATACACATTTGTCTCCCTCTGTCCCCCTTCCCCGTGGGTGTTGGTGTGGGTGTGGGTGTGGGTGTGGGTGCGTGTGGGTGTGCGTGTGGGTGTGGGTGTGGGTGTGGGTGTGGGTGTGGGTGCGTGTGGGTACCATGTGCAAGAGAGGTTTGTTTATGTTCGTCTGCCCGCCAGGAACTCACTTGAACACCTCAAGCGATGACCGTGTGGCCTGCACCACTGTCAGAAGTTGTTGCCCGACAGTCGGGTTGTCGTTAGGGGTTAGAGCGTGGGTTAGAGGTTAGACTTGATCACATCTTTCACTCGCTGTTGGCCTCTCTATCAAACCCAATGGGTTCGTGCCCGGCCCTAACAGTCTAGTGGCTGACTTTGTCACCAGCCCCCCCCCCCCCTCCAGCACTATGTCAGCAGGCGGGTACCATTTGAAGTAAATGTTTGTGGCTGAGGTGTTGCCTTGTCATCTCTTACACAGTTTGCAACCTCACAATAAAGTGGTTGTAGCGTTTTACCTGGTGTACTAGTATAAGGTAAGTTGTAGTAAAGACCAAGGTACACAGCTAACCCCCTTCTCAACAAAAGGACATGTTTGTTAAACTATGAACATAACAGATGAACGGATAGAATGCATGACGTGTATGCGAATGAGTGAATGGGGAAATGGAATGGTGAATAGCACAGTCACTGTACGGGACAATACGGTCTCACGCAAAATCTGGTGACAGCAGACGGTACAGACAAATGTCAGCATGAGGTGCACCAGTAATGTCAGATTAGACTTAAATGTCCTCTGCAGTGACAGTGTGGTCAACAGTTCGCTAGCGTTGGCTGCAGCCACACAGACTATGTTGATGGCGTTGTAGTGGGCTAGGGTGCAAACGCTATGAAAGATGATGGTATAGTCAGTGACGATGGTGGGCATAGATGAACAAAGTGGCAAGACAGGGCAGTTGTATGGTATCCCACACAGACAGATGGTGCAAGACACAGCAGTTGTACGGTATCCCACACAGATGGTGCAAGACACGGCTGTTGTACGGTATCCCACACAGACAGATGGTGCAAGACACAGCAGTTGTACGGT
>SMGT01004178.1:0-72994 GCA_004794575.1 Lanistes nyassanus | reverse complement strand
GTATCCCACACAGACAGATGGTGCAAGACACAGCAGTTGTACGGTATCCCACACAGATGGTGCAAGATGAGGCAGTTGTACGGTATCCCACACAGACAGATGGTGCAAGACACAGCAGTTGTACGGTATCCCACACAGATGGTGCAAGATGAGGCAGTTGTATGGTATCCCACATAGACAGATGGTGCAAGACACAGCAGTTGTATGGTATCCCACACAGACAGATGGTGCAAGACACGGCAGTTGTATGGTATCCCACACAGACAGATGGTGCAAGACACAGCAGTTGTATGGTATCCCACACAGACAGATGGTGCAAGACACAGCAGTTGTACGGTATCCCACACAGACAGATGGTGCAAGACACGGCAGTTGTATGGTATCCCACACAGACAGATGGTGCAAGACACAGCAGTTGTACGGTATCCCACACAGACAGATGGTGCAAGACACAGCAGTTGTACGGTATCCCACACAGACGGATGGTGCAAGATGAGGCAGGTGGTAGGATGTAGGACGATGACCGTAGGGACAATGAACCAAATGGTGACTGAACAAAGATGAAGGATGTGAAATAACAAAGAAAGGATAATCCCAACAAGGTACTGGCAGCGCTAGACACACCCGTATGCTGACGTATGCAACCAAGGGAGCCTATCGTACCCAGACACGTAGCAAAGAGAGAGTCGAAAGTAAGGAGCATGGCAGATCTTCAAAAAAGATCTGCCGCCCCTTTCTTTTAAATGACCCTAGTCTTCACACGGCTAAAATGCAATGTCAGTGCCTATTTGCAGGGGGCCACTACAATGGTTACTAAGTTGGTACTAGCATGATGCGCACACAGTCTGTGTGTGTCCATACATTATACGCAGCCACCAAATCGAATTACGTTTGAATGGAAACACGATGAATTATAATCCCAAAGATATTATTCCCTGTCAGAAAATCATAAGAACCAACAAAGATTCATCAGACGCTCACTACATGGATGCAACATAGAATAGGATGCCACGGTAATGGCTTTACTACTGCATTCTCTTACCAGCTAAAGCCCTCTTGACAGGGTATAACCCGGTAACAGAGAACAGATCTAAAATGTTCAGAAGAAACAAACTTCAGAAGGAATACGGTCCAAGGCGGTGTACACACAACGCACATTAAATCACTAGGAGGGTCCACAACTGTCTAACAGCCTGCACAGCTGAGACACACAGACCAAAGTGAGCCGGAGGACTTATGGAGTTTTCTCTGTCTAGTTTGAACGGTTGCTACTGGTATTTCTTGTGCTCTGTGTGCAAAAAACTATGGTGATATCCTGGCAACAGCACCATGGCTGTGATTAGTTCCCCTAGTAACCGAGTCATCCCAGGCCGCAGGTGAAGAAATTCCCGCAACTACGACTGAAGCTTTCTTATTCCTACCCCAATTCATGGACCCTGTACTTAATGTAATAGATCTAGTGTATTTCTTCTGTATGGGAAATCTCCATCGTAAAGGGAACAGCCACTTACGTCAGCGTATGACATGTAGTACGTTTGACGTCATGATATAAGTGTGATGATTCGACATGCACTGCACACGTTCACCATACCAAATATAGCGGTGGGGAAATCCTTCATAACGTTACAGTGACTGTCAGC
Source organism: Lanistes nyassanus (assembly GCA_004794575.1). NCBI lineage: Eukaryota > Metazoa > Mollusca > Gastropoda > Architaenioglossa > Ampullariidae > Lanistes > Lanistes nyassanus. Next base: position 71,354 of record SMGT01004178.1, on the reverse strand, counting down.
TAATGACTTCTCTCCTTCCCTCCCTCCCTCTCTCTCACAGGGCTGTTTGGGTAAAACAGAGGTTAACATCTTCCGATTTAGGAGGAGACTAGTGGCCATGACTCCCCTAAGGTCAGCAAATCTGAGGGTGTCTTCAGCAGCAGTGGACGATAACAGTGTGTGTGTGTGAGAGAGAGAGAGAATAACTGAGCTGATTGTCTTGTGCAAACTAATTGACGTAGCTGTTCACCTATTAAGGTGAGCGAAGTGATTTACGTAAGTGGGTGAAACAGTTTAGGTGTGTCGGCGAAACAACCTATCGGGTGGGTGGACTAGTTTATGGGCAACACAGCAATTGGGCGAAATGACTGGAATGGATGTTTGAGACAAGGATGTTCAGAGTAAAAGCTTGAAGCTTGATGGTGCTTGTAGTCTGTATGCTCTGATTGTATCCATTTCCTTTGTGCATTCAGGACTATCCATCTATCCTTTGTTTTTATTGTCAACAGAAAGCTGAGGGAAGTTTTGACCAACAGAGTTCTCAAGTTTCTTGCAGACCAGGCAAAGAAAGATAGAGAAAAGTACATGTCATTTTATGATGACTATGGTTTATTTTTGAGGGAAGGCATTGTGACTACTGCAGACCAAAATCAGCGGGTAAGTACATCCTTCATTAAAGGATGAAAAAATGCAAAACCAGCAGGTGAATACCTACAACCATTACATTTCTTTTCTGTTTTTATATTGTATGAATAACTACAGCTATAGCCCTTTCTCCATTATCAGATGTCGTGAAACCTAACTGCTAACTAGGAGAACATTTTGCCATAACTCACTCCTAGCATGTCATTAAGGTCACTACATTCTGTAGGCATTATGTGTGTAAACAGACTGCATGAACAGATTTGTCATTTTTACAAATTGAATGTAAAGAGAAAAACGTGACTGTAGCTTGGGGTAATAAGGTACAACAAAGAGATTTGGCCAAGCGAGACTTAGACAGGAAGTTGACTTTTCAAATCTGAGCCACATCTCTTCAGTCCCACCAACCTCCCCCTCCCCCTCCCCACGCTACTGGCATCCTGGTGGGACAAGACCCTACATGACCTTCAGGTTCATTCCAAACTTGGGACACACCCCTTCCTCTTTACCCTCTGGTACCACCCCATGCGGTACGCCCGCTGTCACACATGCCCATACCTCCGTGCCACCACACAGCTCCACACTCCAAAAAGCACCTACAGCATCAAGCGCCACTTCACCTGCACCAACAAAAACATCTTCTATGCCATCTGCCCCACGCCGTTCTACATCGGCGAGACTGAATGAACACTTAACGACTGTTTCAAGGAACACCTCACTGACGCTAGACATAAGAGAAACTCCCCATTTGCAAGACAATTCAACATTCCACCACACAGTCTGGACAACATGAAAATCTGTGTTTATTGACAAATTTCCGGAGACTCCTTAGACAGCAAGAACATGGAATCTCATTTTACTTCCCTTTTTGGCACTAATGACCCCCACAGGATGTAACTTAAAACACTAACCTCTCCACCCACTAACACTAACCTCTCCACCTGCTAACACTAACCTCTCCACCCGCTAATACTAACCTCTCCACCCGCTAACACTAACCTCTCCATCCACTAACACTAACCTCTCCACCCACTTTTTTTCTCCCCTTCCCCTTCTGTTTTCCTTTGTAGCCACCCCCACACCTTTTTTCCTACCCTCTCCCTCCCCTCCCCTTTTGCCAGCCCCAATAGGACACGCCATTCTATTGGCTGTAGTGCTTCTCACATCTGATTGGTGGCTTAGCATGCTTCCCCACACTTTCCTCCTGTCCATCGACCATGCATGACCAGCATTCTTGGCAGCTAAGTGATTTTTATTTGTTATCTGTTTGTGCCATCCTGAAGAAGGGGCCTTGGCCCGAAACGTCAACTTCCTGTCTAAGTCTCACTTGGCCATGTTCTCTTTGTTGTACAAATTGAATGTATAAATCTCTTGCTTAAGTCTTGTAAGTAACCACTTATTTCAAATATCTGGATCATTTTTTTTTGGTAAAGTTGCATCCTTTCCAGTCTCAGAGAGGGCCTTATATCTTAGAATTTGTGCAGTATTCATAATATCTCTGGAAGTGGAATTGAAAGATGGGGAGAACAAGTTTTGTTTTTAGAATTTCAGTTGTGTTGCTAAACAACAGCCAAATAATTCCAAGTAAGGGTGTAACAAAGCCAAGCGGAATGTTTGTTTGTTTGTTTGTTTGTTTGTTTAAACTTGGCTTCAAATGCTGTTAAACTTGTTTTGCTATCACACTTGATTTTGAGTTTTTTTAAATCACCTCAAATGTACAGCTGCTGTTTTGGGAAGGACTCTGACCAAGATTTTTACACCGTGGCTCCCTGCTCAGCTGCTGCTACCACTGTGTGTTGTTCTGTTGTCACTTCAGCACATTCATTAACACGTAATGGACGCAGGGCTCCTAGCTTGTACCGCCCCAGCTGATGCGGCTTTTTAGCCTTTTTTCAAAAGCTCATTAAAAAAATCCACCCAGAAGTTATTTAAACTTGGTGGCAAACATCAATAAACAAAGAAAACTTATGTCTTACTTTGTTTCTCGGACCTTGTTCCGTAATTTATAAATCCTTTGATGGAAACACAACTCAAGTTGAAGTAATCAAAAAGTCCTCACGATTCCTTATACACAGTCTGTTCGATACTGTTTACACCATGTGGTCGCTTGTTTTTCTCTTCGTAATCACTCTTGGGTCTTTCAGGCACAAATACTCTTGTCTTCATCCACTTTATCATATTAAATTTGCAAAACAATGTCATTTTCCTCATCAGCGTGTCATTTGAAGAGTAAATCTAGCATTTCTCAAGTGACAGGGCACGTGTGGATACGCACTTCATGGGCATTTTTCACACTTGAAATTGTGGTCAGAAACCGGTTTCAACACAGTATAAGGGAAGTAACTCATAAAGAAATGATTTAGCTTTCGATTGTAAGAGTTCTTTACCTTAGACCATTAACCATTCCCCACAAATAAATCGTCAAACAGTTCGTCAACCGGCTTGACATGCGGCACACAGGGCAGCACATGCTCTGTCATGCTGCTGTGACTTGCGGTGTCATTGAGTTAATATCAAATGCTAGCATCTGCTCTTTTAGCAGTATATTACATCACAGGTCAACAGGTCAGCAACTTAACACACATGGAACGTATTCCAAAACAACTGACCAGAGACTGAAAAAGGTTTTAAGACTGTTCATTCAAAGTTGGGTGGCCGAGATTCTACTACAGGTTATGGACAGCATCAAGCTTAGCTGGCCGACTGTCTGGTTATTGCACACTAGGACCTTTGGTTGCTGTCTTTCTATTCCTCTCCTCCCACATCATAACTTTCTGAGCTCTCTTTCAGTTCCTAATAATGTCAAAAGACATCATAAGCTTTCTTAGCTCTCCATCCTAAGCTTTCTTTGTTCCCTACTTCATCAAGAGTTATCTAAAGCGCCCATCCTAGTTCTTTTCTAAAGCTCCCATCCGAGTTCTTCATCATAGGTTCTTTTCTTTATCCTCAGCTCCATCATAAGCTTTATTCCTTCAACATGAACTCTCTTGTCTTGTAGCTGGCATGGCCTGCTTATATCTAGAAGAAAAACATGCAAAGCATCGAGTCTCACTACGGAGTTAAATATAACTGGAGTGTGCACAGTACAAGGTGAGCGTTGGGCTGGCTTGGCCCTGCCGAGCCGTCATGTTACTAGGACCAGCTGAGTGTGTGGCAGGAGAGCAAAGCAGGCAGTGTATTGTCTTTATTATGTTTCAGAGCAGTGGCTGTTTTTACATGGAGCCCAAATCTATCTCTAAGCACAATAACTCTTCAGATTTACTACAGAGCTATCCAAACTATATATTGATGTTCTAAAGACATTACAGGCGGCAAGCTTTAAGTACAGCCAAATCACAGAGTGTCAGCTCTTTTGTTTGTGCTGTTTATTGACTTACTTTCTTCTGTCAGAATTATAACTATTACAGATACTGTCATATACATTTAATATATTTTACTGTTTCTAGTTTTTTGAAGAAAGAAAACAAAGTTACAGAATAAATTTTTGCTACAGCGTGGAACTAATTTTTGTTTATACATAGTATCCCAACTCTGAATCCTCTCGTTTATGGATGCTTCACTCGCTTAAACCAATGTAATGTTAAAAGATGTTAGCAGCTATCAGTACTCTGAGAGAAAGAGAGAACGTAAACCACTTGTACCCAGGTGCACTTTCTGTGCATTAATGATTTATTGTTTGCCTTATTGTCCAGAATTATTTTGTTCCAACACCAACACTTTTGACAAATGTTCATATACGCACAGAAACGCATTTTCATGTTCGGAGTATTGGCTGTGGTTAAACGTGGAAGTGACATCAAATACAAATCTACAAAGTACTGAAATCTAGTTACATTATTGATTTATAGTGTAATTCAGTAAATATTTTAAGGCACCATAAATACAGCATATTGTATCTGTACAACTGCCAGTCGTCCTGAATTCTCAGACTCGCACAGCACAACATAACATTGATTAGTTGTAGAAATGCTACACCGTTAAATTTCACTTTCATTTCAAATTTTATATTATGGCCAGCAATGGGTCACCTAACCTTTCTCTCTGTGCAATGACGATTTTTCATCTTTGCAAATTGCAAATGAGCATGTTTGGAAAGTAGCAAAGAAGTAGTCACTACTTTTTTTTAAAGCGAAAATACAGTGAACTATGATTTGTTTTTTTAAAGTTATTAGCGAAATACAATTTTATTCAGATGCAAACCTTAGCCTGAAGGAGAATTACAGTGTTGTAGTTCCGAACAGTTTTATGATAGCAAACTTTGCAGCCACTTGTAGACTCTTTGTCTTAACTTGGTGTGCAGGAAGCCATAGCCAGACTGTTGAGATTTGAATCGTCAAGGTCAGACTCTGGAGAGCGTATTAGCTTAGATGACTACTGCAGTAGGATGAAGGCTGGTGAGCGCAACATCTACTTCCTGTCTGCACCAAGGTTAGCTGTTTCTGGAATTTTTTTTACAGGGAGTACAGTTGTTTCACCCAATCTCCATTTCACCCTTCAGCCAGTTTGCCCACCTCATAGGTCATTTTGCCCACCTCATAGGTCATTTTGCCCATATGCATAAGTCGTTTTGCCTACGTACTGTCTGTTCACCCACTCACTTAAATCTGTTCACCCACTTAAGTCAGTTTGCTCAAATTTGAAACAAGGGAACTGGACCAAGCTAAGACATGACAAAGACAAAGACAATCTACATGTTTCGGGGCACTACCCCTTCATCAGGACGACACAAAAACGGCGAAAAAACGACAAAGTGGAGGTGGAGGGTCAGTGTTTGAGGTTGAGTCCGGTGGGTGCCATGGTACCGAAATGGGTAATGAAGTAGGATTCCATATTCTTACGGTCAATGGAATCGCCCTTCATTCTCCAGATACCACAGACCCTCATGTTGTTGGCTGTGTGTGGGGGTGTGCTGAAGTGACGTGACACGTCACTTGGACACAAACATGCACTGTCCCGTTTCCTTTCTTCGGTCTCTCTCTCACACACGCACACAGTCTCTGTTACACACTAACACACACACACAGTCTCTCTCTCTCTCTTTCACACACACACACACAGTCTCTCTCTCTCTTACACACATACACACACACAGAGACATATAAAATCTCTTTTACACCAAGCAGTCTGTCGCTCCAAGCACTAGTTTAAGATCAAAGAAAGTATCTTTGGGAATCCTTGGAGCCAATCGGGCTGACTAACACTTACAGTGAAGGTGCTGGGTCACAATGACACTCCAGTCATTGCTTACCTCACCGACTGTGTGGTGCACAAGTGTTCAAGATCAAAAAAGTATCCTCTGGGTTGTTTGGGATGATCACCAACTTCTTCTGTTTACACACATCTGGTGTTGCAGAAACTGGGGTGGGTTAGTGGGAGGGGGTTTGTTCCTACGGCCATCAGGGTTTGCAATAGGTGACACTTTGTCACCTCTTACACAGTCTGTTACATCACAATAAAGTGACCGTCAGCTAACAATTTCACTGGCTTACTTGCTCGCTGTTTCTCTCTGTCGTGACTCTCTGGGGCCAGCAAGTCTGAGCATGTCTTGGAAGTCGATCATGGGAAAAGGTGAGCGAATTGGTTCAGCAAGTGAGCGAATTGACTTAAGTGAGTGGGCAAAACGACAGAAGGTGTTGAACTGGTTGGGCAAAACAAAAATAGGTGAAACAACTGCCCCTCCCCCTTTTATAGTTTATTTCCCCTTGAGCACTGAATGGCGGTTTTACATTCTGTTATTTCTCCTTGTGTTTTTGTTTTTTTTAATTGTTTGGTTTTAGTATAGTTTATTTCTGAGTCACAACCATATTATTTACATCCTTTGTATGTAGGTTTTGCCAGAATATACAAGTACTTAGTATCTTATTTCGTAATAGTATCTACAGTGTCTAGGCGCAATGGGGAATATATTCAATTTCATTAAATTCTTATCATGTTCTTTTGCAGCATACATTAAGTACCTTAGCAACAGAAGTTTAACAGCCTCTTCCCAACATTGTAGCTAAAACTGAATTAAGGTCAATGTTAACAATACACTTTTTCACCCTAGCAACTTTTCCAGAACCAGTCTGTACTGTTTGCCCTTGCTAGTGTAGTTTTTGCATATGGTTTCACATTCATGTTTGTTGAAGTAGCCACATGAGTATGGTAATGCAAGTGTCATAGCTCAGCTATCGTCAAACAATGAGTAATGTGTAGTAATGTGTTTCTTACATACAAATCAGCTTTTGCTGCTAGTGAGTCTACAAATAGAAATAATTAAACATGCTTTGTTCACATTGGCATTAAACCAGTTTCAAGTTTACACACTTTTTTTTTATTTTCCCACTTAATTCTGGTTGTGTCCTTCCAATATTCAATTTTGTTTATTTTGTTACAATTATCTAGTTTTGTGAGGTCATTATCTAGTTTTGTGCAATGTGACTTTCCATAAAAGGAAGATGGAACTCTAAATGTCATTATTATATATATATATTAGCAGTCTCTGTGTAGTGGGTTGTAACATAAATATATCCGCATACATTTTATAAATAGTACTACTTAGAGTACAAAAAGGGAACACAATGAAATCTTTCCCCCTCAAATGTTGATCTATCCACAGTTGAAGGTGAAGGATGTAACTGTCCATGCACACTGCGTTAGCTGGTGTCATGTTGTGCGGGAAGACCCGCAACTGACAGTAGGCTCCCATTTAGGTATCCGTTCTCTATTCTCTGGTCCTCAATCACACCAGTCGCATGTCATAGGTAGTGGACAGCTAATACCATCATAGGGTTTATGCCCTGCATAAGTTATTCTTGATGTTTAAAAACATGGAGATTGGCTTAAACAAGGTAGATAAAAGATGACTGCCTGTATGTGACATGTTCAAGTTGAGAGTCAGCCTGTTTACAGCCGGCATCTAGCAGAGACTTCACCCTACTTCGAGGCACTGCGGAAACGTGACATTGAAGTGCTGTTTCTGTACGAGGCATATGATGAGCTGGTGTTGATGAATTTGGCTCAGTACGATCGCAAAAACCTGCGCTCCATTGAAAATGAGCTATATGAGGATAAGGACAACACAGACACTATGGATACCTCAGGTAAGATATTCTCCTGGCTCCCTTCCTGAAAAAAGACATTACTTTTTAACCCTTCTGCAGCTTAACTTGGTTCTTGGCATTTGTTTTTCTCATAAAAACAAAATTTTGAGTTCTGTCAACTTTCTCAGATAAACCCCACCCACCTGCCTCTCCAGGGGCCTGGATAGCTCAGTCGGCAGGCTGCGCAATAGCAGGTGGAAGGATGCTAGTTCCAATCCTGGTGTGGCCAAGGATTATTTCCTGGAGTTACACATTGTGCAGACTCCATTCAGCCATTCCCTGCACATTAACTCTTTGACCCCGCAGGGCTAGCAACCCCAGAGGCCGCATAGATTTACAAGTTAAAACATATTTAGAAAGATCTATTCTTCGGCATCACAATGGAAACAATACTTTTAGTTAGAAATATTAAATACTACTTACTATTTGGTGCCAAATGTTATCACTTTTTGCACACACAACAAACGAAACACGTGTAGCCATTGTGAACGACGGAAGTAGACCTGGCGACCCACTACACTAAACCTCATTTGGCAAGCCGAAACTGTTTCCGAAACTCATTTAGACAGTGCAGAGGAAACAAGCGATGATAGAGCTTTACAATGATATAAAGTTTACCTCCTTTACACCGTTAAATGCGTCGCTGCAAATTGTTAAATTCGTCGTAAGTCTGCCAACACCGCAGACTCGCGGGTCATTTAGGTCGTCGCAAGTTAGCCAACCCCTAGGGGTCAAGGAGTTAAACTGTGTGTCCACACTGGCCATCTTGCTCCAGCTGTCATTCTGGTGGTTCAGCTACTATAGTGTGATTTCTGTGTACAACGCTGCGCTGAAAAAATATATCCAAGCAAAATCGCGCTTGCGATCGCCTTGCTAACTCCTAAACAGTATCGTGTGGTCTCACAAGCACAGTTTAGAAGAAGTCATGTATTGTGTGGTCTAAGGGAAGGAACTTGATAGAAAAATGATTCTGCTATAAGAAAATACTAGTCACATCCCTTGTTGACCAACCGCGTTTGGTTTAAACATTTTGTAAAAAGTGTTCAGACCAATCCTAACGACCACGATGGCATGCGGGGGAAATACTGTTTGCATGATTTCTGTACTCCAAAATTTGATTTTGTTAATCACCTCTCAGTCTGAGCTTATTGTTTTGATCACTATAACCACCTCACACAGTCTAAGCTTATTGTCTGGGTGGCTATAATCAGCTCGCACAGTCTTATTGTTTGGGTCGCTATAATCACCTCTCAGTCTACGCTTATTGTTTTGATTGCTATAACCACCTCACACAGTCTAAGCTCACTGTTTTGGTCGTTATAATCACCTTGGTCTAAGCTTACTGCCTTGACTGTACGTTTTCAGACTGCTCTTTTTAGATCTCCAGGGCCCATGTAGTGGATTGTCTCCCTTGATGACTATGTGCAGATGCTGAGAGTCTCAGTAAGGAGGAGGCTGAGTCTCTGAAGAACTGGCTGAAGGGGGTTCTGCTTAACAAAGTCAACAACATCAAGGTTAGTGGGCGGATGGGTAGATGGGTGCATGGCTGGCTGATTAGTTACCTGGCTACTCTAAAGGGAAAATCCTTTCATCTAGATTTGATTTTGTTCTATGGTGTGGATAGGGATTAGAGGGGGCTGTATGTATCAGAATACTGGGAAATGTCACTACAGTATTCAGTGGTACAGAATACTGGTACAGGTCTTCTTACTAGTATACAATCAGGTCAGTAATTTAAGAAAATAAATCCTTATCAAATAAAATATAGGCATTGCTTGTAAACAGCTGTTTTCATTTACAAGCGACTATCCTTTGCAGAAAGTAAAGTTACAATAAATTCAATTGACTGAACACGTTTGTAACATGAGCATACATTAGTGGGAAGATGGCAGTGAATCTTGTTAACGGTTGTGCTCAACATGTCTGACCTGGAGCAGAAAATCAAACTTTGTCACAATACTGTACCATGACTCAAAGTGTTAATATGTCAATTAGCGATCCCAAACAAAAATGCAACCCCGGTAAGGCCCCTCCATGCATGCGCACACCGCGCATCACCCATGCGCACAACTCTCTGACCAATACAGACTGACTTTCTCAAGCGCTGTTGTGCAGGCCAGACGTGTGTGGTTTACCTCTGCCCTGTTTTCAGCGTGGCTTTCGCCTTGGTGTCCTGAGCGCCTCTCCACTGCACTGCGCTGTTTCAGCGTCTTAAGGAATGTGAGCTTTTTTGTTTTTGTTGTTTCTGCCTGTACTTTTACTGTTTTTTACTAAACAGTGTTGTTACATTTGGTGTTGTTCTGTCTTTGCCGATCACCTCTGTGTGTGAGAGTTGTTTGGTATTCATGTTATGCATACTTTCTCTGTCCTCACGCTGGTTTTGCCTGTCCTCACACTCATTTTGACTGTGACTTACAGTGCTCTTAGCCTTATTGTCACTTGCCTGTTACATGGTGGGTGTTTGTTTTCTGTGTTTTTTGCTTCACACTTAGATTCGCTGCTTGACGTTACGTGCGAGTCGCTCCCTCTGGCATCTGCTGACGGTTAATCCATGAGGCCGTGTGGCCTCTTCCGGTTGCTTGCTTGCCGCTCTGGTGTTTGTCGCCGTTTGCTTTCAGCTTCGTTCCCCCCTGCCACTTGGGTTCCATGTTGCTGTGCATCATGTCCTCCGCTGCTGTCGTCGCCTGGGCTTGGACCCTCCTTGCTGGCATCGGTCTCTCCTGCCTCTGTGCATGCCTCTTCCGTTTTGGCTGCTGCTGGTGTCTGTGGTTGGCCCTGATGATGTCATCTCCCCGTTCCGGTTCCGTCCACCTGCTTCACCAGTTTGCTTGCCGCCTGCCATGGCGGGGAGAGTAACGTGGAGACTACTCTTGCTGGGGACATTTAGGGGAGGGGTGGCCGCTTGTTCTCTTGATCAGGAGGCCATCCACTGAGTCCTGTGCTGCTGAGGTCAAACGTGTTGCCTGCTTGGCGTCTACTCCCCAGTCGGCAAAGGTGTCAACTGGCTTGCCCAACCTGTGGATTGCCACCTGTCTTTGTCGCTGTCCCTCTGAGCTGGGTGCTTCCGTGTTCCTGTGACTCTCGGAGTGGGAGTGGTCGAGGACATGACCGTTAGCCGCCCACTGATGGGACTGTTGGTTGTGATGGAGACTTTGGCACACATGTTCTGTGCTTGCTCAGCAGTTAACTTCCCGTTCCACTCCTACCAGCTTGGGCAGGGTGTGAGCGGATGCGTTTCCATCCTCTGACCAACCACCGGAAGTTCTCCTAGCTTCCTGGTATGTATCACGCCGCTTGCAAGGGCTTCCCACCCCACTCTTCTGATTCTGCCCGACTGTTGGCGCTGAGTGGGGCTGGGGGGTGGGTGGGATACCACCAAAGTGCTCTGGCTTCCTGATGTTGTTCCCTCTGACCCCCTCTTTCTGGTTCCTCCTGTGCCCACTAGCCTGGCTCCTATGACAGTGCATTTCGGTTGGTCCTGCGATTGCCATTCTCAGCTGCCACTGATGGAACTCGGCTAGTGCTCCCTTCCAGTGGCGAGGGCTTTGTGCTCCACTCTTCCGTGTCCACCCCAGTGGTGGCGCTGGTTTAGAGAGGGGGGAATACCACAGTAAGTTCCCCTAACTTCCCGTCGACTTCCCTCTGTACATCAACTTGTTGGGCCTCCCTTTCGGCCAGTGTGGAAGCTTGCTTCCACCTGTCGGAAGCCCTGATTAAGTTCCTGGTTGCCTTATGGCTATGCATGCTCTCAACTGGCCGGCAGCAGCCTGTGGCTTTTCTATGCCTTCTGGCCAGAGGTGACCTTGGCTTCACTCCTCCCCGACGTCTGAAGGCAGTTGTGGTAGCCTTGGTTAGGGCTTAGCTCTGAGTTTCCCTCTTGCTGGTAGAGCTCCTTTCGTGGTTGGCTTCAGGCTACCCACCTCTGATGTGTTCACTTCCATCCATCTCCTGACAGCCGCGATCCGGAAGTTCAGGACTTGGCCGTGGCGGACACTTTAGCAGTTCTGCCATGGGGTGGTTGCTTCCCTCCTCCTGCCCTGGCTCACTGCCACCTCAGGGTACCTCAGCTCTCATCCGAGCTGATGGCGGATGGACTTTTCCGGTGGAAGGCCCTCTCCCATGGCGGTTCCCCTCCAGCTTTGAGCCACGTTCGCTTGCTGCACTCGTCTCTTACCAAGAGGCTTGCTTCACAGCCTTGCTGTTTGCATGACCATCTTTCTGGATGTGGCGGCACTCCTTTTGGTTGAATCCCCTTCTTCCCTTTGGGGGCACTGTCCCAGGCCTCTCACAGATGCCTAGGGTCTCCCCCTGGTGCCCCTGGAGTGGTACTCGGTCGCGCATTTTGTGCATCCCTTGACGCCTTGGCGACCCTCTCGGCAGATGCTGGCATCTGCATCTTGCCTTGCACTCGCCTTCCTCTCCTGCGACCTGTGGACTCGTTTTCACGGTTCCTTCCAGTGGCGAGCGCTTCGCTCTCCCCTCTTTCAGTTTCTCCTCTGGGGTGGCGCCAGTTGAGTGGATGACAGGACATCCGCATGGTTTGCTGGTCAGGCTTCCTTCCTTCAGCCTGTCATGCCTCTTGCCATCGATTGTCTACATGGTCCTCGGCGTGGTGCTGATGCCATTGCCTGGATAGTGCGCCTGCTGCACCTGCTCTTCGTTCGTCAACTGCAGTTCGTGACTCGTCCGATGACAGTGGTCCCTTCTCTGCTGACTCTCCTGGGAATGCTCTGGACTTTGATGTCGCTGGTCCTCCTCCCAGAGGTGTGCCAGCCACCTATCTCATGGGTGGCTCACTGCGGACAGCCCTCTCAGTGTTGGGTGGTGCTGTTTTATGTTGCATTCAGTATCCGCCCCTCTCTCCTTCACCCCTGGCTACTGGTAGCTAGGCTGACACCTGGGCGTTCCCTTCCTCCACTCTCCTCCTTGGGCGGATTCCATCCTCTCGGGTTCCAGTGATCTCCAGCCTGCGGTTGGATGTTGTCACACACCACTCAGCCACCTGCCTTACTCTCACCAAGGGCGTATGGGCATTTTCTTCTTGCACACGACTGCGCACAAACCCCGGCCTTATTTATTAAACTACACGCCCGCACTCACTCTCAGATACACATTTATTACTCTGGTGCACACGGCGGCTTCCGACTACTTTCACAATCACCACACATATACACCGGCTATTCACTCACTTATTGTTTTCCTCGTTCTCATCTCTAATTCAAGCAACTAACCATGTTTTCTATCTTCACACAAGTACAACTCTTTCATCTAAACAAACTCCAAAATCAGTTAATCTCCTAAACACTCCCAGTCCTAACAACGTACTGTTCACTGAGTTTTCAGAAGTTATCGCGGTCCTACAATCTTGAGTAATTTCCCACAAAATTATGTTAAACTTTGTCAAACTATTTGTCTACAAGAAATTTCAAGCCTCACACAGACTTATTATGAACCATGGTTAGTATCTCCAAGGATACCCAACATTTGCCACATATGCTATTCGTCGTAATTCACTGATGTCAAAATCTCGTCACATAGACTTATTGTTACTTAGAAGCCATAACAGATATCTCAGTTTCGTCACTCAGATCTACTGTTCAGTGTGATCCATAAAAAGATAACGAAATATCGTCACATCGACTTTCTGCTCTTCATAATCTACAAAAGATATTAAGGTTGTAAAAGAAAAACAAGTGACTGCCGCTTGGAGGATAAGCCCAAATTAAATGTAAAACAAGGGAACTGTACCAAGCTAGAAAAGGGACAAAGACGAAGACAATCTACATGTTTCGGGGCACTACCCCTTCATCAGGACGACACAAAAATGACGAAAAAACAAAAAGGAAAAAGACTTATCTGCAGTAGATGTGGCGCGTTGGCTGCAAGGCAGGAGAATGACCGAGGGACAGTGAGTAAGAAAGGTTAAAAAGAGGGGCAGCCAATCGCAAGGTGGGTAGGAAAGGGTAGAGAAGGGGGGGGTGGAGACTGGGCGGGGGAGAGAGAAAGAGAAAGCAGCGCGGGTAAGGGGGCGTTGGTGAGAGAGAGAGAGTGGGAAGGACGTGAGAAAAAAAGTTAGAGACGGAGGGGTGAAGGGGTTAAGGGAAGGGAGGGGGAGGTTCAGTGTTTTAGGTTGAGTCCAGTAGGTGCCATGGTACCGAAATGGGTAATGAAGTAGGACTCCATATTCTTGCGGTCAATGGAGTCGCCCTTCATTTTCCAGATACCACAGACCCTCATGTTGTCAGCTGTGTGTGGGGGTGTGCTGAAGTGACGTGCAACTGATGTGTTTCTGCAGTGTTTAGTGTCAGCTAGATGTTCTGTGAAGCGGGTGTTGAGAGTGCGTTCTGTCTCCCCGATGTAGAACAGGGTGGGACATAGGGTGCATGTGATGGTGTAGACGATGTTGCTGTTGGTGCAGGTGAAGTTGCGTTTGATGACAAAGGTGGTGTTGGGTGTGTGGAGTGTTGTGGCGGTATTCAGGTAGGGGCAAGTGTGGCAAAGGGGGACATTGCACGGGGTGGAGCCGCAGGAAGGGGGGAGGGAGGTAGTCGGTTTTAGTTTGGAGTGTACTAGAAGGTCTCGCAGGTTCTTATCCCGCCGAGATGCTAGGAGGGGGAGTTTTTTGAAGAGGTCGGGTTCAGATTTGGACAACAGGTGCCAGTTAGAAAGGAGGATCCTACGTACTGGGAGGTAGTGGGGGTGGTGGGTCAGTACAGCGATCGACCTTGGTTCTGTGTGTCTGTGGTGGTGGGAGGATTGTAGTGTAAGTGCGCGTGGTGTGGCGGCAACTTTCGGTCTAGCAGTGTGTAGAAGTTTGGAGGGATAGTTGCGGGCGAGGAAAAAGTCTACCATTCTGTCGGATTGTTCATGGAAGTCAGTGTCGTCAGAGCATAATCTGCGGAGTCTCAGAAACTGCGAGTAGGGTATGCTGTGCAGGGTGGGGGGTGGGTGAGATGAGTGGAAATCAAGGTAGGAGTGTGAGTCCGTAGGTTTGTAATGGATGGTGGTTGCAAGGTGGCCGTTCTGCAATGTTATGTTGATGTCGAGGAATGTGACAGAGGTGCATGAAATGGTGTAGGTGTATTGAATGGAGGGGTGGAAGTGTTGTATGTAATGGATGTACTGCAATAACTGAGACTCAGGGAGGGAAGTGGCGCCGAGACCGTCGTCGATGTAGCGTCTGTACAGTTCTGGTGTGGGGCCCGTGTAGCTGTTGCGGATGTTATGTTCCAGCCAACCCATGAAGAGACAAGCATAACTAGGGCCCATTTTGGTACCCATCCCCACGCCGCTAATCTGGTGGAAACAGTGGCCGTCAAACTCAAAAGTGTTGAGCTTGAGGACCAACTCCGCCAACCTAATCAGAGTGTGTGTAGGAGGGTGGGGGTCGCTGCTAACCCTAACCCAGAGTGGAAAAGCAAAATGTTGTTTCTAACATGTAAGAGGGTAGGGGGTATGTAGATCGTTGATATTGTTTGGTATGACTCCTGGTGTATAGCGGTGCAGCATGTATGAGCAGATGACATGTACATCACTGGTATGGGTGGTATGACTCCCAGTATACATCGGTGCACCATGTATGAGCAGATGACATCTACATCGCTGGTGTGGTTGGTATGACTCCCAGTGTATATCAGTGCAGTGTGTATGAGTAGAGGACATGTACATTGGTGGTATAGTTGGTATGACTCCCCGTGTACATCAGTGCAACATGTATGAGCAGATGACATGTACATGTATGGTTAACCCTAACCCATAGTGTATCAGACAAGTTAGATTTACACAATCTTTAACAGCCATCTTTGTGATGAAATTCCTCCCTGCCTTACCATGTATTTGGTGACCACATGACAACTACATGATGGCTGATATTCAAATCCCAGCTGTGCCTGAGAGCCATCATGTACCAGTAACAGCTCATCTTGCCCTAACACTACATGGCTTGCTGGGTTCAACACCCTGGGCTGGAAGTGTGAACATGGCCCCTGAGGCACCTAACTACTACGCCCACCTGGCCTGACAATTACGTAACAGAGCCATTGGTGGCTTGAACAAGGGGATTAATGACCACGTAAGCAAGATGGCTATCGATGGTCACACCTAGAGTCTTTGGTGTAAATTCTTTGACCCACCAAAGCCCAAAACGTGACAGTCACCTAAAGTCATATAAACACATGAAAAAACTTGTGGCTGTTTTATAAGATTTGATTGAGCTCATGGCAAGCCTGATCAACTGGGCAGCTCAATTTAGAGATCAACTAATTAAATTTTTTTCAAACAAATGTCAATATTTTTAAGGACTGAGTGCTTAGGCAAACACAGGTCACTTTCATCCAAGTAATGGATAACTTGGGCAACAAGTTATGAGAAAGTCAAGCCCTGCAACCCCATGTCTGCCTAATGAAAACAGGCTTTAATTATATTCTTTCCACCATCTAACCAAGGGACTAGACTTTGATTAATTAATAGGAATTAACATAAAAATCTCTCTAGTTTTATTCTTTCTGTGTTTAGATGACCAAGCGATTAGAGAGTCATCCATGTGTGATAACAGTGCAGGAAATGGGTGCAGCGCGCCACTTCTTGCGAACAACATTAGCAGACAAGAGCCAGGAGGAGAGGCTACGGCTCCTGCAGCCCACACTGGAGCTTAATCCAAGGTTAGTTAAAGGTTTGGACTGAGTTGATATATATATATAACCCTTGCCCTAACCCTTATCTGCAGCCCACACTGAAGCTTAATCCAAGGTTAGTTAAAAGGTTTGGACTGAGTTGACATATATATATATATAACCCTTGCCCTAACCCTTATCTGCCAAAGAATGTGAGACAGCGGTCAGTAACAGAAAACGAAAACTAAAAATATGGAAAAAACATAAAAACGTTGACAATAGGCTAGAGTACGTCAGAGCTAAGGCAGTAGCAAAAGCGACAATACTAAAAGCAAAAAGAGAAGAATGGCATAAATTCATGGAGTCATTAAATCTTAGTGCAAGCCTAAACAACAGCTGGAAAAAATCAAAAGACTTAACCAAGGCCCAAGGGCTTCCATGCCTACCCTGATCAAAGACAGAAATATGAAACTAACTTAGAAAAAGCAAACCTATTGGTAGAAACATTTCAGGAAGCCAGCTCAAATGCAAACTTAGACCCCGACTTCAAAATACACAAAAAAAACAACAGAAAGAAATTTTATGCCTCCATCTAACAAAGAAGACCCCAGCAAACTAGCTACTGAAATCTCTATGCACAAACTCGAAAGAGCATTAAAGTCCAAAAAGCAAAGTTCAGCTCCAGGCCCTGACATGATTACATACGAAATGCTCCAAAAAAGCCATTCCAGCACAAAATACCTAATGTTAAAGCTATTTAACGAAATACTCGATAAAGGAACCTTCCCAAATCAGTGGAAAGTAGCTACAGTGGTCCCCATCCCTAAACCAGGAAAAACAAAAACAGCTCCTTCTAGCTACAGACCAATAGCACTTACATCACAGCTAGGAAAAGTGCTCGAAACAATAGTCAAAACCAGACTAAACTATTTCTGTGAAATTAATAAAATCCTTCCACCAGAGCAAAGTGGATTTAGGAAGAAGCACAGCACTATGGACCACATCACGGCCTTACAGCAAGAGATAATAAACTATAGGACAGAAAAGAGAGTGAACCTATGTGGAGCATTCTTGGACATCGAAAAGGCATACAACATGCTCTGGCATGATGGTCTGATCCAAAAACTATACCAAATAGGCACTCCTACTAAAGTAGTCCAGCTTATAAAATCCTTCATGTCAGGTAGAAAAATCAAAGTAAGAGTAGAGGACAGAACCTCCAAGGAGGTTCACTTAGACAATGGAGTACCCCAAGGAAGTGTTTTAAGCCCCTTACTCTTTAACATTATGATTGCAGAACTCCCTAAATGTGTAAGGTATGTTAAAATAAAACAGTTTGCTGATGACACCTCATTGTTAGGAAAAGTAGAAATAAGAAAAACCTCAAACCCACATAAGCCTAGATATCTAGGAATAGGAAAGGTGCAGGACGACCTAGACAAAGTAGCAAATTGGCTTAAATTCAATGGCTTTAAATTATCAGCAACAAAAACCGAAGCAATAATCTTTAAACGGCACAATCAAAAAGTACAATACCCTCAATTAAATGTAAACCGCTCAACCATAGAATATAGCTCCCAGATACAATTTCTAAGTGTTATTTTCACAGAAACTTCAAACTGGTCACCATATGTAAATAAAATAGTGAACTCAGCTAAAAAAGCAATAAATCTAATGAGGGCCGTCACAGGAAATAGCTGGGGCACAAACCCTAAGTCCTTACTAAACCTCTATCAAGCACATGTCATGTCTAAATTACTGTATGCAGCACCTCTGTTAATCCACCGTAGTGCAGGTCACATAACTAAACTTCAATCTGTACAGGCTAGGGCACTAAAAGTAGTATCAGGAGTCCCAATGAGCACCCCAAATCTAGCAGTGCTGGCAGAGACAGGACAAAAACCTATAGAACTAATAATTAAGGAAAGGGCAGCAAACTTCTACTACAAGATACAATGTCTACCTGCAGAACATCCATTAAAGCAGATCCACACAACAGCACACAAACACCGTACGTTAAACCCACTCCACAACCAAGCATGCAGAGGAACGCTCAAGAACTAGAAAATACACCAGAAGCAGACATTAACATAGATGCCCCATACCCATGCACAGACTCACAATTGCCTCCCTGGACCCTACACCCACCACAGATTGACATGGATCTGACAGTTTTCAACAAGGAAACCCAGCTTATCAAAATACTAACTAAATTCAGGCAAAAACTTAACACTACCTACAAAGACCACTCCCAGATATATACAGATGGGCCACACGAGCCAACATTCCACTTAACAGGAATAGGAGTCTATGCACCCAAGATCACCAATATTGCAGCTGAGCTACCAAACCACACATCAATATTTACAGCAGAGATCATAGCAATACACACTGCCCTAAGGTTGATAGCACTACAAACTAGGAAAGCTGCAGCAGAAAAATCCTTCCTAGTTGTCTCTGACTCACTGTCAGCACTTCAGGCTCTTCAAAACCAGTCTTCCCAAAGAATGGATATAACGTATGAAATTCTAACCTTGCTAAATAGACTCCATAATATAGGAATCCAAATCAACTTTATCTGGGTGCCATCACACGTAGGAATAAAAGAAAACGAGGAAGCAGATCGGCTAGCTAAACTGGCAATAAAAGACAACCCAACCACTAACGTCATCCAAATAAACGTACCCGTTTCAGCAGAGGAGAGAAAAATAGCCCTTAAACCAGCAACTAAAATACAGTGGGAAGAAAAGTATAAAAAGGAAGCCAAAGGCACCAGGAGAGAATTAGAAGAACTACCAGGTAACGAACTAGGATTGTTCCATTCCAACAGATCCAACCAAAGTAGGATAGCCAGAATGAGACTAAATGGAGAATACCACCTTAACCGTAAAGACCCAGTAAGCTGTAGTTGTGGAGACAGACTTAGTACACCACATGTCCTGCTAGAATGTAACCTGTAGTTGTGGAGACAGACTTAGTACACCACATGTCCTGCTAGAATGTAACCTGTAGTTGTGGGGACAGACTTAGTACACCACATGTCCTGCTAGAATGTAGCCTAAACAGTCAGGAAAGAGATGAGCTAAAAAATGCTATGCAAAATCTTAATCTAGTAGTAAACCTAAAATCTTCTCTTAGCCCTCCCAAAATATAAGACAACACATAATGGAACTGACAATGCAGGTAGTTAACGCCCACCCAGATGTTAGATATATCTAAACAACAACAAAAAATCAAAAATCAAAGTGGGAATTAACCAGCTAAAAACAGCAAATAAGCTATAGGACAGAGGATACCAGTAAAACACTAAAAATAAAAACAGACTACATCAAAGTAAACTAATATTACACATAGCACCTTAGCGGTAGAGATAAAAAGAATGTAGGGATGTAGCAGCAGTAGATCTGACCAGCGAAAAGTCCACCACTCCAGCTACTGGACCACACATAGCCACCACCAGTCCAGGACACCAAACCGCAGACCCCTTCCCTTTCCCCTCACCTATTTCCCCTCCCCTTCAGTGGGAAATCACCGCAAGGTGGAAGCACTTTCCCTCCCAAACCAACAACAAAACACAACAATCTGAAAACCAAGCCCGCCTCTACTGGGAGCACAGCATCCTTGATGCTAGCAGTGTCTGCCATCTCCAAACAGGCAAGTCAGACAGGGATGTTTACTGTCCCCTCTTCTCTTCCTGGTGGTGCTTGACTGGGTGACATGTACAGCCTGTGCCCGCTCTGAAAAAGGTATCCAGTGAATGCTGACTGGGAAGCAAGAAGATCTGGAGTTCGCAGATGACCTTGCCTTGCTGTGTCACCGCCTGCAGGATATGCAAGGAAAAATTGACTCCTTGAGAGAGACTGCACAGTGTGTTGGCTTGAAGATTAGCCAAAAGAAGACCAAAGTACTGTGGATCAACAACAGCCAAGAAACACCAATTATGATCAGGAGAAGGCAGTAGAGGATGTCAGTGAGTTCACCTACCTAGGCAGCAAGATCAGCCTGTCCGGAGGAACAGACGAAGACATCAAGGCTAGGATTAAGAAAGCTCAACAAACCTTTGCCACCCTCTGCCCAGTCTGAAAGTCAACTGCAATTTCCACCAGGACCAAGCTTCAAGTGTTCGGCTCAAATATAAAATCCGTTCTCATGTGTGGGTCAGAAACATGGAGAGTCACCAGCAGTAGTTCCAAAAAGATCCAGTCCCTTATCAACAAATGCCTCCAAAAGATCCTTCACCTCAAGTGGTTCGACAGAGTGGTAGACATTGACCTGTGGACAAGCGTTAACCCAGGTCAGGAGAAGAAAACGACGAAGGGTCAGACATACATTGTGAGAAGAGGCATCAAACATCACTCGGCAATCAGTTGACTGGAACCCACAAGGCAAGCAAAGATGGAGGTGCCCAAAGCAGACAGAGTTTAAGTGGTGAACTCAAAGCCCTCAACTTTTCTTGGGAAGAAGCAAGAAAGACCGCCAGAGACTGCAGGAAGTGGAAGACAACTGTCAAGTTCCTATGCTTCAGAAGGAGAAAAGGACTAAACTAAACATTACAGGCAAAGGATACAACTAGCTGCTCTTCTTCTAAGCTCTCAAAATTTTTACCTTGACATAATTTGAACTAGTGGTCTGACACGTCATCAGCTCTGCACCCCTTTGCCAAAGACATGACTTAGCACACAACAGTACTTCACTCAAACTGTACCTTTCTAGTTCACTGGAGGATTGTGTTTTTGATACCCACCATGAATGCTCTAGTTCAGTGGAGAATTCTACTTTTTTATACCCAATGTGAAAGCTCAGGTTCAGTGGAGAATTGTGTTTTTTGATACCTGGCATGAATCTCATAAATCTCTATGCCGTGCCATCCTTTCCTGGGCAAAAGATGGCCTTGCACACATCACAGATATTTAAACTGAAAAAGGAGGTGATCTTGGACAATGAGACTAGTGCACGTTCCCGTGCAGTGGGCTGAATAAACTGATCCTGCTGGAAACTTCAGCTACTCTCTCCTCTATCCGTTCTTTCTTGGCCAGGGGACAAAAGAAACGTGCTACTTATGCTTTAAAATATTTTTTCATATTCAAAAATTAACTTTTTAAAGTCATAGAAATGGTGTTACTAATAGTCCAGGAATAAAAAAGTTTTGTTCATTTGGTGCAATGGTTGTTGGACATCAACTGAGTGTGGGAGTGTACTGGACATTTCAACTCGGTGTGGAGGAAAAGTCCATCTGGTGGGGGTTGAAAATTGGATGAGCTAACTTGGGGCCTAAAAATTGCATGTTATTTCAATAAATATAAGGGAAGCAACTCTGCAAACACCTTTTATGGAAGCTTTATAGTGTGTGCTAGTTGTTGCTTCCCTTTGACCACTGGCTTGCGCTGACACCTTTTTCAAAGGTTGGTGACATCAAGATACAAATAAAGCTGGAACTACAGAGATGCTTTTCAGTCATGCCAGTGTGGTCTATGCATATTTGCATGTGTGTGTGGTCACATTCTTATGCAAGTACAAAGATGCTATGATTTGCAATGACTCCTGTGATTCTATAGTGATTTTTGTGCGAATGTTTGTTTGCAGTCATTCCCTTGTGAAAAAGCTGAGCACGTTGAAGACTGCTGACCCTCAGCTGGCTGAACTACTGGCCCAACAGGTAAGCAACTGTAGACAATAAACAGTTTTGGGGCATTACCCGTTCATCAGGACAACACATGCAGACAGGTGAAGACACTTAATGTGATGTCTGTCCTGTCTCAGCATTTTCACCACACCGAACAGTAAACAGCTGTGTGTGTGTGTGTGTGTGTGTTGTGTGTGTGTTGTGTGTGTGTGTGTGTGTTGTGTCCACAGGACAACTCCTGTCTGAATATTTACATACACATTTACTGTGCACATACACAGCTGCAGGTAGCATCCACATGTTGAGAAGAATATGACACGCTGGTGAAATGAGAACACTTCACACTTCCTTCTTGTTCCCACAAATACGTACAGAGACATGAGAGATGGGGTGGCCAGCTGGATTTTCAGTGTTCTTGAAATAAGACAGGGTTTGAGTTAACCCTTTTGTGCTCTAAAAATAAAAAAATAAGGAATTGCGCCAAGCTAACATAAAACCACACAGAAGTAAACAGTTTCTGAGCATTACCCTTCATCGGGATAACAAAAACAGATAGAGACAGATGACAAAAAACAAGCACTTAGCTGAGTGAAGTCGGTCGTACAATGTGTGGTGAAAATGCTGAGACAGGACAGACATCACATTAAAAGGTGTCTTCACCTGTCTGCGCATGTTGTCCTGATGAAGGGGTAATGCCCCAAAACTGTTAACTGTCAGTGTCGTTTCATGTGGCTTGGTGCAGTTCCTGTTTGTTAACTTCTATGCTATTATTAACTTCTTTGATCAACACCCGCTTCACAGAACATTTGGCTGACACTAAACACCGCAGAAACACACCAGTTGCACGTCACTTCAACACACACCCACATACAGCCGACAACATGAGGGTCTGTGGTATCTGGAGAATGAGGGGTGATTCCATTGACCGTAAGAATATGGAATCCTACTTCATTACCCATTTCGGTACCATGGCACCCACTGGACTCAACCTCAAACACTGACCCTCCACCTTCCTCTTTCTCTTTACCCCTCCTCTCTCTCTTATTTCTTTTCTCTCACCTCCTTCTCTCCCACACTGACACCCCCCTTACCCACCCTTCTCTCTCCACCCCTACCCTTCCCTACCCACCTGGCGATTGGCTGCCCCTCTTTTTAACCCTGTTTACTCGCTGTCCCTTAGTCATTTTCCTGCTGTCCAGCCTATGCGCCACATCTACTGAAGCTAAGTCTTTTTCTTCTGTTTTCGTTGTTGTCGTTTTTTCGTCGTTTTTGTGTCGTCCTGATGAAGGGGTAGTGCCCCGAAACATGTAGATTGTCTTTGTCTTTGTCATGTCTTAGCTTGGTCCAGTTCCCTTGTTTTAAATTTTTTATACAGAGATCACCAGATCTGTGCTGATGGGTCGCACGACCCTTCCATTTTTGCAACAGGTGAACTTCTAAATTACGTGCCAGTATTTACAACAGAACTCCCAGCAATACCTGCTGGCCTTTAATGATAGCTGTAAACACAGCAAACCCAAAGGCAGGCAAACAAACACTGTTTTTGTTTCTGATTTGTTGTCAGCACTGCAGGCAATTCAAAACCAGTCATCAGAAAGAATTCACAAGTTTCCACACACCATTTATGGAACCTGTGGCAGCGGCCATTTCACAGGACCCCCCCCCCCTTTTTGTGATACTTCTTTATTATTTTTCTTACTAGAATGTGCATTGCTTGCGGGATGCATTCATCAACTAGCAAATAAAGCAGAATTGAGTATCAGTATGGGTCTCTTGCACCCTTTGGGAATCATGCCAAGCTGTATTGGAAGCGTGAACTTGTGAATTCATACTTAAGACTTAAAAAAGTACTGGTTGGCTCAGTGTCAGTGTAACATAACTGGGTGGGAATGAAACCTGTGTTGTGACACTAGTAGCAGCATATGACTTAATTGTCTAAGAAACATCGTCCCGATACATTCCTAGTTTGCAGAAGGATGTTAAGCAACAAACACAACAAAACACAGACAAAGCAAAACCTAAGTTCACATGGGGAGTTGATATTGTAAACATAGATGAGTCTTTGGTGATTATACTAGCCTTTCACAGAATGTGGAAATGCATGCTGTGAAACGTACTGAAAAGTATGCTAATATTCTTCCTCCAAAAAAAAATATATAAAGGTCTGTGCATGACATTTGTTGAACAATATGATTTTAAGTCTACTGAATTTTTAAAAATAATCTTTGCCTGCAGTTTTTTTCCTTGTTCAGTTTTAAAAGACTAAAATTTTAGATGAAGGGGTATAAATTTCTTTAAGCGAAATTGGCAAGGGTATAGAAGGCCTTTGTTTGTTTGCTGCTGCTTGTTTTAATGTTCTTGTACAGAGATACAACTGAGGAAATGAATTTTGAAAAGTAGGTTGGTTATCAATAAATTGAAATAAACACACAAAAATATTCTTAGGTGGACAGCAGTTAGGACTGACAACCACTCTTTCCGATCATTGTTCTTTGCAGGGAATTGCAGCTGAAAAGGTGGTTTATATTGTCATTTGCCCTGCAAAACCAGTTTACACTCAAATATTGCATACATCGCCATTGATGTATGTTGGGTTTTTTGGGGGTGGGTGGGTGGGAGATACTTCTTTTATTCGCTTTCTAGCTGGAATGTGCTTCTCTTGTGAGATGTAGTCATCAAATAGCTAGTAAAGCAGTAAAGCAGAGGCGAACATCAAGAGCCTCGATGTGGGCTGTGAAATAGCCGTGGCCACTGGTTCCGTAAACAGGCTGTGGAAATTTATGAATGGATCTAGGTAAAAAAAATATTATCTCAGATACGCTACAGAATAAAGGCATAAGGGTAAAATTTCTCTGGGCCCCTTCCCATGCATGTATTGGAAGAAGCAGACTAGGTAGACAGGCGTTCAAACCTAAAATAAAATCTATCCAAATAAACACGCCTATTTCAGCAGAAGAAAGGAAAATAGCTATTAAACCAGCAATCAAACTAAGATGGGAAGAGACCTACAAAAAAGAATCTACAATCAAATCATTTAAATCATTTAAAAAGAACCAGGACATTGAACATAACCAAAAATTAGAGTATAAATAGGAAAGACACTATCTAGCACTTAAACACAGGACAGTAGGGAACAGCCAGCAGGGACAGCGACAACAGCAAACCACCACAGCCAAGCCACAGAGAACAAGCCAGCCTAAAGGAACCAGCCTCTACCATCACCAGTTCAGCAACCACAACAGGAGCATGCCCCATCCCCCAAATGACCACCTTCCCTTTTCCCCTGTAATTTCCCTTTTTTTAAAAAGCATGCACATAACACTGAGAGGTACTGGGATGTACTGGGATGTGTACATATTTTGATTTACAGACCTGAGCGGGGGGTGGGGGATGGGGTGGGGATGATGACAGTGACTGGTTTCAGTGCTTGGGTGTGCCCAGTGACAGCCTGTCACTGGATTGAGGTGGGAGTGTGGGGGAGGGGGTTGCTGACACCAATTGGTGCCTTGATCATATGATGCAGCATGCATAGGCACTAAGGCCAGAGGTGCTTACAGCAAGTAACTGGGGCTGTGTAACTGCACCTCACCCAGACCTGGAGAGGGATGTGTTCATAACTGTTGTAACTACACGTCACATGCTTGGCTTCCAGGGGCTACAACATTTTGTGTCCGCCTTGCGTGGCTGTGCGGCCGGATGGCCATTTCAGGATATGACCTTGTTTACAGAAAAGTAGAGTATGAAGAGCACGCGGTTAAACTTTTCTAGACAGCGCTGTCGGGCGGTAATTGATGGGACGGTACAGGTCGTGGCGCACCAGTTGCTGCGTAGACAGTCTGCGTGCTAAGTGCGAGTCTGACAGTCCCTGCGCACCCTCCAGTCCAACCGCTCAGCGTGTGTCGCGCCCTCTTCTGCCCAGCTGTCACCTCACGTGTCGTGCTGTGGCTCGTGACGAGGATCATTCGCCCAGCGCCTGTTTCAACTGGCTTGTGCCCCCCCCCCTTTCCCTCCCACTGTTTTGTTTGTAGCCTGACGGCTCGTTTGTAGGGCTTGCTTGTGCTGGTCGCACGTCGTGATGGAAACTCTCGCCTCACTGTTGTAATTGCGTCTCCGTGGAACGCGACCGGGCGGCTGATTTTTTTCCTCCAGCTTTAGAGAAGCAGTGAACTTCGGGCAGCCTCGGCCAACTTCAGTTTTTCCAGTAGCTTCGCTTAACAACCATCCTTATCGTGCTTTTGGGGGCGTGACAAAGCGATCGTCCTGTTGAAAGTGACTTGACAAAAACCCAAATGCTAAACCCTAACATTACAAGAAAAACAGGTGACTGCCGCTTGGAGGAAAACCCTTTCTTAAATGTAAAACAAGGGAACTGGACCAAGCTAGGACAAGACAAAGACGAAGACGATCTACATGTTTCGGGGCACTACCCTTCATCAGGACGACACAAAAACGACAACAACGAAAACAGAAGAAAAAGACTTTCAGTAGATGTGGCGCATATGGGCTGGACAGCAGGAAGTCTTTTTCTTCTGTTTTCGTTGTTGTCGTTTTTGTGTCGTCCTGATGAAGGGCAGTGCCCCGAAACATGTAGATCGTCTTTGTCTTGTCTTAGCTTGGTTCAGTTCCCTTGTTTTAAACTTACACCTAAGAAAAACCTAGAAAAAAATTATCGAAAGCTGTCATGGGATTCGAACCAGCTGCGTTTCAACCATGAGTCCATTGTTTTTACCCCTGGACTACTGAGCACCACTGCTTCTCTGGTTCGCTGCAACTATTAGAAGTTGCGCTGTGACGTAATCTCTTCGTAACACACCCAAGGGACCCGAAAGAGGTCACGAAGTCGGCCGATGTTCATTCGTCTATAAAGTACTTTGCAGGAAAACATTCAGCGGCCGGGCTTGCCGGTGCAGGGGCGGGGAGAAGGAGGTTCTCAGTTTTCGGTTCTCCAGTCTCTTGCGACTAGTGAGTGCTAATCGTTGACATTAAGGCACTGAGAAGTCTGGGTGAAATCTTTCGAGGAAAAGGTTGATGCAGCCTTCGCGGCAAGCAGTCAAAAACACTTGCAAGTAGCCGTTATATCTTCGTGTGGACAATGGGGAAATCGGTAACTGCCGCTGCTGGACTTAGATAATCCACTGACAAGGACTGGACAGATAATCCACTGACAAGGACTGGACTTAGATAATCCACTGATAAGGACTGATCAGAGAGCTTATCCAAACCCCTCTTAAACATACCAGGAAATGGGATTGAGTGTAAAATTTAAAATACTGTGTAACACAAAACACCATACGTGGGGGGGGGGGGGTTGCCTGTTGCCACATGACATTCGGAGAGCGCAGCGCCCACTCCGTAAATGATTTCAAATATTGCTACTTATGAAACGTTTTGCGTCTTTCTACAGAGACAGTCTAGCAAAGATGCATTAGCATTCATTTTGAAGATACTATTTTAGGGTTAGCCATAGGTTTAGCTCAATGTCGATGGGGGGCGGGCTAGGAATGAGAGTGGAACCCCTCCGGGAAGTGGGCGATCCGTCCTTGTGACGCAGCACGCCGTTTCTGGATGGGTTAGCAGGGGTCGAAGGTCGCCCTTGTGGGGAATTGCGTTTCGTCACTGTGTGTAGCTTGTGGAAAACTACAGTGGCGCGTTGTGATCACCATCAGGTTTCTTCACTTTATATGTGCTTTGTTGGGAGTTAGAGTGCCGTCTTCCTCGGCCTTTGTCAGATCTTTTTCGTCTGACCCGAGCCGTGCCAGAGGAGCAAAAGCATCCGCTCCAGTCAGGCGAGGGGGTGGGTGTAGTATATCAAGGGACACGGCCGGGTGAGGACAAAGGGGCGGTGGCCAGGAATGACACTGTAGAGGTCACTACTGTTATCTACCTTGCGAGCAGCCCTTACCGCGTTCCCCACTAGTGCAGAAACTGGTGCTGTGCCGTGTAAGGTGGGGTAGGGGTGAGAGGGAAGCATGCCGCTGTGAGAATAATGGAACAATAATGATCCGGGTCACGTGTACACGTCACAGAATGAGTTGGGAGCCGATTTGCAAAGTCAGGGATAAAACACGGACAACGTAGAGACAGACACGCGGACAGAACACAGGGACAGACAGAGCACAGGGACAGATACAGAACACAGGTACAAAACACGGACAGAACACAGGGACAAAATACGGACAGAACAGATGGACAAAACACGGACAGAACACAGGAGGACGTCAGGTAACAAATCTTCGCTCTGTCAGACTTTGTCCTTCTGATAACCTGCCGCTATTACGTGCAAAATACAGCAATCACTTTTTGGATGTAGCCTCCAGCACTTTGTGGAACTATCATTGCACGGAGTTCCTTTTTTTTAAAAAAAAGGAATAAAAGGGAATAGAAAAGGATGTCTAGGTAGCCTTTCTTCCTGGGAAGGCGTGGGTAGGGTCAGTTCATGAATAGCACGCAACCCGACCTGCTTTATTGTAGACGGTACGACTTGAAGGCATAGTGTTCCAAATATGACATGGGTGATATTAGTAAGTCCCAGCACCTTTACACAAATACAGTTTCAATATAAAAAGCAAATTAGAAAATAATTATATACCCTGCGCGCTGCCAAAATATAAACCTCGCCCATTATACTGGCAGCGGGCCAACTATAGTCCCTCTAGAGCCAGGCGTCTGGCAGAGCAGCTATGGTTGGCTGGTTATTTAGGGGAACAGTGCTTCCACCTCGCGGCGATTTCGTACTATGGGGGGGGGGGGGGGGCCCACACTGACTAGTAATATCTGCGGTAAGATGGCCAGTGCGAAGACAGGCAATTTTAATGTGCGAGAAGATGGCCAAATAGAGTGCATAATGTTTAACTCCAGAAAACAATTTTAGCCGCTCCTGGACTCGAACCAGCAGCCTTCCACCTGCTAGTCGGCAGCTGTACCAACTGAACTATCGAAGCTCCCGAGCAGCTATTAGATTGCCTTACTAGTACTTACACGAGCAATGCTCTCAACGTTGAGCGAAAACATTTTCCGAGCACTCTCCCTACAGAGCATGAAAACGCGCAGAATAACTGGAGCCAATCAAAATACAGTATCACGTAAAATATGCTAATCTCGTAGGGTCACCACTGAAAACCTTGCAGTTTCCTGGAAGATCTTTACTGCCTATACCCCACCCCACCCCTCCCCCAACCCTAACCCCCACCTATCCCCTACTCCTAGCCCCCGCCCTAACCCCACCCCTTCCCCTTTGTTAGGAACAATTTCAATGTCTTTTCTAGATTTAAGACAGTTCTTTTGCACGTCCCAGTGGATTTTGTGTAGACATTTCCCGTTTCTCGATGAAAACCAGGGAAAGTTATATACTGCGCAAAACCGGCCACTTCCGTCGGTCGGTGGAGGGAGTCGTAAATGGGAGGTCGTGTAGTCTCCGTCAGAAAGTTTTGGGTCTTATGCCAGAGGAGATCATATGGGAAGGTCTTATAAGGGAGGTTTTACTGTATAGGCTGAGCAGCTATGGTTATGTTTTCTGCAGCATCAACTGATAAACAAACACTGACCAATTCATGTGCAAGAAAAACAGGTGACTGCCGCTTGGAGTAAAATCTTTCTTAAATTTAAAACAAGGGAACTGGACCAAGCTAAGACATGACAAAGACAAAGACAATCTACATGTTTCGGGGCACTACCCCTTCATCAGGACGACACAAAAACGACGAAAAAACGACAACAACGAAAACAGAAGAAAAAGACTTAGCTTCAGTAGATGTGGTGCATAGGCTGGACAGCAGGAAAATGACCAATTCTTCAAACATTAACTAAAGTTATTGGGGAGGGGGGTATTTGTTGCTTAACGTCCAGTCGCAAACTATGTGCATATCAGGACGGTGTTGCTTAGACAAAGTTTACGTGCTGCCACACGTGGGACTGCTGGCGCAACACGGGCCTCAGTCCCACCCGGTCACATTTTACCGACACCGGGCCAACCAGTCTTAGTACTGTTCCCTGTAGTGCCAGGCGTCTGGTAGGGCACCTACTCGATTACCAATTTTTAAGTCTTAGGTATGACTCGGCCGGGATGCGAACCACCGACCTCCCCCCTCGGAAGCCGACGCCTTAACCGCTAGATCACCGAGGCGGTAACTAAAGTTATTGGGAAAGGTTGGGGAAACATAAGCACTAAATGAAATCATATCGAATCGTAGTCACTAAAATATATGATTAGTTATTATAAAATAATGTGATTTAAAAAGACAGGCTAAATCTGCTAACTGCTGGGTAAAAGGGTCAGAGTCGGCAACATGTTAACATCCGAGAGTTTCGGGGGGCGCCGTGGGCCTCAAGCACGTGGCGAATTAGAAGCCGTGAGGAAGCTTTTAGTTTTAAACTGAGAAAGGAATGTTTCTCTCACATTTCTGTGATTCTTACCAAGGACCACGGATAATAATAGCGGCAAACAAGCGAGGGAGGTCTCATTTGTCGAAGAATTAGGAGGTTAAAAAGTGCGTGTGCGCAGATCATCAGATTAGTAGGTGCGCAACCAGTAAGGCCACACGAACCAAGGCTGTACTCCTTACTTGTAAATTAAAAGACTTGCACAAATTATTCACTACGTGTCTGTTGGATGTTAGGGTTTTTGCTCGCCCCTCTTTCTTTCTGCGTAAAGTATGCATAGTCAGCAACGTTTTCCTCAAAGAAACCCTGCTTGCCTGTATCTATTTTAACCCGTTGTGGCGGGAAAATCCCGAACTGCGTACCGGTACTGCGGTTAGATATTACACCACGGCGAGAGTGTGCGGGTCATCGTTCTGTGTCCTGACACCCGAGCCCCTTAGCGTAAGTGACAAAACCAGAAGTGGACAAGTGTGCTGTCCTCTGTACCTGCTACAGAAGTTACAGAAACTCGGCCGCTCGCCTTGTTCTGAAAGCGCGCAAAACAGACCATGCCACACCTCTCCTCCGCACTCTGCACTGGCTCCCCATTCAGGCTCGCATCGACTACAAGTTGTCTACTCTCTGTTTCAATTTCTTCACCGGTGCATGCCCCAGCTACTTTTAAGAACTTCTCACAATCTACACTCCAGCGAGACAGCTCCGCTCCGCTCCGCTTCAGACGATCGTATTCTCTCAGTACCCCGCATCAGGGCGCATAGTTTTTCTCTCAGCGAACAGATGGAGGTTTAATTCGTGTTTCCATCGAGTGTTCGCGCCAGAACGCATTTCATGCATACTTCGCGCGGACGAGGCACACAGACTAATGAAAACAACGAACACACACAGAGGGAGAGATGAACGCAACACTGACCAACTGGTCAGGAGACAGATCGTCCATCTGTAGCTAGAATCAAGTGGATGGAAAAGTATCATAAAAGAGGATGAACGGAGAAAGTTGAAAGTTAATGCAGACAGGCAGTCGCGACGTCAGTCAAGGTACTTGCGGAAAAGAAAGGTTTTTAAGTTTCGTTTGAAAGTCTGTAGTGATGGGGAGTGGCGAATGTTGTGGGGAAGTGAGTTCCATAGGGTGGATGCCGAGGTCAGCATGCGCTGTCCATATGTTTTTGTCCACAAAGTTCAGCGTTGTTGTCAACAGATCTTGCCGACGCCGGCAATTGGAAATTGTGTATGAACAAGAGATAACGCCCATGAAAGCCACCCCAGGGCAGCATTGTCGTGCACAACCTTTGGGGCACGACGCACGCATTTCTGATCAGACTGAAACACTGTGACCTCTGACGTAGTGGCGAATCCTCTTGCCATCACGCCAAGGTTGCCACAGAGATGGCTGCTGGTTTTTTCGCTGCCAGACATCTGCTGTGGATCTGCCAAGTTCCTTTCTTTCGGCCCTCTCTTTGTTACGTGTTTGGGTACGGTAAGCTCCCTTGGTCACATGCGTCTGCGTACGCCTATGTTGAGTGCTGCCAGTACCTTTGTTGGAGTTATCTGCTGTGGTCATTTTGACCAGAGAACAGGGGTGGTAACTAGGGACGGTGGGTTTATCAAAATGACTATCGATAGGTGGAGTCGGTGACAGCGTTGCCCGACGCCAAGCCTTTCAGCAGTGCAAATGGTTATTGACACCGCCTTCACCTCTCGCCCCACAGAGGGAGAGAGAACGGCAAAAACT
This sequence comes from Lanistes nyassanus, assembly GCA_004794575.1. Classification (NCBI taxonomy): domain Eukaryota; kingdom Metazoa; phylum Mollusca; class Gastropoda; order Architaenioglossa; family Ampullariidae; genus Lanistes; species Lanistes nyassanus. The sequence goes on along the minus strand of SMGT01004178.1, from coordinate 39,308 downwards.
GAATGTGTACGGCTGCCATGTGGGAACATAAATGCCGAACACTTGATCAAAACCCAATTTATAACACCCTCAGTATCGACAGCAGTTATTGATACCGCAGTGCTGTGGTCCGCCCCATTCAGCAGCGTGAAAATGCCGATGTTAATGGGGACATACTCTCGAACACATTCTTACATTTCTGACACACCTAGGCTTTGAATTAGCCGCGTGCAAGCTTTGCTCGCTGTTAAAGCATGCTACTTTTAACTGTTGTGTGGTGTTTAATACCAGGGCTGTCTTTATACACTTTACGGCTGTGTGGTGTGTAATGTGTGTGTGTGTGGTGCCTGTCTTTGTACATGCTACTGTTGTGTGATGTGTAATGTGTGTGTGGAGGGAAGGGTTTGTACACATTACTCTTGTGTGGTGTGTAATGTGGAGGTTGTCTTTGTATATATTACTGTTGTGTGGTGCATAATGTGAGGGCTTTGTACACATTACTGTGATGTGGTGTGTAATGTGAGGGCTGTCTTTGTACATATTCCTGTTTTGTATAATGTGAGGACTGTCTTTGTTTATATGACTGTTGTGTGGTGTATAATGCAAAGGCTGTCTTTGTACACATTTCTGTTGTGTGGTGTGTAATATGAGGACTTTATACACATTACTGTTGTGTAGTGTGTAATATGACGTCTTTATACACATTACTGTTGTGTAGAGTGTAATGTGAGGGCTGTCTTTATACACATTACTGTTACATGGTGTATAATGTGAGGGCTGTCTTTGTACTTATTACTGTTGTGTGGTTTATAAGGGCTGTCTTTGTACCTATTATTGTTGTGTAGAGTACAATGTGAGAGCTGTATTTGAACATATTACTGTTTTATGATATTTGAGGGATGTCTGATAAAGAGCAGTTTTATCGTTAGGCACAACCAGTAAGATTAAATAAGTAATAATTGTTATAATTATCTGCACTGAAGCAAAGAGTATTTCATTATGTGTAAGCCACCTTATGTGCCTCGTAAAATATGTGCCTAATGGCAGAACTATGTATGTACAGTGGTGTGAGATTCTTGATATATAGTTGCGCACTCTATTCAGTCTGAGTGATCAGTAGGTTGAAGTGCACAATTTTGTGTATCTTCTTATTCATGCGTCCCTCTACAGCATTGTGCAGTAAGTGCCCTCAGCAAATACAACCACAGAAATATTTGTGCTGTTGCTTTTATAAACTTTTGGACAAAAGAAAAAAACTGTGGTGCCAATGACACATTGATGCAAATGTTTCATGTCAAATTCTGCCAAACTTTTAGTGCCAACAGAGAGCACTTTGGTTTTGGTTCAAACTGTTTTCACTAATGGCGCTTTTGAAAGAAGGCAACAAAGCAATAATATGCCAGAATCCACACTTTGCACCAATGATGCCATACTGAAAATTTAAGCTGCATGTGTAATCTCAGATTTTTCTCTTTTTTTTTTCTTGACAATTATTAACAAACACCATGTGATTTGTCATTTTGAATGTTGCAGTTGTATGAAAATGCCATGATCAACGCGGGCCTGATTGATGATGCTCGTCTGGGCATAGAGCGATTACACCAGCTCCTGGACCGAGCCCTAGAAACCATGACCAGCAAGTAGCTGGTATGCGTAGGGGATGAATTTTATGTGCAGTATATGTGTTTCTGTGTATATATATATACTTGCATGCAGACACACACACACACAGATTTACAGTCTGTGGTTTGTGGATTTAATGGAGATTTGAGGAACAGTGATATAAAACTGACAGGGATGTCACAGAACAGTTTGTATTATTGTGAGAGTGTGGATGTTAGATTAGCTGCTGTTTATTTTACTCTCAAGTTCCAGTAATACAGCGTTGTGTTTATGGACAGATAAATAATACAGTGCCAGGTTTATGGACTGAGAACACAGAGCTGTTTATGGACAGATAATAGTGATGTGTTTATGGACAGAAAACAGTGCTTGTGTGGGTTTTGGGGGGAAGGGACAGGACTGTACTCTGGCTTCTGACTAAAGATCATGGTTTGTGCATGGGCAATTTGTTATATATTAGATTAACGTGCAAGAAAAACAGGTGACTGCCGCTTGGAGTATTAGATTAACCCTGTTCATAGTAATACCTGTAATATGACATATGAGGAAGAACAGAATAAATATGATTATGAGCAGGTGCAGAGACTTTTCTGGGTTGTTTTAAATATCGCCTGTGGTCTTGCTGTACTCCTGCTGATTGACACCATCATTTAGCCCCATACATACAGCACAGCACAATAGAATGTATTCTTAATTGTAGAGAATATGGTTGTGAAAGTAATCTCCCCTGATACCCAGAACAAACACTTCAAAGATGGCAACAGCGAGATACCGTACTAGTGTTTTAAAAGATTGAGGTGTTAGTACTGAGCGTTTAAATGTTGAGTAGATCTTCCAGGAAGAGGTGATAATAGGTAGCAATCTGTGAGATGGCGAAATGAGCCTTTCACACCTTGTTTTGCTTTCTGGGCTGCATGACTTGAACATTCTTCCTAGCTTTATTTACTGGCTAGTGGCGTTCCTATTTCTGCCATGGGAGATTATTGATGGTCAGAGACATTTAGATGTATGGGAGACCAACATTCAAGCCATCGCATTCTGTAACACTGTCTACTTTGCTATCAAAGCGTTAGACCAAGAACAAGAGAAAAAGATCACCTGACTGGTGCACCATTTTAATATGGGTGATCACAACATCTGTGGATATTGGTCAGAGAACCAACTTGTCTGCATTCTGCAGTTGTAAAGCTTAACATTATGGAACAGCAGGGAGGATCACAGGTATTCCCTCCACTTCCCAAGTGAACGAGGCGTTCACAACCCACACTAGGTGACATTACAGTTTGTTCCTTATGTTTAGTGACTTGCGGAGGGTATCGTAACCCACATTAGGTATTGTAGATGGAAACAGGGACATGTCCTGACACCTTTTGAGTACTGACATGAGTACCAGATTGATTTTTATTGTTTAAAATCCAGTTGCAAACCAGGGGTGGCTTGCATAAGTGTTCTTATCTTCTGTTCATAAAATACACGGTGAATGGGCCTTATGACCACTATTAAAATCGGAAGAGCAGCTATGAACGCTCCTGCAAGCCAGCTCAGGTGCATATCTGGTCTTGCTTGAGACAAGTTCAACACTGACTTCTGTGGCAACACTGACCTTCACTTCAACAAGTAACATTATACTGACACTGGGCCAACCAATCATAGCAAGCGAGTTGCAGGACTGCTACCGATTTTAAAACCGCTGACCAGTACACCACAATTACACAAGGCAGTAGACACAACTACCACACTAACACAAGTAGTGAAAAAGCCATTGCTGAGAACCATCAGTGATGCAAGCAGTTAAACAATATGAAGAGTATTTTCATGTACTTACAAGTATAAAATAGGGGTTGAACAGGTGTTGACTCATCCCATGGATTTAGTCACAAACATTTGCATACACATTCATTGACTATTGTGCCACACTTTACCTCACATTGACCTTAATTTTTAATCTGGTGAACTGTATGGATTCAGCCATCTTCATTTTTCCAGTTTCACCTTGCTCGTCTACATGAAGGTATCAAACGCAAGATTTCTGACCGAAACATTTAACTTTTCAGACTCAGTTATGCACATTCTTGCATGTTTTCAGGCTTTTTCTAATCCTAGTTCAGAATCCTTCTTCCATTGTTGCAACTATTAGAACTTCATCTTTTATTATCTTTATTTCAGGTCTCAAAATGTCTTTGCGAAAGTGGGGTGCTTCTGACCTGTATTAATGAGAAATGTACACATTCTCAATTTTAATATATTCAGCCAAAGATGTGTGTGGGGATTTGTTAAGTTATACAAATCTGCATGCCTGAACCAATCCACACCAAACTTGGCATGCGGTTCCTTTTCACCTGCAGGGTCACAGACCATATTTTGACCCTGTGCCTAGGCCGAAACAAAAATATGAAGCCCTAACCATATGCAAAGGGCAATCAGTGTCCAAGGGGGATCACCAAAGTTCTTTTTTGTACGAAGAGTACTTTCGCTTGACAAGCCAAATTGTACAAATCACCGTTGTATCTCATCAAATGGCAAGCTGTATACCCAGACTGTTTACTCAAAAAAAAACCCAACCAAACAAAACAAAAACAGGGCAGTGGCAGTCCCCTGGCTAGTCATTTATAGACATGGAATCTGGAATTGATATTCCACGTTCCCCAGTGGTTTAACGTCGACTATTTCAGGCAGCAAAGTTCACTATTGCATGGTGATGTTTGTCATTTTTGTTCAGGGTTGCAGGGAAGGTAACTGTAACAATCAGCGATTCAAAGAAAATGTCTATTCACACTATTTTCCTTATGGAGTATCCATGCATGCACAGCAGCATGGGGCTGTGGGTGTGGAGACATTCCTAGGGGGTTTTGATCATTTTACCTGTAATGCTCCCTGCCACACTAATGCTGCCCAACAAGAGACGGAGGAACAGCCCTAGCATGCAGATTAAAGTATCCAAGTAACGATGCAGCCCTTTGAAGAGTTATGTCATAACTGTTTTTATCCCTTCACAGGAACAGGAAAAAATATATAAAGATACTATATATATAAAACCATCTAACAGCATCACAAATTGAAGAAAACGAGCCAGTGGTGATGCTTTATTCCCAATGTAAATTACACAAAATGTACAACAAAATGAAACAAACTGTCAGTGTATGCACATAAGCTCTTTCACACACGTAGGTGGGCTGGTAGAAAATAAAGGCATCTGCAGGTGATAAGCACACTGCAAGGGCAAAGTAAACAACAGATTTTGCATCTTGGCTACTACTTACAGAATAAACAAAAATTTGTGAGCAATCACATAGTAATCTATGCACAAAATTTTGAAATGGACATGTAAATTGCAGCATGGTTTTCTATGCTCACAAACAACCAGCCTGCACAGCTGGCACAATACAATCTCTTGTGTCACCAATTCCAGACAGGGGTCAAATAATGTTACTGATGTGCATGTCTACATGGAAAAGGTATCCAAGCAATCATATGACTCAGGAAGCAAATCATCTCGACTTGGTGCTACAGTATTTTTACAATGTACACATCACACCACCATAATGCTCTCATTTCTACTACTTGCACATCTACCAACTGAAATACAGCTCTCACTTGCAAACCAATCAGTTTCTCCTGGTTATCACAAGATTAACATCAAAAACCAATGATGTTCAAAAGTATGGGTAGTCTAACTACATGCAGCTCCAAAGTACTGTCCTGAACTGAACCAAGAATCTATCCAAACATGTTTAAAATGTCTGACAAAGTCAAGCTCTCAGTCCAGGACACAATGTTTTTATTGCCCTATTTAACTTATTTGTAAGGTAAGCAAGGCCCATACAAAGTTGACAAAAGTTATTTCGGATATGGCCTGCTAACTGCCGAATAATAATCTATATTTTGTCTATGAACTTCTATAGAACAAAAGTAAAAATGATAACGATTTGCTGCTTATCCATATTCTCAATCACAACACTAACAGATTTGCTAGTGTTATTTTCCAGGTACTAAAGTATTTGGGGAATAAAACAAGTTGCTGGAGAAAATATACAGAATGAAATAAAAGTAGAACCATAAACACACTCTCTAGCACGATACTCTATTTGGTCCAACAAATAGGGGTCAAATGCCACTTAACTTTGCTCATTTTAGCCCAGATAAACACGTGCCTCAGTGTATGCATATCCCTCCCACCACAACCCTAATATACATTTTCTAAATTAGCCTACCAAGCTGTGGTGTGATTGATGTGGATTCTCTCCATGTTATAACTACAGTCTAAGCTAAAGGGTCTAACTGAACTTACAACATGAGTATCTAGCTGATGGCCGAGCAAAGTTTCCCAAGGTAAATGATCCATGTAGCTACACAGAATTTCTGCATGGCTTTCTGATACTCAACCACAGGAGATATTCCTGTCAAACCCAGATAACCTATGGCAGATGGAGCATGTGCCTCTGCAAGGTTTACTTGACAGACAAGATGAGGGCCACGATCAGTCCGTACAACCCCAGTACTTCAGCAAAGATGAGAATTAGAATCATGCCCACAAACAGCCTGGGTTGCTGGGCTGTACCTCGCACACCAGCATCTCCTACAATGCCGATGGCAAAGCCTGCAGCAAGACCACTCAGCCCCACACTCAAGCCAGCACCCATGTGCAGAAAGCTCCTGGCAACAAAGATATAAAGATTAAATAAGTTACCATTAATTACAACTCAAAGCTAAGTTTACAGTGTGAGCTAATCCAAATATAATGCACAATACCAGGAAAAAACCACATGCACATTTACAATCAAGTTATTTTAATGATGCTCTTACCCAGTTAACAGTGTTGGGTGTGATAACTGCAGTTAGAGGAAAGCATACAAGGTTGAACTATTTACAGACATGCCAGTGGGGTGAGCCAAAAAACAAAAGAAAAGTACCACACAATAATGCCAACCAGGCTACAGCCTTAAAGATAGCAATGCTTCATTGGCAAATAAAAAAGAAATCTTTAACTTTTCAAAATTTGAATGAAACTTTTTAATGAATATGGCAGCTTGTACTGTTGGAATAACCAAAAGCAATAGCTCAAACATAAACAGCAACAAGATGAAAAGACTGACATGACAAAAATCAAAGAAAATCCATTGCAGCAAATACTTCTACTGTATTGCAGGATTAGGCATAAAGTAAGACGATAATAATAAATAAGACTGCTGTGTGTACATTATCCCATGACTAAATCATTTTAAATGCCAACTCAAAAGCTAAGACAACGGTTTATCTTCATTGTGACTTATTAAGATTAAAAAATATTCACGAAAATCTGTATGGCATCAATGGCAAAGGAATTGAAAAAAAATCTTAAAGTACTGTATATTTACTGTATATATCACTAAATGCATGTACTTGCAGTACTCGACAAAAACAAAACAGTCCAGACAAAACACGACTGCAGCCCACTCTGGATACACGGGCGGGCAACGGCATTTTCTTTTTAAAAGAAATCTTCACTAGTCTAGGCCAGCTATAGCATAATTGCAGATTATGACGATTTCACTGAAATATCACTGGACTAGTGTGCTGTACACCGATCTTGAGACAGAGCACTTTCTTAGTGGAGATGCTCATCTCACCTATGTGTGTGCCAGTCTGACAGTGATGTTAAACACACATTGCTGTCAAAAGTGTCACAGCAATGGGGAAAGGTTTTGTTTTTAATGAGACAGTTTACAGTAGAGTTTAGTTCTGGTTTCCTTTAACAATTATACCAACACCAATGCCTTGTTTGATGCCCAAGTCCAAATCACCTTTACAAGCCAGTTAAGATCAACAGTTTATTCTGTCTGTTGAGCGGAAAAAGTTTAGCAGACTTCACTGCTGAAAGTCTTATTTCATATTTTGTGTTTAAGCCTTTGTTTCGGCTGATTCCCCAGACAGTCAGTGCCTGAAATGTTTAACCCAACTGTGCAAGTTGAGAGGTAGGTAGTGGATAGAGAGCTGCATTGCACTAAGATCTCAGTAATTGAGATGCAAAAAAAACTACTTTAACCTGTACTTCAGTGGTAAATAAAAAAAAAATAAAAACACATGCTGCAGTTGACTGCCATGATGACATGCAGATGTGTATTTCTCACCCCATCCATCACCGTACATGTACCTACATGTACTAACAGTTCAGTGCAACTAGTCCTCCCTTATAAGACCCCTTCATTATACAACCTGATTTTTGCCAATTGGTATATTGGAGGTTTTACAGTACTCCATACTCTATTTCTCTGTTCCAAATTATCATGCTCCTGTATTGATCGCCAGCAATCAGTGCCTGGTACATCATGACATCACTACTGTGCTGATGTCTGCAGAAGTTTCAGAGGCCGGACGGGGGCGCCACATTAGTGACGGGGGTACAGAATGGCCGATGCAGTGCTGTACATCAAACAACACAGCGAGAACTTACATTTACTGACCAACTCTTCTAGGCTTCGTGGAATTGTAACATCTGGAGGTCCTTTTTCACAACCTGCTCAAAATTTATTAATTTATAAATGTTGTTCCCCATGAAATTTTTCCAGTTTTGGTCTTTTACTTACAATACTGCTTTAGCATCACTGTCAGCTAAGTCCTCTTACTATACTGCTAGTTAAAAAGTTAATGTAATGTTTCCTTACTAAGCAAGGTCAGCTGATCTTTTAGCAGCCTGAAACTCTTTGAAACGAGTGTATTGAAGTTCCAGAAAGTATGTGCATTCAAGGGAAGTAACTAAGATGCTTTTGCTAACACGTCTACCCTACTGCATGATCGGTGATAAAACAGTTGGGCTGGCCTAAGTTTACACGATCGCCCTAGAAATGTATACGTAAAGAAACTTCATGTTTTCCACATTTTATGAGCAATTTTAAATCTGTGTACCGGTTCACTCAAATCGGAAACCTTGCTCCAGGGCTCCGATTATTGGAAAACCTAAGCCTAACACACACGACGCCCCCAGTTTTCTACTCAATATTAGCTAATTCACAAAAATGACCTTTCTGATGAAGTGGGCAAAAAAAAAAAAAAACGGAAAATAGCAGAACTCTGGCATGCCTGTATTTACTAGGAATGAAAGATACAAGGACTCAACAGTCTCTTATTGTTCTTCTAAAGTCACCATAACTTCCATTCACCTATTCATTACTCTGATTACCGATGCCTTCTCAATGTATGTTGTAAAACCTGAAACAATTAAAGAATGCAAACAGGCTGGCTAGGTCAACTTGTGAGGGAGCTCATGTCACCTGTATGTACTTACTTGTACAAGGTGTATGACGAGTCCCCTGACATGTTCTGGGTGATGACAACAGCCACGACCAAGCCGTAAATGGCGATGATACCAGCCATAACGACTGGAATAACAGACTTCATGATCAGCTCGGGGCGCATCACAGCCATGGCAGAGATGCCTGTACCTGACTTAGCTGTTCCATATGCAGCACCCAGAGCTGAAAAGATCAAATCTTGTCTCATAAAACATGACCTGTTCCATCTGGTTTCAAAATTGTTAATTGAAAAAAAGAGAATAAAGAACAAATGAGACGCGTGTTGCCTAAGGCGAGGTTTCGCGAAACCTCGCGAGGAGAACTCCAGTTAAGTGTTGCCCAGCACCTCTCGCAGGAAAAACCTTGCAAGGACTCGCGAGGAGCCTTTAGGGCATCTTCGCCGGCAAGAGAAAGATGGCTGACAAAACCTATGTAGACCTAAAACCATGACTTTTCGTGGCTGTTCGGTATTTCGTATACACGGCAGACGAACAGACGATAACAGTAGTTTTCAGTACTGACACAAAACCTTCTATTTAGAACTAAAACCATGACTTTTCGTGGGTATTCGACATATTGGGCTTGGTATTCGAGTTGAGTTGGTTCACTGAGCGGGCTTGACACCCCTGCCGTGACCTCTCATTATGGTTATCTATTTTTTACTCTTTAATCTAAGTTTTTGTATTGTTTATGCGTCATAATCCCTTCATCTGTCTGTGTGTATGTGTGTGTGCGTGTGTGTTTTGTGTAGTCATTGTTCCCTAGAGTGTGTGCCTCGTCCGCGCGATGTGTACATGTAATGTGTTATCGCGCGTAAAAAATCTCCATTTATTATTATTATATATTCATGGCTGTTCGGTATTTCGTGTACACCGCAGACGAGCAGACGATAACAGCACTGACATAAAATGTACGTACTCAAGTGTCGATTTATGGCATTTTATGCATCAGATAATTCAGAAAGTGCATTCTGGTGCTTGATATACCTTTAAAACATTTTATTTAGACCTAAAACCACGACTTTTCGTGGCTGTTCGGTATTTCGTATACGCGGCAGACGAGCAGACGATAACAGTACTGACACAAATTTGAAATGTACGTACTCAGGTGTCAATTGTTGCCATTTTATGCAACAAATAATTCAGAAAATGCATTCTGATGTTAAATATATCTTTAAAACCTTTTATTTAGACCTAAAACAATGACGTTTCGTGGCTGCTCGAGGTTTCGTATGACCGCATGCTGGCTCGAAAAACTTCCGCCTCGTGCGCGAGACTCTTGGATGTTGCCTAAAGACGCTCGTTCGCTAGAGATCTCGCAGGCGAAATCTTGCAAGGTCTCGCCCTTAGGCAACGCGCGTGAGGACAGAGCGCTTGAATTATCGAAAGATAACTCCAACAAAGATACTAGCAGCGCTCACACATAGCCGTATGCAGATGCCTGTGCCCAAAGGAAAGTTCCTTTCTTTCGCCTCTCTCTTTGCTACGTGTCTGGGTACGGTAAGCTCCCTTTGGGCACAGGCATCTGCATACGGCTATGTGTGAGCGCTGCCAGTATCTTTGTTGGAGTTATCTTTCGAAAAAAAAGAGAAATTAAAAGGTAGCACAGATCGAAAAGATAGCAGTTTTTCTGCCCCTTACTTTCCCAAGTTACTACTTTGTCTCCAGCACACACACACAAATGAGATTACAGTTACACATGTACTTGCAGAATCCACTGAAATGAAAGAACATTAATGAGAATGCTACATTTGTCTGGCTTCACTATTTTCAGTATGCACAAACAGCATGCAGCACATTTATCATTACACTTATCTGATAAAAAGTAAAAACTGAATGATAAAATTGTAATTGGTAGTGAGCCATTTAGCCTCCCCTCTACCCTAACTTTAAAGTCTGGAAAACATGAATTTCACTACTATATTTAGTCATGCCTCCCAGGTCCAGTGTTCGAAACATGAAACCGAGTCATTCATATCATTCAACCAACAGCAACATAGTGATGGTGAGTGAGTTTGGGTGTTTTAACGCTGTCAGCAGTGAAGGCTGCATGACAGTAGACAGCAACAGGGAATCCAGGGTAAATAGGTGTCTGCATTTAAAATGTGTCACTCTATTACTTAAGGCATCATCTGATTCACCAAAGGTGTACTGTAATAAACAAAAAGCTAAATATGCAATGTCGCAAGCTGGCTGCCACAAAGCTATCATTTGGGGAAAATGTGACACTGCATCAGGCATCACACACTTATAGCCTATTTAAGTCTATAGCAGTAAAATCACTGCACCTTATATAGCAAAATTATATTAGCATGAATGTCTATAATAAAACTGTAATAAATAAATAAAATAAATAAAATGTGGATTTTTAACGCGCGAGAACACATTTCATGCACACTTCGCGCGGACGATGGACACAGACACGCTAGTGAAAACAACGAACACATACAGAGGGAGAGATGAACGCACCACTGACCAACAGGTTGGGAAACAGATCGTCCTTCAGTCACAGATGGGTGGAAAAGTATCATAAGAGACGATGAACAGAGAAAGTTGTAAGTTAATGCAGACAGGCAATCGGGACGTCAGTCAAGGTACTTTCGGAAAAGAACAGTTTTTAAGTTTCCTTTGAAAGTCTGCAGTGATGGGGAGTGGCGAATGTTGTGGGGAAGTGAATTCCATTGGGTGGAATGATCTAAACCCTGCTACAGATTTCAAAATAAGAAAAATGAAACCAGTGGGTAAAGCCAAAGGGTGGTATAAATAATGGCTGGTTTAAGAATTGTCGTTACTGATATTCCATTAATTAAAAAAGTGCATGCAAGCTGGGAATTAAATGCTTGCAAATGCTCTTGGTACCCAGTTTATGTTCTCTGCTGAGCAAATCTCTACATGTGGCTTCAAGCAATAGTGACTGATCAACAGTGCAGAAACTACACACTATCTGGGCAGGGCGTGAAAGCCATCAGTGACAAAATGTTGATAAATGACCTTTCCACCCAAGGTTATGTGAGCTAAAGAATACTAAGATATACAAACTTTTAACTCAAATGTGTCATAAAAGCCACCTGTTTTTTTTTCCAAAAATTTTCCTGCTGTCTAAATCAGTAGATACTTGATGTGTACATTTCTATATACAAAACTTGTAGTTATAGCCTACTGAACATCAAAATACCTGACTAAGAAGCTATCATGTCCTATGTTTCGCGGATATCCGTGTGGTCCGGTAAATCAAATGGTGTTGAAGATATTTATTCTATTTCATATATTATATTGTACGACTTAATCATTATTATATGCTTTCCTCAATGACAATATATACTATCCGAAATTTTACTATTCTCGCTAAATCTCAGGTGGTGTCAAACCATATTATGATACTAATACTTAAGCAAGGTCTTACAAAAAGTGACATTCTCAAGTTCGTCTAAAATGTATCCCCCCAAAACCCCTGCACATCTGTTTATCAGAAAATTATGCAGTTGCCTGCACTGTCCGAACATCCTCGATCTCTTTCTTTGTTGCTAGCCAAACCAAAGGAGAATAAACCATGGACCTTCCTTCAAATCTCATTAGACAACATAACTGCACTGAAAGCTGTGCAGAGGAATTTTATAATTTGAAAGCGGAACGAAAAAAAAAATCGACCGAGACAAAACCATCGCCGTGTACAGCACAGCAGCGATGAAACACCCACCGCAAAATGACATCGCAGCTGTAACCCCAACGATGCCGAAGAAAGAGGTGTATGGAGGGGCGTCAGGATGATAGACGTAGTCCGCCATTATCGCTTTTATGAAAGAAGGGAAACCTGCAAAGAAAAGCCGGACTACAGACTGTGGAGAAGTCGAACAAGCTGCTCCTTCTTCTACCGTCTAAAGATGGCGAATGCGGAGGCTGTCATATGATCATGTGACTTGTGTACTACCCGTTGACGCTACCACATTCGACGGATTTCATTGGACATTACCTAAAAGATTAACCAACCAAATCAAGGTTAGCTATAGAACACGGAAAGCAGGAAACTTCACGTGGTCAAGATCACACGCACAATCGACAGTGTAGATATTCAGCATGAAGTTTTCATACCGGGTTTGTTAGAAATATTGCTTATACGTTTGAAGATCTGTTGTTTAGTAATTGCTCCTTAGATCCAATAGTTTTTTCACTGGTGGTAACACTGTCAGGCGACTTAACACCGTGCAAGTTACTATACTAGCGAAATTGAGTAGATCAATGACTGATTAGAATGTCAATGTAAATCGCTAAGTAAATGTCGAGCATGCAGTAGATTAAGTATAATTCAGTATTATCAGACACTTTAATTCTAACAAGTTATCTGGAAATGTGGTTGCGATGGTTACTAAAGAAAAAAAACCCAGCAAATTTCACTGTGAATTATCTGTGAAGGATCTTAGGCAACATCAAAACATTCACTCACCATCACACTCACTTTAGCCATCCCCCAAAGAAATGTATAAAAACTCTTAAACATGTCCATGCTTTGCACGTGCTTATCTGCCAACAAACATACACTACATGCAAAAATACTTGAAAAGGGAATGTTGACAGGACATCTAGGTGGCGTGAAAACCAAAATCGCCAGAATTGGATGGTCTTTGGTAGATATTATTAACGTATTTAATCAAATCATTTTCCAGCTGTTTTATTGATGTCACCAAATTCATTCCGCAGCCACCTATCTAGCTAATGCACTTTGTTGTGACTGAAATGCTTTCAGAAAGGAAGTTACACCTTCATCCTTGATTTCTTTTCTTAGGGAGAAATTTGCACACTAACATGTTGGAGGCCAGTACAAGGTGTTTCTGCAAATGCAGACTAAAATACATGTCCCATTTTTTTTTTGTGCAATTCAGTGAATCCTAAGTGACTAAAACAGTATGGCATCTGCTTTCCAAGGGGGACCACTGTGGTCTTTATGATTCATCATCTGCCTCAGTTTCACTTTGAGGTTGATTTTCAGTGGAATGAAAATTTTTTGACAACAGAACATCAAAATCCCTCCAGCATGCCCTCTAGTTTGACATGCCATGATTTCAAAATGTCTAGAGGAGTTGAAATCCTTAAAGATTAACATTTTTATTTGTTGACTTTAGCAGGTCTGATGGATATACACATAGACAGCAATAATAATATAGATAACAATATACATTCCTACCATAGAACTTGTGACTGAATTTTGAATAAAAGCTTAAAATGGAAAGCACTTTTATTACTTTTGGTTACTCAAAATACATCTGACCGTGATTTTGTTAGCAAATCCAAAATATGCAGATGATTAAAATATTGTCTGATAAATAGGCCAAATGTTCCAGTAACTTGACAAAACTTCTTCTGCGCATGTCGGTGATTCATATCAGGGAAGATTTGTTGATACTTGACTAAGCTGCTGTAGTTTGCATCAGTTGATAAAAAAAGCAGTCTCAGTTCAGTTTATGATCTGCTGGGGATAATAGATACGGACTAAGTGTGACACCTGTAGTGATCAAGGGTTCGGAGGGATGGGAAGGAAAGCGGGCTTGTCAAGGGTTAGGGTTAGTAAGCGGGCATTTCAAGGTTTAGGGTTAGTAAGCGGGCATTTCAAGGGTTAGGGTTGGTAAGCGGGCATTTCAAGGGTTAGGGTTAGTAAGCGGGCATGTCAAGGGTTAGGGTTAGTAAGCAGGCATGTCAAGAAAGACAAAGTTTTAGCTTGGAAAAGTAAAATTGAAGGAAGAATTCACAGAAAAAAGAATTGTAGGATCAAAGATGCAAAAATCTGATGATTACAAGAAAAGAACTCAAAATGTGTAGTTCCACCACATTCTTTACGAAACACCCTCTACAGCATAGGGTTTTTAGAATGGCTTGTGGTCAGAAATACCTTGCAGATTAGTTCACTGATGACAGAGGTCAAGAACTTTGAAGAAGAATAGGCTTGGTGATCTAGTAGCATGCAATGGACCCATTCCGGTTATATAGAGAAATGCAAAAGTTCAAACCTGCCATGCAAAATGTTGTATGAGGATTAATATTTCTGAATAGCACCAGGTTAACCAAATTGAGCAGATTTAGGCCAACTTGACCACCACACTGAGATGACCACATCATGTAAGTTCACCACGACCATGCTGAGTTGATTCAACAGCTGAGTTGAATTTTTTCCCGTGGTTAACTCATGTGCTCCTTGATCTTTTTCCTACAATTCTTGGCATTTTCTTACAATCCTTTACTTTAAATTCTTAGCACTTGCAGCACACAAGCCGTACATCCAATGAAGTGATCCGGTAGATCAGATATAATGTGGAGAAAGATTTTCTCAGAAACAGTTTGAGGTCTCAGGAGCAGCCAGGTCCTCCTTGAGGAAAACCAAAAAAATGCAAGTTGTTCGTTCCCTGTACTGTGACTGAGGGTCCCACAGTTTTTATGGAACTGGGTTAAATGGCATATACAAAGTGGGGTTTTTTTTCTTCTGCCGTATATACATCAGCTTTGTATAAAGTGTGTTGAGCCCTTCAGGGGAAATTGCACTGTGTAAGAATGCATTATTATTGTTGTTCTTATTATTAACTTTGACCCCTTAAAGTGGTTGTTAAAGGGAAACTTAACCTTAGAGTACCACAACATGGCGACGTCAGTGTACCACTATTTACCGAAATTAAAATGTGGATTGTATGGAAATAGTACCGATACAGCTTGAAATTTGTCGCTGACAAGACTCACAATATCAATATCTATGAATCTCAAGTTGAGTCTAGGGTTAAGTTTCCCTTTAATAAAGAAGAAAAACCGGATCAGGAGTGAGATTCACAATAACTGCTATGCCCGTAGAAAAGCCAGATCTCATTTTCTGAAGCCCTGTTCCACTCACAGACCATTTTTGGAATAGTTTCTAAGGTATTGCTAGCTGCAGGAATGCCTAGTATTGACTGTTTAAAAGTGTTGTAGCAGTGAGAATATTACAGATGCTGCTGTCACCTTCCTGTTGATCTAATCCGTGTAAGGTGACCTCTTGGTCAACAGGCTCCATGTCTGATTTCACACATCTTCCCAGCTGATGTACTTATGTACACGTATAACATTCTCCCTCACATCTCTTGCCAATAATGAGCTCTCATTTTTAAAAAATGTGTCCTATTCCAACAACAGACCATTAAAAGAAAAAGTAATGTAGAAAATAAGCCAAGGGATTGGGGGAGTCGGTGCACACAAGCGTTTGACTTTCCCTCAGATGCATAGAGATGAGATTTCTTTGACTTTTTTTTTACAATCTCAAGGAAACACCACCAAATCTGTCATAACCTAGTGCATTCTGGAAATATGCAAACACACAAGCTTTGCTGGACAGGCAATTGCTTCTGGACCCTTGCAACCTTTTTAGGTTTTTTTTTCTAGGTCGCAACCATATAGACAAGGTGTCTGTTTTTGCTTTGCTTTCATTCCATAGCTAATCTCTTTTGGTAATACCCGAGTCCATAGAAATGATATCGTAGCTTTTGAAGATGATTGCTTTATTATTACTACAGTTTGGCACTTCATGAAAATGCTTTTCTTATTCCAGATTCTGTGATATCCAGAAAAACAAAAACAATCTCTTCCTTTAGACCTTTATGTTTGTAAGAGGTTTGGCTGGAACTTTATTTTAAATTTAATGTTAGCGCAGTGCAAAAATTGTTACAGCCAACTGAATTGAGATTTTTTTCCTTTTCTTAAAAAAAAAAACACACTGCAAATTGTCAGACCCTGTCTTTATAAAAGGAAAGGAGTCCAAAACCACATTTATGGAACTGAATGATCATTTATTGAAATAATCACGATAAACTTTTAAGTTATACATGAGAATGTATTACATGCTGTGTCTGGAACACGTAATTGGATTAAATTAAGTTTTAGATCATTTTTGGTTCTATTGGCTTGTCACAAAATCTCTTACCAAGCCCAAACCTAGTGGTGTGTTGCAGACCTCAGTGTCTGACTGGAGTGGTGATTGTTTCAGCCTTGCAACTTGCTTGGAATAGGGTTAGGGTTACATTGTAATAAAGTTACAATTAACCCATGTTATTTAGGGTGATCTTAACCCTTGCACGGTGCTTATTGTGTTAGAGAACTCACTGTCTGATTAGAGTAGTGCTTGTTTCAGTTTTCTAACCTGTTTGGAGCTGTGTACAGAAGGGGAAATTTAGAATTTTTGCCAGATGGAGACAGACTTATCAGCCCTGTTGGAAATCGGGTTACAATCTTTGATCTCAAAAAGTGAGTATTTTGTTTTAATGTGGAGTTAGTAAAAGTTTGGATGGAGTTTTACATTGTTAATGTTATTCCATTGGTTGTAGATTTATTTATGTAAAAGTCCTTGTTTGCAGGAGCTCAGAAATATGTTAAGACTGACCACTTTTGTATAGTTATATAGTTATAGAGTTGAAAATACAAGTACAGGTTTTGTGTACAGGAAGAATTACCGTTGAGTGGTCAGCACCCATGAAGACCATTCATCTTTTCTAATCTAAGCAAGTGTTTAGGTTTAGAACACAGAAGTAGCTGTCATAACCCTTTTTATCTTTATGATAAAAGTGTGACAAAGTTTGTGCTAGAATAAATGGGATCTTGTCTTTTTTTTTTCTTTTGCAGTAGTCGTTCAGAAACTCTTCCAGTTGAAGGCAATTTCAACTTCACTTGTGTTGCCATCTCACCAGACGGCTGTCTGATAATTTTAGTGAATGAAGGTTAGTAACTAAAGAAACCACTTCTTTCACATTTATTTTTAGTCATTTTCAGTCGGTGAATCCGAAAAATCTAGAAAAGAAGGGTTGGCCGACAATTATTAGGATGTCATGTTTGCTAGAGTGCAGACATCATCAGCAGCTTTTAGTACTATTCTGACTACAAGGGTAAACAAACACTTTTTGAGGTTGGATTTGAAGGATAAGAAGGAAGGAGAGTGATGTGAGAGGGCAGGGAGTTCATAGGGCCATAGAGAAACAGCGGAGGCCATGCGACTTGGTATGTGTCAACAGCCATGATACGACAGTTCCGCTTCGACAGCTATAAGATGACAGTTTAAAATAATCCTATTAGTGTACTAAATGGCGTAAGGGAAGTAACCTTTGTATCATTGAAAAAGGCCATCATCAGTTGTATCTCATGCAGTGTTTGAAGTAGATTTCAACGTTAATTTTAGTATTCCCAAGGTTATTAGTGAACAGACCACCAGGTCTATGTACACCATTCAAAATGGTGTGCCCGGTAAAGCAGAAATTTGGCGAAAGACATCGCTTTTAATTTTGGAAGGGAATTCACAGGGAAATTACTTCAGGAAAGCATTCATCAACAGATTCAAATACAATATGCCTGATTATTGGATTTATTTACATTTGTAAAGTGTACAAGCGGTGAGATGGAATTTGTTACAAATTTTTTATTTTGTGGAAATGATGACTACCTTTGAGACCAAATAGTAGGAACTATTTAAATAAGCATTTTGATGACCAAGATCTTTCCAAATATATAAACTTTATTAATGAAAGTAAGGTAGTTTACCAGCAGGATTTTTTCTTAAGCATGCCAAATTCAATTGGATTACAAAAGATTTTCTTATATCTGAACCCAGAAAGGGTTAAATGAACTTTATCCTACTTATTTAGTAATTACCAATCAGTTCTGATTGATTTAATTAACTGATACGTAACTTTCTAGACATGGTCCTCACAATCTTTCATTACCTGGCATCATTGTAAACATAGACAACCCAGTTTATACAGTGAGACATCTGGGTATTGTGGAACAAAGAGACTTCGTCTCCAGCATGGTTCCTCTTGACATGGCAGGGTGCAGGCCATGATGTTGATTTGGTGTATTGTCTCTTATCTGGAACTTTTCTCTTGTTCTTGCAGTTGGTGTTAAGTTTTTGGATGAAATGGACATAGAGGGAAGTTGCAACCCACTGTTTATCACCCACTCTTGTATGAAAGGAAGGGTATTGCCCCAATAGGATGGAGTTACATAGGAAGCGGCAACATAAAGTATCTTGGTATGTCACAGCCATGGACGCATGCTCTCGCCCAGTCACACGCACGCAAAGGCTGTGGCATGTTCTTTTATTCTCCCAAGCACTCCGCAGTCTCCACTTCCAAGGGGTTTACAACACAACACACGTGTAACAGTTCAAGACAGGACACCCCATACTAATTTATTGGTATCTGTCTTGACTACTTCCCTAAGTTGGTCAGTTTCACGACCTTGACCACTAACTGCCATGTAACTAGTAACAGATCAACCAATTCCACACAAAACGATGGACTGGTTACGCACCAGAGAAGAAACACTTATTTCTCTAAATTCCACCATTGTTACCTCATGAATTCCAGATACAAATAAACTCAGACGTAAGATAATTGTAATTACTTCATCAACAACATAATGCGAGTGTAGAAAATCTTTTATAAGTTTTCCATTTGCTCACCCACACTCATACTCAAAATCTCTCATTAACTCTTACAACCTTCTCCCATCTACCACAACATTTTCAACCGAATACACTGCGACACTCAGACACAGATGTTATCAAATGATTCTCAACAATATAAATCACCACTTCATCAATAATAGGCTCCCTTACTCTGGTTGGTCTTCACTGTACACACCTACTGATCAAAGTTGATGACTAGGTTTCCAGAGTCCAACATTCTCGCATTCAGTTCACTTTTCTCTCTGAACAAATACCTCCTTCCCCCACAACTAACACAAAATAACAGTCGTACATACATCTCCCATGCTCCCCAAAAGAACTAACTTTTCCAGCACAACTGTCCTCACTTGTCCACATAGTTGTCTAAAAGTTACAGTCTCATTCTGTGAAGGTTCAGTCACTGGTTCACAAAGTGTCATTCTGTAACAGTTTATTTCCCCTTTCTTCACCATTACTCTAATTAACGCCAGAGTCACTGGTTCACGTAAGTTTCATTCTTCTAACGGTTTATTTCCCCTTTCTTCTCTTGGTAGAATTGGTCACTAGGTTTACAAAAGTTCTGTGAAAGTCTGATTTATTTAGGCAAGGGATGTCGCTAATAATCTTTCTCTACGTTAAGATTTGAAATTGCAATACATACGTTACACGGTCTCAAAGCAAGCATCAAAGGTCTGCTCTGTTCAGCCCTGTCCCACTTCCATAGCACAGTGTGAACTAGTTGACCTCCAATTCGCCCGGAAAGTTGTCGTGGAGCAACAGCAAAGGTAATCCACAGCTGAGCCTACAGGACAAGTAATCCAACAAATTATGAAATAACACCCTATTCACACAGACACACTCTGAAGGATGAGACTCTAATCCCCATCCACTGGGCGATTTATCCACAGGGCGAGATACCACCTGTGCCTATTAGCTGCAAGCAACACATTACTCCATGCCACAACAATTTCTTCTGTGGGAATCGAAATTCTCCAGGAATGCTCACACACACACACACACACACCACCACCACAGGTAATTCCTTATTTCCTTACTCCTTATTCCACCTTTTTTTTTAAATAAAAAACTCCCACTTCGTACATATGCGACGTCTGCGACTCCAGTTCCAGTTCCCTCTCTCCTCTCTAACTTCGGCTCGTGCCCCCTACTTCCTCTGAGTTTTGCTCATACTCTTGTTGTCAGCTTGTTCAGTGAACTCCAGTCATCTACCTCCACCCATCACACGAGAAGAAACATTCAACCATGACTGTCATGGGAAACTGATCCGTGACATTGTACTTCCCTGCCCAACTCTGTCCTGGGTATAGCAGACTTTTGATCTGACCACAGCCAGCCAATGGTAGAAAGATGCTTTTAGTCCAGGGTCCCAGCAGTGGCTTGCTGTGAGGTAGTCTGTGGTGGCAAGGGTGGCATTGCCTTGCCAGTTCTTCTAGGCATGGAGTGGAGAGGTGGAACCAAGAGCACACAGGCTGTCATAGTACCCTTGTGCTCACTTTTTAACAGGTAGCAAATGCTTTTCTGAATGCCAGATCTTTCTGTGTGTTTCTGTCAGCTCATTAACAACGTTAGAGTTCACCCTAAAACCTGACAGACAGTAAACCATGTACATGTATATTGCTGTCTGGTCTATATTTAACTTCTTAGGGTTAGGGGTGTACCCTAACCATGTGTATGTATACTGCTCTCTGTTCATTATTAAACCTCTTAGGGTTAGAGTTAAGTTTAAAATGATTTAGGGGTTTAGGTAACAAAGAACAAATGAGAACAGAGCGCTATAAAATCGTCAATGGACAATCCCAACAAGGTACTGGCAGCGCTAGACATACCCGTATTCTGACGTATGCAAACAAGGGAGCCTACCGTACCCATACACGTAGCAAAGAGAGAAGATCTGCCACGCTCCTTACTTTCGATTCCCTCTTTGCTACGTGTATGGGTACGGTAGGCTCCCTTGTTTGCATACGTCAGCATACGGGTATGTCTAGCGCTGCCAGTACCTTGTTGGGATTGTCCATTAGGGGTTTAGGATTAAGTTAAAAGTGGAACAGGCCACACATCAAGACGCTGCTTAACCAGAATTTTAAAAAAAAACCAGCTGACTAATTTTGCTCTATGGCACTGCTACTAGACCACTATGACAAATCGAGGAAAAAATAAGTAGAAAAATAAGTAGAAAAGTGAAAATAAGTAGAAAAATAATCTGTTGTTTCCATTCACAAAGAAAAGACATACAAAATGAAATTAACAATCCTTCCTACATGCAGGAAGGAGAAAAGGGAAAAAAACCTGATGGATGGATGAGCAACTGATCTTAAGGTGATAAGCTTTATTAATATCTTTTTTTCCACGATAATGGCAGTGATCATAACTTGCCAGATTGTACATTGACCGGCAGTGAGTTTTTAAGTGACGTGACATCCTTGCCCCCACCCACTGCAGAAATCTAATCAACTTCGAAGACTATGGTGGCAGGCACTTCATGTAGGGGAGGCTTGGTTGTCAACTTACTTTGAGCATTACAGCCTCTGGTGTCAGAGGACCTGCCGTGATATAGCCTTAGTTGCTGGCACGGCGTTAAGCCCAAATACCTCCTCCTGGTGTCAGTGGAAAAACATTGCACTGCAGTGAACACATTCTAAACATTGTCAACAGTACAACAAAGGGAACTTGACCAAGCAAGACTTAGACAAGAAGTCATCCATGGTCGATGGACAGGAAGAAAGTGTGACTCTTTCTTCTTCATTGACTGTGGATGACCAGCGTCTCTGTTAGTTAAGTGACCATTTAATTTGTTACCTCTTTGTATCTGTTTGTGTCATTCTAAAGAAGGCGCCGTGCCCCGAAACATCAACTTCTTGTCTAAGTATTGCTTGGTCAAGTTCCCTTTGTCGTTACTTTTATTACCCCAAGCTGCAGTCATCTGTTTCTTTTCTCTTTATTGTTAACATTGTTCATCACTTTTTTGACAGATTGAAAACTGAAATGTCTGCCTTTAATGTGGTAGCTGGGGCACTTTGCAAGTTTTTGTCAGGACAAGCTAAGATGATGTAGACTGGTGATGCTTGCATGGCTGGTCACTGTTACAGAGGGGGAAGCTCTTTTGTGTAGCCTTATAAGCAAGAGTGTGCTGGGCAGCTACCACTTTCACAACACAGTTCACCAGGTGAAGTTCAGCCCCGATGGAAGGTGAGCTACATTGCAATTGCATACATTGTAGGTCTGCATTGATCTAGTTTGCACCAAAAATTCAGTTTCTTGTCACAGTACTGCATCATGATCCAAAGTGCTAAATTCTCAATTTAGCAGTCCCTAAATGCACCCTACAAACAAACATTTTGTAAACATATCCTTGGTGATGCCCCTCCATGCACCACCCGATGGGAACACCTCACTGGCAATTCACACTTTCTGAAGTGCTGTAGTACTGGTCGCACATCTTGTCATTTCAACCTTCAACCAAGGTGTCTGCACCTTTAGCTGTCCCAACAGCACAGCCCTTCACCTTCACTGCCTCTACCACTGACAAGGAATGTGAGCCTTCTCCCTTGTCTTTGCCTGAAAGACACTTCAACAATCCCCTGCACACTCTGGATAACATGAGAGTCTGTGCTTTTTGGCAAATGAGTGGAGATGCCATAGACTGCAAGAACATTTCATTTCATTTCCCATTTTGGCACCACGTCCTCCACAGGACTGAACTTAATCCCCTACCTCTTTCCCCTTTGGATCTGTTTGCTACCAGGTTCAGCAAGCAGCTTCTGGTCTATGTGTCCCTATTTCTGGAACCGAAAACCTTGGCAGTGGATGTGTTCTCACTGTATTGGATGGCCTGAAAGCATAGGCCCTCCTGCCCTTACACCTCCTTCCCTGGCTGCTGCAGAAAGTGGATTTTGATTACCTCATCTACTTTTCACACCTCGATGGCTGACGCAGGCATGATTTCCAGACCTGTTGCAGCTTGGTCAAGTGGAACCCATTCCACCACGTCTGCCCATAAGGGTGTTGCTGCAGCTGCGGTCTGGCATCCAACATCCCAACCCACTGTTTCTCCATCTACATGCTTGGCTCGTAGCCGTTCAATGTTTGCCCTTGTTTCTGATGACTGCTAGCCACAGTTCCTCTATCAAGGTCTGTGATGCTGCATCTTGGGTGCATTGGTCGGTTTCCCTCTGCGACATCGTCCACGCAGCCTACTGGCAGTGAGAGGACCCATTTATAAATTTTATATGCAGCTCTCTCTGACGCCAGGAAGATGGCTGCTTGGGTGATGCAAAGTTGTCGCACAATGCCACATGCCTTCTCACCCTGGTAAAGTTTTTCTTTTGGGTTCACCCACCACCATTTTGTGGTATTCAGCACTTTGGGTCATGGTACAGTATTGTGATAAGAAAATCCCAGTTTTTGTTTTAAATTCATGTTTCTTTAACAATACTTACCATGACCCATCATATACCCACTCTCCTCCTCACTGACATTTTCAGCTTTCAAAAGTCGGCTTGAAATAGTGAGCTGTTCACATGGGGTGCCGCGCTGTCAGTGCGCATGTGCCTAGGGGCCTTACAAGGGATGTATTTACAAAATATTTGTAAGGTGCAGTTAGGGATTGCTAAATTGAAAATTTAGCACTGGTTGATAGTATTATTAAGGAAACACAAATTTAGAGCAGACATGTGGTTATTTTGTGATCTCCAGCTCAGAAATGTTGCAGTTTTGTGAGATTTAAGAGAAAAGTAATTTTGAATCCTTATTTCTGAATACCCAGGAACTTCATGTTTTATATCCACTTTTCAACAGTTATGCATTCAAGTGTGTAATTTGACAAGTCACTTTCCTGTCTTTAATTTAGTTTTGCATGACTGTTATTCTAAGTGTGTTTAGTAGTTTATATTGAATATATCATTAAATTCACTGTCATCAATGGCAACCTGATCATAATAACTCAATGACTGTAACGAATTGTATAGTTATGCAAACCGAATGTGTGCCTGCGCATTTACATGAAAGTAGACTGGGGCAAAGAAAGATTACAGTTGTAGCTATCACACATCAGATGCTCTTGCTTTTTCAACAAAAAGCCAACCATGTATGAATCCATATTTAATTTAACTTGTAACAGAGAAAAAAGCAGATGTAATGGTTACATAGTGAACTAGATTCGTCACAATGACTGCCGGCTGTGTTTGAGAAGGACTTTCTGGTGTGACCAGCGTTTTGGGGGGCATTTTTCAACAAATGTAGCAAAATAACCATATGGCCTAGAAGGATGAAACAAACTGATTTTTGAAGACAAAACCACACTTAAATGCACTGTTGTTTCCCTTAATACAAACTCCTTCCTAAAGTACATCAACACATCATCTGCGGTAAAAACAGAGGAGAGTCTTTCTGAACGAACATTTTTTTTACATGTTTTAGATGGCTTTACTACAGAATGATTTATTGCATTATTTCTTCAATGTTTGGATTTCGCTTTTATTAAGAAATAAAGTTTTCAATACATAAAATGCAAATGCTTTGGTTTCAGGAAGTTTGCAGCAACCAGAGACAAAGTAGTGCTTGTGTTTCACACACCAGGAAAATCACGCGAGTTCAATCCTTTTGTGCTGCATCGCACGTTTTATGGTGCTTTCGATGAAACCACATGCATCGACTGGTCTTCAGACTCGAGGTAAGCAGAGCAAAGATTTTTTTAAAATTTAAAAAAGATTTGCTGCCACTTTCAGAGCTATGGGAAGTTGTTGGTCAAATGCTTAGAGCTGGCCTCCGAACTCAAAGACACTGGTTCAGTACCCATGCATTGCAGCACACCCCCTCCAGGTCACCCAGCTGTGAATGTAAAGCAGAAGGTAAAGCAGTGAAGGAGAGGAGATAAGCACTGCCCTCACTATGGTGGCCCACAGAAAAGTGGAGGCTGTTGTTCACCCCCCCCCCAGCCTAAAACAGGTCATCGGACAACCCTTACCTTAAGCTTTACATCCAGAGCTGCCAACTGCTGCGTTGTAGTTGTACTTTGCTACAGCAAGTTGGTCTTTGGTGCCGTGCTGAATTCCAAAATGCTACACTCACACAAAGCTATACTCCGTTACAAAATACTGCACTTACAAAAGGCTAGCCACTGAAAATTTAGCACCATTTCCCTCATTTCATAGACATAAACCCTAATGCGATGTGAGCATAAGAAATGCAGAAATAACTGCAGTCTCAGGTCCATGTAGGAATGAAAACATAGAATATGGTTGTCCCAGATTTCGATGTTCTCTGAATGCGCTTCTGTCTGTGCTGTGCGCAAATCACAGGATGACCAACTTAGGTACTGAAACTATGCAATGTTCCATTTGCATTGTAGATTGACCGATGAGCATTCTTGTTTCTAACTGAACAACTGCTAAGAAGTGTTCTATCAAGAGCTCAGAAAAGACAAAATTTTGGTGTTGTCTGTAGTCATTTCGTTTAAAGAAATCTTCTCAGACTTAATAGGAACTGCTTTGCTTTGGATGGATCACTGATGTTTAGTGTTACATCTTTGATAACACATGGAGGGATCACTGATGTTTAGTGTTACATCTTTGATAACACATGGAGGGATCACTGATGTTTAGTGTTACATCTTTGATAACATGGAGGGATCACCAATGTTTAGTGTTATGTGCTTCAGCTTGAAATAAAAATCCAATTCCTTTTAGAACATTACATCACACATGTATTAGAGCTGTAAAAAAAATCATCATTGCATTAGGTTCTATCAAATCAGACTTTTGCTGAGAGAAGAAGAGCAAAGAGTTGTGGGAATCCTGGTGCTGAGTAAACTAACATGAATATGTTTTGAAATGCAAGTGCATGCATGCTGCTCTCAGTCTTCAATTCGCTACTGTCAGTTCCTGTTCCCCCATACACTACTCACACTGATATTAGAGATTTTTTTACATTAAAAAATATGTATCACTGCATCAAATGGTTCCATATTAAGGAGATAATGCTCATGCTGTCTCAGTGCTATGCATAGCATCACTCGCAGTAAGGATTTAGAGCAGGGCGTACCACGACTAAACAGACCTAAGGTCTAAGGATACTGTGTGGAGAGTATCTCTGACACCAGCAAAATCTCTACCATGTCTTCACAGCTTCAAGAAAGCATTTGACTGAGTGTGCCATTTAGCATTGTTGTGTGCAACTGTGAAGTGGTACAACATCAGCATAAAGCTGATCAGTGCCATAGAATAACCCTACAACTAAGCCACCAGTGCAGTAGTCTTCAACAGGAGTACAGCGATTGGTTCAGGAGTACAGTTGGAGTCTGACAAGTCTGTCTTCTCTCTCCTACACTGTTCAACATCTTCCTAGAAAAAGTCATGACAGACCCCCTGGAAGTTCATAAAGGAGCAGTGAGCATCATTGGCAGAATAAAAACCAGCTTGCACTTTTGCCAGAGACATTTATGGCTTGGCTGGCATGCACGTGCACCCTGTATCTAGTTGCTGCCCTGCCAGATGCCTGGCACTATAGGGAATAGTACTAGGACTGGTTGGCCCGCTGTTGTATAATGTTACTGGGTGGGTCTGAAGCCTGTGTTTCGACAGTAGTCCCACGTGTGGCAGCAACACCATCCTGATATGCACCTAGTTCAGTTCAATAAAACTTAAATCTCATATGGAGAAACATTACCTGGTCTATGACTGGTTTATACAGAAATATAAACTTTAAACAGATAGACATAGATGAGCAAAGTAACATCACATTAAAAGTACAGCCTTGAAACACACAGAGACCGAGAGAATGAAATAAAAGCATTAACGAGGGATAAGAGAAACAGATCATCTAAAACGAAGTACATGTAAAACTGAACCAGTCAACATCTGGGGGCATTAGTACTTTGTCAGGACAAGGACTAAAAGGGAAAAAACCTACAGAAAATTACATGTCGACACTTATCTGGCATGGGTAGAGAGGAGGAAGAGAGAATTACATGTCGACATCACTCCAACAGGAAGTACTTGAAATGCTCAACATAACCGTATGCAGACGCATGCGACCAAGGGAGCTTACCGTACCCAGACACATAGCAAAGAGAGGGTCGAAAGAAATTACATGTCGACACTTACCTGGCATGGGTAGAGAGGAGAAAGAGAGAACCAAGGTGTAGCCACAAAAAGGTGGTCAAGATGGCCCTCATTGCTGTCCAGCAATGCGGTGTTCGGGCGCAGTGACTTGATGAGAGCAATGTACCGGGTGGGAACCGTCAGCTGATACTGCATAAACTTTGTGGAGGAGGGTTTTATTGATGTCACCAATGTTTGGGACAGGCAGGCCTATAATCTTAAGGTAGTGTTTGATTCTTTTATAATTTTATTTTTCTGTGTTTTCTTTCTAACTTCAGATGTCAGTGATCTGTTTTGTATCATGTATCATACAAGCTTGTTCTATTTACAAACTGTAATATAAAGCAATTGATTCCAGCATTTGATGATTAATGTTGCAGGCTTCTTGTGGTAGGATCTAAATGTATGCTAACACATGTGTTTGCTGTGGAGTCATACACAAATTTTCTTGTCCATTCCATGGGTGGACACATGGATGCTATTGTTGGGGCATTCTTTGAGCACAATTCCATGGATGTATCCTTTTGTTTTTGGATCAAAGGCAGAAAGCTTCTGTGATGTTCCTTCTGTCTGTTCCCTTATTTATTATTGTGCTGCAAGTTTAGTCATTTGTCAGAATGTGCGTTAAACCTGGATGGATTCATATTGTTAGAAGTTTCGTTTGTATTTCGAGTTCTTTATGTAAACCAGAATAGTCTGTGATTTACAGTTAATGTGAATAGCATGTTTGTTTCATGTCTGCCAACTTTGCTTTTCTTAGCACATTGACAGACTTTTGGCACATAGAAAATGTGGTTTGAAAGTGTAAACAGCAGCTGAAAAGAAATTTCTTTCAAATACAAAGTAATTTTTGAAACACTTTCTTTGAAATGGCTATACAGTTCTCCAGATCCAGTGATGATAATCCATGCACTCAGAGTCATGTGGACTCAACATCTGATATTGCAGCATCTTGCAATGCTGGCGATAGACTGCATGGGGCCATCTGAGGGTCACAAAGAAGTAAAAATTCTTTTAGCTTCAGCGTCAGCACAAAATATTTTGCACATACTGCCTGTCACAGTGCAAGGTATTTGCTCATATGATTGGCTGAGCACCAGTGAGGTTTTATGATTCTACTTTTAGTATAGGTTTATTTTTTTCATTTGTTTGTTTTGATATTTCACCTGCTAATCTATAATTGTATTTGCGTGGCCTCTTTCCATCTGTGCATGGTTGCCCATTGCACAGCAATATCTCACTGATACTGCAGTCGATGGGTTGGGATGTCTTGCTCATCACACGTACTTTCTTTGCATGTGGCACTTTTTCAGAGAGCTTGCTGTTGGAATGTTTCTCCGAGTTCTCTGATTGTCTCCCCTTTCCTCTCCCACCAAACCCTTCCATATCTGCTGCTGTCATGCGATGGTCTTCATTACTAACATGATATTGATAAACAGCAGCCCTCCTTCATCATTTATGCATTTGTCTCCCTGAGTTTCTTTGTCTCTTTTGTTTGGGTTTTTTTGTCTTCTTCAGTTTCTTTGTCTCCAGCTTCATATGCTGTTTCTTTGTCTGAGTTTGTCATTTTTGTTCGTGCATGGGGTTATCATATTTTTTTTGGGGGGTCTCTTTGTCTTTTTTTTCGGTCTGTCCTTGCTGCATAGTGTCTTCCATCTTTCTCTCCATCTGCGTTTTTCTCGGTCCCCCTTTATATCATCATCTGTGTTTCGTCTCTGGCTCTACATGTGTTCCCTTCAGTGTCTGGGGTGGATGCCCCCTCCTACCCACCATCTTTTTTTCTTTTCCCCATCTCTGGCAATGGCAGGATGTACTTACATGTAGAATATGATGCACATTTGTCAACAAGACTGAGGTCAGTGGTTCTGTTACACTCATTCCCACCCCAGTCACCTCCTCCTGTCTCACCGATACCTTTCTACCCTTCAGCTTATCTGAGCCTTCTGCCATCATTCTTTAGCCTTTGTGTGGGTTTTCCTGTGTCCATACTTTTGTCTTCAATTTACTAATTATCAAACTACATGTACTTATGTCACTGACTGTAGATGCTTGAAGTTTCACAGTGTTAGAAAGAAAATGTCAAACATTAAAGATAAAAGGTAGAATGATGGTTTACAGATTTACAAACAGAACAATAACAGTAAAAAACAGTTTTCATACCTTTTTTAGATATATCAGTCACTCCTTTATAATAAATTTGTCAAACTACATTATGTTTATCAAGTGTAAAAAATCTCCATTGGAAACAACTGATAGAATAGCACAAACACAGCTGGTGCTACCATCACATTTAAATGCATTCTTCATAAGCCACTGTGAAGAAGTAGATGTAGAGAAATAAGAAACAGCCACTATTTCTGTCAGTCCTTAAAGCAAAAGCATCTGGAATAGAACTCTGGTGATTTAGGGGTGCCATTTTTGAAAGGAAATTTTGATAACGCTGAAGAACTAATCTAAATATCAGTACATTTTTTAGCTGTCTACTTTCTACATCAGGGTGGCATCTGTCACTTGTTTAGTTTCTGCATGAGGGTGGCTTCTGTCGCCTGTGGAATTTCTGCACTGACTGGGCTGTCCTGCTATTTCTAGCTTGCTAGAAAAATACTGTGATGGACTTGGAAGAAAACCTTAACCTCAGGCAGGTGTACTCAGCCAGCAGGCGTGGACACTTTTGTATGTGGAAATGTAACATAAACACCAGCGACCTTGTTCCCCGTTCTGCCAAACAGGAAGAACCACTAGAGGAGGTGGACATGAAGGCAGACATAGCTGGTAACAATTGTTGCATAATGTGAATGACTCTTAATGTACTGCTGAAGCCTCTGTCACATCCTCACTCACCCTTCTCTCATACCTGGTAAACAAGGAAGTCCGTGTGCTCAGCTTTCACTCGACACACGAAATGTAAGACAAGAGGCGAGTTTTTATAAAAAAAAAGGACCCCGCATCCTTTTATTCAACTCTTAGACTTTGCATACTCTCATTCAGTTCCTCACAATCACTCATCAGTATGACTTGCTTTACACACTGCAGTCTTCTCATTACTATTTTCGTGGTTAGGTCACGTCGTTACTAGAATTACTCCAACAAAGGTACTGGCAGCGCTCAAACAAAGCCGTATGCAGATATGTGCCCAAGGGAGCTTACCGTACCCAAACACGTAGCAAAGAGAGGGCCGAAAGAAAGGAACTTGGCAGATCGGCCCTCTCTTTGCTACGTGTTTGGGTACAGTAAGCTCCCTTGGGCACATACGTCTGCATAGCTATGTTTAAGCGCTGCCAGTACCTTTGTTGGAGTTATCATTCTATAATTTAAGCGCTCGGTCCTCATTTGTTCTTTATTGACTAGAATTACTCTTCACTTCATACAGTTAATTCTACCATTTCAAAGCTCACAGTCTTTGCTCAGTCTGCGCTTATGTCATCATAACTAGCTCAACTGTCTTTCAGCACTATCTGTTTATGTCAGTGTTCATCACTGTTTATCATCTGTGGTGCTACTAATCAACATAAGTGATATCATAGTTCTCTACTCACAGTTCATCGTGCTAAGACGATTCATCAAATATTCATCATACAAGATCTCCAGTCACTATTCACATCAATGTTGCACTTAACAAGACATGAACACCTTACTTGGTTTGCAGTGGTCAGTCATGCTGCAACTGCATAGTGCATTACGAAAAGCTGTCCATATCTCTTACGGACTCTGGCAGTACACTCGAGTTAGATGAGTGTCTGCTGACCACAGTGGGGCACTTCAAACAACTCTGTCAAGTCGTCAAGGACAGGAACATATATCCCAGACACAGTTACTCTTCTAGGTGTAGAGGACATCTGTTGCTCCACTGTGTGTGCAGTGATAGCCAGTCTACATGAAACCGAATCCCTGTGCATACATTAGTGTATATCTTCAAAACCCCAAAAGATTTCATTTCCTACCTCCTGTCTCAGCAGAAAGGGATAAAGCGACCTCTATTCCTGTGATTACGGTGCACAGATGAGGGATTTCACTGAAGATACAATGAGAAATCCACCTTCCCCAGCACCTGAAGGTTCATGCGGGGCTTGTCACACGGACCGGAAGGCTCTCGTCAGTTGTTCCTCTCTCTCTCTCTAACCCTATCTGTAATTGTCTGCCCTGAAGCTATAGTTGTGCCATCGTTTCATCTCCTCGCCTGGTGACCAGCACTCGCACTTACTCTGTGGCTGTTGTCGCACTCTCCTGAGTCTGCATTCACTAACAGTTGCCAAGGTCAAGATTCCATACTCATGCATGCGTTCAAGGTTACTTCCTACATCAACTCATGCATACACACATTCGCATTCAACATGTCACTGATCCATGAGATTTTGTCAGTGTAGCACTTACTGTTATTGTTTTTTAAGATTGTGTTGTCATTTTATTTGTAGAAAACTTGGATGGAGATTCTGATGTTAAAGTGAGCTACAAGAAGTTGGCCAGGTAATTGTTTTCTTCTGTCACTTGTCGGATGTTATTTCAAATTTATTGTATTCTGTCATAATTGTGATAAAACCTTTAGTGTGGACGTTCTGTTTCTGAAATTTTTCTTGCATGGATTACAAAAACCCATTTTGTGAGATGAAAAAATATAAAGCAATTTGTTTATTTTTGGACCCTTTTCTAATGTCTTGTGTTTATGAATAATTGCCCCAGGTAATAGCACAAGGTTAGGGTCTAACTGCCAAGAACGTGCTCACATTCGCTCAGCCATGCTCCTCATGCTTGCTGTTATTCACGACTCGCAGGACAAATTTCAGAGACCCACTTTATTATATATTATGCACACGTACACACTAGTAAAAAGTATCTCTCACCAAACACTCAACACTGCAGCTACTTATAGACTACACAAGGTCATGTAGACATATCCTAACCCTAGACCTTACCCGAACATACAGGATGAGTCGGGCAATTTCTCTGTGCTTACATCACCAGATATGTGTTTCTAATTCAACTGCTGAAAAACTTCCATTCCACATCAACATAATTTCTGCAAAACATGACTCGGGTAGTGTCACGGTGTCATAACAGAATCACATGACACCAGAATATAATCTAACTTTAAGATGTATCCAAACTAAACTCACAACAATGAAAACACTATAACTATTAAGGGATTGTCTTTATACTTTATCACGTAACTACCCATTGTTAATACAACTGGCATTCAATATTTAACACTGATGATGAAAAAAGAGTCCTCCTGTTTTTAAACAGTCTGATAAGTCCTGTGGTTACAACCCACTCAACACTGGTACCAACGTATATCCTTCTGTAAAATGGCAGTGGCCTCAGACCACTTCAGTTCAGCTGCTAGTAGCTAACTTTAGGTGCAGGACTTCCCCCATCCTCGGGCAGCAACCCTGGGACTACACTAGAAGGGGGCAGAATGGACTCCAGCCACTTCACAGGGTGATTCAAGCTCTACGGTCCTGGCGTCAAAACGGGAAACTGTGACTTCCTACATAAACAGAAAAAGTCTATAGAAAACAGAACTATTACTTAACCGGCAGTACTGCTTACCTACAAAAAATATCAGGAAAGAAAAACCCTTGTTGACTCGCCAACTGTCTTGACAATTGGTTTTTCCCTTAGTGGATAACATGAGCGTCTTGGCAGCAGATATCTGAAACGTCTAAAACCACTGGCCCACAGGAAAATACGGTTGACTTGGCAGCAGGTATTTCCACCAGTCCGCTGGCTCACAGGCGGCAGCAAGGACTCACAAAAACTCTCGGCCAGGAATTCACACCCACTGACCAAACCAACAGGGGCTCACATAGACATACCCTTAGAAAAACAGCTCCCACTGTCCTCCAGAGGATCAATATCTCTCGTGCCCGAAAATTAAAGTCAACTGGTCCTGAGTACAGCTCAGCTGAGCGTGCACACAACTCGCCGCACATGGTTGGCGAGCGCTAACTGAACTACTGAGAAATTGCTTTAACTCTTTGACGACGCAGGGCTAAGGCCTATGCAGCAACCCCAGACCACGCACAGATTTACACGTTTTAAAAACAATTACTACTTAAAAACTACCACTCTTACAGTAATATATTTTACATATTTAGAAAGATCTATTCTTCCACGTCACAATGGAAGGAATACTTTTAGTTTAAAATATTAAATAGTACTTACAGTTTGGTGCCAAATAAAGCCACTTTTGCACATTAAAAAAATTGGAACAAAAGGTTTCACTGCTTGTACACTTCCCACAGGTAAATAAATCCAGTAATCAAGAGTATTCCACTTTGAATTTGTTGGTGAATGGTTCCACTGTGAAATAAAACACAACTGCACCCTTGAAGCTCACAAACTGTTCACATATTGAGGTGTTTTGTAGTGTCCTCTTCCCACGTGTAGCCATTTTGAACGGAAGTAGACCTGGCCAGCCTCTACACTTAATCTCGTTTGGCAAGCCGAAACTGTTTCCGAAACTCATTTAGACAGTGCAAGGGAAACAAGCGATGATAGAGTTTTACAATGATTTAAAGTTTACCTGCCTTACACCATTAAATGTGTTGCTGCACATTTTTAAATCCGTCGGAAGTGTGCAAGCAGCGCAGACTCAAGAGTATGATAGGCTGTAGATAGTATACTATCTACGTGGCGTTTGGCAAGCCGAAACTGTTTCCAAAACTCATTTAGACAGTGCAGGAGAGACAAGCGATGACAGAGCTTTACAATGATATAAAGTTTACCTCTCTTACACTATTAAATGCATTGCTGCAAATTTTTAAATCTGTAGAAAGTTTGCAAGCAACGCGGACTCAAGGTTATGAGATAGTAGATAGTAGGCTGTAGATAGTATACTATCTGCGCGGCGTTTGGCAAACCGGAACTCATTTAGACAGTGCAGGTGAAACAAGCGATGATAGAGCTTTACAATGATATAAAGTTTACCTCCCTTACACTATTAAATGCATTGCTGCAAATTTTTAAATCTGTAGAAAGTTTGCAAGCAACGCGGACCCAAGGTTATGAGATAGTAGATAGTAGGCTGTAGATAGTATACTATCTGCGCGGCGTTTGGCAAACCGGAACTCATTTAGACAGTGCAGGGGAAACAAGCGATGATAGAGCTTTACAATGATATAAAGTTTACCTGCCTTACACCGTTAAATGTGTTGCTGCAATTTTTTTAATCTGTAGAAAGTATGCAAGAGGCGCCGGCTCAAGGGTATGATAGGCCGTAGAAAGTATACTGTCTACGCGTCGCCAAAGAGTTAAGGGTACTTCACACTAATCTGTCATGATGTGGTTCATGACACTAAAATATCTATCAAAATCTAGACAGGTTAACCCTAACCATGACCCTTGTGTTTGTAAATAGCTAATAACATAAGGAGAAGCAAGAAACTGCTTCTATTATTAATTTCAGCCTGTTAATACCGTCACCACACCCCCAGCTCTTTCTTACTGTTGTTTTCTTTCTCATTCTCTCTACCCTTCTGTCACTGCAGCGTTGCTTAATTTGGAAAGCAGATGTCATTTTACTTTGATGGCATGTTGCAGAATAGCAGAAGCTAAAGTTATTTATGCTGGGATCCTTGAAAGTTACAAACATTTGTTATATGTGAGGACAGAAGCTAGGAGTTTATCTGAAGCTGCAAAGAAACTTCCGTGATTGTATCTCTCCCCCTCCCCCCCCCACCAAACATACACATAAAGGCTGGGTACACTCTTGGCACACTGGTTAGAACTCTTTGCAATCCATGTGAACATTCAGGAAGTGGTATGGCTGGGGCTCAGACATTAACAGATAAAGCCATTGTAGAGAAGTTATCTTTTCTGTTCAGCTTTTAATTTTTGCCTTGAATTATTGCAGACATGTCTTGAGAAGTTCAGCAACTGATGGACAGTCGGCAAGGCCAGAACTGACATGTTGCGTATACCACAAGCCTACCCACATATTCTTCAGTGGCTTTGACAATGGCGTCTTTTTGCTCCATGAAATGCCTGACTTCAATTTAATACATTCACTCAAGTTAGTATCAACTTTTTCTTTCGGCTTTATGTAACAAGGGATGTACTGATACTACTGAATCTGATTGGTTGTTCAACTTTGGCTCACCATTCAAGCCCAGTTTACACAAATTATTTGAGACTTTTACACCAAAAATTGTTATCGCATTTTTTAGGTCAAGAAAAATGTTTATTCTTTGTTCAGCTATTAAATTTTCCAGTTTTATTTAGTTCAAGAGCCCCCAGCTCAAAGCCCATAACTACTTCAACAATCCCAAAGAAAAGACAGCGACTGCTAACAAACAAACATTTATTTACATACACTAGTGAAAACGGGGGAAAGGTGTTCAAGCTATTCCACTGACATTGACAGAAATAACTTGGATCTTTTGCTATGAGGAGAATTAAGCCTTTTTGTTACTTTTAATGACCAGATCTTGTGTCAAACTGTCATCCCTTTGCTGCACAGTACATGATGGCAGAAGGGTCTCTGTTCATCACAAATCTCTCATATCAGATAACTCCCTTTGTTCATCATACAGAATACAGTAAAACCTCCAGTTCTTGTCACAATACTGTACCATGACCCAGAGTGCTAAATTCTCAAGTTAGTGATCCCAAACCGCACCTTCCAAACAAAAATTTTGTATACAAACTCTGGTAAGGCCGCCTCCGCCCATGCGCACTCCTGTGCATCACCCCATGCAATCTACTCACTCGCCAATTCAAGCTGACTTTCTCAAGCGGTGATGACCGGGTCAGACATGAGTTGCTCTGCCCTTCTCAGCTTGGCATTTTGCCTTGGCATTATTTCCAACCCGCCTACCCTACACTGCACTGCGCCAGCGTTCAAGGAACGTGAGCTTTTTCGTTTTTTCTCTTGTTTCTGTCGGTACTGCTCACTGTTGTTAGTTTTAAAAAAAACTAAACAGTTTTGCAGTGTGGTGTGCGTTTGTCCTCGCCTATCGCCTGTATGTGCGTGTTAGCATCATATTTTGTTGTCGGTTGTGCTGTTATATCGGTACTCATGCCTGCTTGTGCCATGACTTCAAGTGCTTTAGCATTTGTCATTGTGTTCTGTTACACAGTAGGTGTTTTTTGCCTTGGTATTTGCTTTCACCTAGGAATGCCATGTAACTCAGCATGCTAGTCGCACCCGTGGGCATGTTTGGACGTTCGCTCCAGAGACCTTGCGGCTACTTCTGGTTTTACAACCTACTGCCGCTCGGCTGGTCGTCGTTGTTCACCCCTCGCCATCGTGCTCAGTGAACCTGATGTCGCTCTGCCGGTTTCGGTGCTTGGGCTGTGTGGACCTTCGTCTGTGGCTTCAGTCTCACCTGTCTCCATGTGTCCCTCCTCTTCCGCCTCGTCATGTCACTTTCTGGTTTCTGTGGTCGGCCCAGACGATCTTCAGCCTATGTCATGTCGCCCGTCCACCTGCTTCACTGGTGGTCTCCATCTCACCTTGGGGTGAAGAGTAGCTTGGAGGCTGCTGTGTGGGACCTTGAGGGGGAGGGACAGCCGCTTGACCACCCAGGTCTGGCAGGCTGTTCCGTGGGTCTCATGCCACTGGGGTCTGACATTTTGGCTTCGCAGCATCATGTTCTGCCCCTCGGCAAGGTGTTCTCTGACTTCCTCCAGCCGTGTCGTTGGGCAGTCATTGATGCTGTCTCTGTCCGCTTGGATGCTTCCATGCTCCCAGGACGTCTCTTCTGCTGCTCTTGGAGTGGAAGGGGTCAAGTATCCTGGTGTCGGACATCCTTCTGGTGAGACAGACGTGATGGAGGGGTGCGGGAATGCATGTTTCTCTGCTCCCAGGCATGGGGGTATGACTCGAACTCCCAGCAGTGTGAGCAGGTGGATATGAGGTCTCCCTCTCTGTTCCACTTCCTGTGGAGTGACTGGCCCTCCTGCAGGAGGCCAACACCTTACTGTTTCTGGCAGTGGTGACCGGAAGTTGCAGAGGGCACACCTGCCAGCAGGGTGGCTGTGGTGAGGTACAGTCCCTC
The DNA here is from genome assembly GCA_004794575.1 of Lanistes nyassanus. Lineage (NCBI taxonomy): Eukaryota > Metazoa > Mollusca > Gastropoda > Architaenioglossa > Ampullariidae > Lanistes > Lanistes nyassanus. The sequence goes on along the minus strand of SMGT01004178.1, from coordinate 1,883 downwards.
CTCTCAGGGGGGGGCAGCATTGAACCCCGCTGCTAGCACCCCACAGATCATTGGCCTTTTTTTTTTGCTCTCCGTTGGCTTGCTGGCTCTCCTAGAGCTGTGCCTGGGGTAGGGGGTGACTCAGATTGAGTTCAGCTTGATGTCGGACCTCGTCCCTCTGGAGCATTTGCTTCCTTCCGTCTGCCAGCCAACAGAGGCGACTAGGGAGGTCTGGACTTGATTTTTGCCAGCCTCTTGTGGTCCATCATGGTGGAAATCAATGAAGACTCTTCCACCGCTGTCTTGAGCATCAGGCGGGTCCTGCTCCATGCTGGACATGCCCCCACTCTCTTGCACTTGGCAGAAGGCCACCTCCAGAGGATGGCTCCTTCCGGCTTGAGACCCAGGCTGTGCGCGTCTCTTCACCCAAGCTTTCCATCACAGACTTCCTGTTCGCCTACTTCTGGGTACTCTTGTGTGTACCGCTCCGGACGTAGCTGTGCCCCCTTGGCAGATCCTGTCTGCCCTTTAGAGCACTGGCTGTGGGTCTCTCACTGGCTCCTTGGGTCTTCACCCTTCTGACCACGACGTGGTCTGTTGGGGACTGGCTCATGTGCATGCCTGGATGACTGGGGGATCCTTGCATGCCCTGTGCTCCTTGCACATACTGCAGATCTATCCCAGGCAAGTGGGTAGGGGTATTCCCCTTCGCCCCCATTCGTCACTCTTGCCATTGCCACCATGTTTGTGCCTTGGCTTGCCTTTGGCATGTTTGCCTGCTCGGTGCACCCTGTGCACCGCCTTCGACCGCCTCTACACCTCTCTTTCGAGGACAGGTGTGGCTGGTGCCGCTGGTTCCCCCCTTTTGGTGGGGTTTCTGGCTTCCCATCCTCCGGGCTTGGCAGCATGGTGGTTACAGACCTCTTGCACATGCGATGCTCTGGTACCGGAACTGGAAGCATTCGCTCCTTTCCCTCAGTCCTGGCCTTTTTTGGCCCAGGTGTCTTCAGGCCATTCCCTTCATGCACTTCACTGCCTTATTCCTGCAGGGATGGGGTTCAGCTTCAAAAAGACACACAAGTTGTATAATGTGCAAAACCATCACTTCCTTCAGTCCGTTAGGTGTAAAGTCCTAAATGGATGTTGGATGCAATACTTATTATAAAAGAAAAACAAGTGACTGCAGCTTGGAGGATAAACCCAAATTAAATGTAAAACAAGGGAACTGTACCAAGCTAGAAAGGGACAAAGACGAAGACAATCTACATGTTTCGGGGCACTACCCCTTCATCAGGACGACACACAATCGACGAAAAAACGAAAAGGAAAAAGACTTATCTGCAGTAGAAGTGGCGCATAGGCTGCATGGCAGGAGAAAGACCCGGGGACAGTGAGTAAGAAAGGTTAAAAAGAGGGGCAGCCAATCGCAAAGGGGGGTAGGAAAGGGCAGAGAAGGGTGGGGGTGGAGAGTGGGCGGGGGAGAGAGAAAGGGAGAGAAAAAGCAGTGCGGGTAAGGGGGCGTCGGTGATAGAGAGAGAGAGAGAGAGGGAAGGAGGTGAGAGAAAGAAGTTAGAGAGAGAGACGGAGGGGTGAGGGGGTTAAAGGAAAGGAGGGGGGAGGGTCAATGTTTTAGGTTGAGTCCAGTAGGTGCCATGGTACCGAAATGGGTAATGAAGTAGGACTCCATATTCTTACGGTCAATGGAGTCGCCCTTCATTTTCCAGATACCACAGACCCTCATGTTGTCGGCTGTGTGTGGGGGTGTTCTGAAGTGACGTGCAACTGGTGTGTTTCTGCAGTGTTTAGTGTCAGCTAGATGTTCTGTGAAGCGGGTGTTGAGAGTGCGAACCTCCCCTTGACTGATGCCGAGAAATCGGTGCTGGCCAAGGGCCTGAAATTCATCC